>JAZHEH010000145.1:0-565221 GCA_036589455.1 Ateles fusciceps
TCATTGAGGGAGCAATGTGATGTTATGTACATCTGGTAATGTTATGTGAACCATTGGTAATGTTATGTCGTGACCTTGTCCGTGGATGGGTGGGTGGATGATGGATAGGTGGCGGAAAGGCGGACCGCATGGTGGATCATGGATCCGATGGTGGGCGGGTAGGTGAATGATCGGAAGGGGCAGGTCAATAATGGATGAATGGCGGGCGTGGATAATGAATGATGGGTCAGTACATCATGAATAGAATCATGGTGAGCAGGAGAATAATGAATGGTCCGGCATGGGGATGATGGATGGGTGGGTGGGTGGGTGGATGGGTGGGTGGTGGGTGGGATGTGGACTGGATGGGTGGGTGGGTGGATGATGGGCGGGTGGTGGATGGTGGACAGGTGGAGTGGATAGATTTGGATGGGTGGGTGGATGGGTGGGTGGGTGGGTGGGTGTTGGGTGGGTGGGGTGGGTAGGTGGGTTTGGTGGATGCATGAGTGGGTGGGTGGGTGTGAGTGTAGGTGGGTAGGTCCATGAGTGGTAAGTTGGGTGGATAGGTGAGTCATCGTAGTGGGGGTGATGGGTGGGTGATGGGGTGGATGGATGGGTGGATGGATGATGGGTGGGTGGGTGGATGATGGATGGATGGGTGGGTGGATGGGTGAGGTGGGTGGATGATGGATGGATGGGCGTAGGTGGTGGATGATGGATGGATGGGTGGGTGGGTGGGTGGATTGAGTGGATGGATGGGTCGGTCCATGGGCTGGTCGGGTGGATAATGGAGCGTCGGTAGGTCATAGATGGGTCGGTAGGTGGATAATGGATCAGTGGATGGGTGGGTCCGTGGGTCAGTAGGTGGATGGATAAAAAACCGAGCATTCATCACGATAGCACGTGGCAGGACACAGACAGATAAATGACACGGATATAGAGAATTGATAGATTTAACAGAATACAGATGATGGACATAGGATAAGAGACCATCAATATAGACGGGGTGGCAGATGGGTGAGTGACAGGTCGGGATCATGAATCAAGGTAGGTAGAGAGATGGATAGAGGATGGATCTGATAAAGAGATCACAAGAGATGAGACAGGATGAGAGGGAGACAAAGACAAAGGACAGGCACTAGCAACGGATGTAGAAAACCTGGACACTCGTGCCTGCTGGAGGTGGGTGACGGCGCCCCCCACCGTAGCGGGGGAGCTGCTGGAGTGGGGGGTGAATGGTGCCAGCGGTGCAATGGTGTTGTGTGTTGCTTGACTTAGTTACGTATTGCTGAGGAAAGTGACAGTAACTCTGATTTGGGGTTATAAATAAACCTTGGCCTGTAGGTGAATTAACAAATACAGAAAGTCCACAAATGATGAAGATCAACTGCATGTAGAATTGGGCCTACTTTTCTCTTTTTGGCTCCAAGTTAAGAAGGTTGTAAACAAATTAAAGTACAGATTAGAGAAGATAGAAAATGGTAAAGGGTATAGAAAGTCCTGTAAAGCATGCCTAATGCAGAGAACCTGAAGGAGCTGGAGTATGTTAACCTGGAGAAGCTATCTGATAGAGAGAAAAAAATAAGTGGAAGACAGTGGATTTGTGTTACAACATCTTTAACTGGTATTAAATATATTCACATTGCTGTGTGAGAATATCAGCAGCTATCTATTTTCCATAACTGTTTTTCTTCTTCCCAAACTAATTATCTGTACCCAAGAAGCAATGGCTCTCTTTCCTTGTTCCCCACATGCCTGGCAATCACCACTCTAAGAACTAGCAAATTTTAAATGTATAGCTTCCTTCTACGGATTCTGAGAATACCTATAAATGATTTTTTATTATTTATTTATTTTTTTGTAAACACATTTGGATTTATCAGAATGGAATACTGAACAAAGTTTAGAAGCAATTGGTGATGTTATGTGGTGTTAACTCGTTGGGTGGTGTGTGGCAGGAGGGCATTTCTCTGAAGCGTACGTCTTGCTACATGACTTACAAGTGTCATTTTCTTGGCTAACATTCCTCCTACATCTTGCCTAGTGGTCCTTACTCGGTGTATAGTTTCCATCACTGGGAAAGAAATTTCAAAAGACAAATGTTGGAATTCATATACTGTAATTAGTGAAGTTGAGATGAAGACTCAAATGAATGTTTGTTGATGTACCCATCTGCTCAACAAGCCATCTGCCTTTATTCAGCAATGGTCTCATTATTTTTAAGCTTTTTCTGCATTTTGTTGATAGGTATTTATTTAATAGATTTGAGGAGCTGTTTGCCAAATACTTGCTCCCTCTTCGAAGAACCAACACACAAGAGAAATGATCTATGATGGTCTTCCTGGACTTTGATGCTGTGTAGTAGGAATGGGATGGAGTGATTTGGAGAAGTTGTGATATCCTTTAAATGCAGAGTTGTATCAGAGGAAGAGAGTTGACAAGTGTAGATCTGGGACAGCTTTCTGAAGGTCACCCTGTTTAACATGTGGGAGTGTAATAGCTGGTGAGTCCAATTCTACAAAATAAGGTGTTAACATTTTATTGATACATTAGGTTTTTCAGCCCTGAGTGTTATTTCATCGTAAGAATTAATATCTTACCCCCATATGAGCATTTCACTCCATAATCGGTTTTGCTAAGAATCAGGAATAATTATATTCTTATTGACGTTTACTTATATCCTATTACTAAAAAAGCATTTAAGATAGATCACATGAGAGTGAAAACTTAGATAATTATTAAAAAGATACAGATGCCATCAAAGTTAGAGAGATCTAATTAAAATACATTAACTTGAAATAATTAAGTTTTAGTGGCATATAATTTTGGAGGTTAGAGGGATCCTGTGACGAACGATTTGATAAACTCAGTTCCAGAAATGAAATTTTGAACATAATTTGTGAAATAGATTTTAATGACATATTATACTCTTATGAATGAGGTTTTAATAACATAAAACCTTATTCATAAAGTAGAAATCGGGAGTCATTAAAGTGGCAATGGCTTGTAGAAAGAGGTAGAATTGTTTCTCTTCATTCCCTTCTTCTGTCTGGAGGAGGTTAGAGAGGAAGTTATCTCTTCCTTTGGGAAAGAAAATTCTGAAATGATGGGAAAGTTTTCTGTCTCCTCCACGTTTTTTACTCTGTATAGATTAAGGGGGCAAAGTTAATTGGAAATGGAGAAGCCTGTTTCCTGCTTATTTTTTTACAAGTGTGATATTTTGGTTTTCACAATTTTCACCTAGAAAATTCAGCTATTGCTAGACAAGTGTTAGGTTTGTCCATCATCTGCATCTTATGGGGTGTTAGGGGGAAAGAAATTATTTTGGATTGAGGAACTCCCTGGAAAAGGGCACAGCCACTGATGGTTATGCTACGGATTGGGGCCTTGCAGAGCCATAGCTCATTGTGTGAGGGAAGGATGGGGAGACACAGAAGCAAAGAGTGGCTCGGAAGTAAAAGGAAAGGCAATTCGGAAAGGTGGAAAAGGCTTCCACTGAAAAGTCTGTTTTTTCCCTTTTGCCTCAGGCCTTGCAGACTGGTCAGAGTATCAATCACTTACTAGATTCTGAACTGCTAGAGTGCAGCCCTCGAATATTCTCCGTCAGAGGCCCTCCATCTTCATACGGAGAGGCAAATGAGCCAGTTGGTGAGCCACCCCTGTATGGAACTTGTCAGAAGTCAGTGTTGTAGCTCATTACCCAGCCACTCGGTCACTGTATTTCCTGGGAGTAAATTCTTGGCAGTCTTTAAATTGGAGAAGGACCTTTAAATTGTAAAGGTGTTAATAGTTCACTTGTTATTAGCCCCTTCCTTTGAATTTGAAAACTTGCAGATGACGTGCTCATGCATTGTTAGACTCTAGCATTAGTCTAACAGCTCGATGCCTGAGTAGATGAAGAGCATTTGGGTTCTTACAAGAGTGAATAGCCTCAGTACTACTTATATGCTCTTCCGAAGCACCCTAGACATAGCCACCACTTAGAGTTCAGTGGGGAGCTTGTCAGGGCTTATGTTTCATTGGACTGGTGGCGACCAGTGTCATGTTGATATATAGTTCGTGGATCAGCATACAACAGAGGTTATATCGCTTAAGGCTGTGCTTGGCTTTTTGTTTTATAGCTCTCTTCTATGTTGCAGAGTTTGTTTTCATCCTATTGCAGTTGAAACATACACAGAGATGAAAAAGTTTTCTGAGTTTAAGAAAAGTAAATAAAGAGTGTCACTTAGGGAATTGTGAAAGAATATCAAAGTAAAAGCAGGTCTATTAACTCAAGTCCTAAGCAGTGCTCTAAGGACTGAAAACAAGACCATGTTTTATCTTTAAGTGATCTAGTTTGCTGTGTAGTTTGTGTTTTAGTTCTGGAACTTCATGTGTGTGTGTGTGTGTGTGTGTGTGTGTATACACACACAACTTGTACAAGTTATGAAGTGAAAACTAGAGCATATATTGGTGCAGAGTAAAAAATAAAAAATAGAAGGAGGGTTCTAGGTATCTTGCTCTTATGTATATATTCTATTAATATCTTATATTCATAATCTATATATGTTTTTTATTGTACTTTAGGTTCTGGGGTACATGTGCAATCATGCAGGATTGTCTAATAGGCCACCTCATATGGCACTTGCGCTTTGCTGCCTCCATCCCCCCATCACCTATATATGGCATTTCTTCCCATGTTATCCCTCCCGACCTCCCCTCCCCACCCAGTGCTGTCCCTCCCTCGGCCCCCAACAGACCCCAGTGTGTGGTGCTCCCCCTTCCGGTGTCCATGTGTTCTCATTCTTAGACCCCTGCCTATGAGTGAGACATGTGGTGTTTGATTTTCTGTCTTGTATGAGTTTGCTGAGAATCAGGTAGAGTTTCCAATTCATCCACATCTCTACAAGGGACACAAAATTAGTTACTTTTTATGGCTACATAGTCTTCCATGGTGTATATGTGCCACATTTTCCTTGTCCAGTCCATCGTGAATGGGTATTTCGGTTGGTCCGGGTCTTTGCTATTGTACACTGCGTGCTATTATGAATATACATGTGCACTCTGTCCTTATAATAGAATGATTTAATTATCCTTTGGGTATATACCCAGTAATGGGATTGCTGGCGTCAAATGGAATTTCTTATTTAGATCTTTCGAGGAATTTGCCACACTCTCTTCCACAATGGTTCGCAACTAATTTACACTCCCACCAACAGTGTAAAAGTGTTCCTATTTCTCCACATCCTCTCCAGCATCTGTTGTCTCCAGATTTTTTAATGACCACCATTCTAACTGGTGTGAGGTGATATCTCAATGTGGTTTTGATTTGCATTTCTCTTAATAATCAGTGATGATTAGCATTTTTCATATGTTTGTTGGCCACATGTATATCTTCTTTGAAAAGTGTTTGTTTTATCTCCTTCACCCACTTTGGATGGGTTTGTTATTTTCTTGTAAATCTGTTTTAGTTCTTTGTAGATTCTGGATATTAGCCCTTTGTCAAGACGGGTAGGTTGCAAAAATTTTTTCCCGTTCTGTTGGTTGCTGGTTCACTGTCATGATTGTTTCTTTTGCTGTACAGAAGTTCTGGAGTTTAATTACGTCCCATTTTGTCTATTTTGGCTTTTGTCGCCAATGCTTTTGATGTTTTAGTCATGAAGTCCTTGCCTATGCCTATGTCCTGAATGGTTTTGCCTAGGTTTTCTTCTAGGGTTTTTATGGTGTTAGGTCTTATGTTGAAGTCTTTAAATCCGTCTAGAGTTAATTTTAGTGTAAGGTGTCAGGAAGGGGTACAGCTTTTGCTTTCTCCACACTGCTAACAAGTTTTCCCAACACCATTTATTAAATTAGGGAGTCATTTCCCCATTGCTTGTTTTTGTCAGGTTGTGTCAAAGATAGATGGTTGTGGATTTGTGGCATTGCCTCCAAGGCCTCTGTTCTGTTCCATTGGTCTGTATCTCTGTTTGGTACCAGTACCAAGCTATTTTGATTACTGTAGCCTTGTAGTATAGTTTGAAATCAGGTACCGTAGTGCCTCCGGCTTTGTTCTTTTGCTTAGAATTGACTTGGCTATGCGGGCTCTCTTTTGGTTCCATATGAAATTTAAGGTGTTTTTTTTCCAGTTCTGTGAAGAAGGTCATTGGTAGCTTGATGGGGGATAGCATTGAATCTATAGATTACTTTGGGGCAATATGGCCATTTTCACGATACTAATTCTTCCTAACCACGAGCATGTATTTTTGTATATATATATATATATTTTAGAGATGGGGTCTCACTATGTTACCCAGGCTGGTCTTGAACTCCTGAGTACAGATTCATCTGTTCTCAGCCTCCCAAAGTGCTAGGATTACAGGCATGAGTCACCACGCCTGGCCTCTAATTCCGGTATTTTGAGAATAGAGCCACAATTCTGTATTTTGAGATCAGAGAGTGAGGAGGAAGCCCTTCCAGATGGCTGTCACACTTTTCTAAGAGTAAATCTCTAGATTTTTAACTCTTTAATTATCAGAGTGAGAATTTATTCTTATACTTACTCCTTTCTAGACATCTTTGGTTAGAGTTTTGATAGACAACTGAGAATTCTCCTAACGGAATTCTGCTTGACTAAAGAGATTTACCATCCACCACTGGGTAGAGTTTGATTCAGGATGAGAGACAGATTTTAGCCCAGTGGTTGAGGGCAATTGCATTAGTGAGGAAATTGGAATTATTCTATGTAAAAGTGTAGTTCCTAGGGAACATGGAGGAGGGGTCTTGAACATGTGACTATCAGGTAGATTCATAGACTAAACATCAGGATTTTAGGAGTTCTCAAACTACATGGCTTTAATGAATAATGAGGTACCTTTTGTTCTTAGTTTGTCCTTTTCATTCCATTCCTTCTGGAATCCATTTTTTCTTTCTCTTTTCCCTGAACTGCACTCTGGGGGCTGACCACTAAGGCCTGCATTGCTTATGCTCCCTTTGCAGCTGGTCTTCTGTTGGGTTTAGCCAATGAGAAGCACTGATAAAAAATTAAGGAGGGGGAGGAGACAAATGGTAGACTATTTCTTCTCTACTGTTTTCCAGTTTGGGGCTGTGACTTTGGCTTTTGGTCTGTCTTTCATGACCACAGCTCCAATATCACTGGTCCCTGTAGAACCATCACTTTCTTCCTCTTGCATCTTCAGGACTAAGGGTGGTAATAGCTTCTAATTATTACAAATGTCTGGTGTCTCAACACCCCTTGTTCCCCGATTCACTTCCCTCTCATGCTTCTGGAAGTCTCTTCAGCCATCTGACTTGAGTTTTTGCTGCTGAGACCTTGATAGGTATACGTGTGAAGTAATTTGTATTAAATAATATTTGTGAATCGGTGTCAGATTTGGTAAATCTCCACTCAATATCCATGATCTTTTAGTCTAGTACCTTACATGGCATCCCTGCTGGTGTTGTTTAACCATTTTAGGGAGTTTTCGGAGGAAAGGCCTTGAGATTTGAGCAGCCATGAATTCATTTTTAAAAATAAATCCACACTGGCCTTGGCTCATGTCTGTCCATGGTAATAGAGGCTTACAAGGAGGGATATGACCTAGAGAGTCCTGTCCACTCCAGCTCTAAATTGCATTGCAACTCTAATGTAGATGTAACAGGGGGAGAATGCGGCATAAGCAAGGAAGTTAAAGCAGTAGGGAAATGTATTGGGATGAGAGATAAAGTACTTTATCACTGTAGAGGAGTTACTTGAGTTCTGTTTCCTACTTCATTTTTTTCATTAAAAAATGAAAAGTACGATTTGTATAAAATTACTCCCCTGGTGGAAACTCTGTGAATTTTGACAAACACATGGAGTCATATAACAGCTACTACAATCAAGATAAAAATAGTTCATCATTACACATAACTCCCTGCCCGCTGCTCATTTGTTAGTCAGCTTATTCCCTCACCTACAACCACTGTCAACCACTGATCTGTTTTGTCTTTATAATTTTGCCTTATCTAGACTGTCACGTAATGGAATCATACAAGTTTGTAGCATTTAAGTCTGGCTTCTTCACTTAGTGTAATATGAGATTTATCCATGTCTTTGAAAGTGTTGGTAGTTTGTCCCTTTTTATTACTGACCAATGTTTCTTTCCATTTATATAAACAGTTAGTTTTGCCAATTTCCCATGTCCCAGTGGAGGAAATTTTCTATTGTTTCCAGTTTTTGGAGATTATGAATAAAGCTTCTATAAGCAGTCATTCAAGGGGTTTTTATGTGACGTAAGTTTTTTATTTCATCTTAGGAGAGTGACTTCTGGTCTTATGGTAAGGTTATACTTGTAAGAAACTGCCAAATTGTTTTCCAAAATATCTGGTACCATTTGACATCCCCCACAATTTCATGACTTTAATTTATAAAAGAGAAGCAGATATTAGAACCATACAAATAAATATTTTCCTAAAATATATTTAAAACATAAATGATTTGAGAAAGCAAACTTTATGTTTTCTTTCATTTCACAGATTTGGCAAGTACTGAAATGAGTTTTTGCAAACTTCTTAGCCTTATTAGGTTTTGCTTCTTAAAAAGACAACTTTAAAAGAAGGCTTTTTGAGCCAGCATGATATAAGACAATAGATAGATGAGATGGATGAAAGGATGAAAACTAGCTGAGGTGCCTTTGAGCATGAGTACCAATTTTCCATTTTTAGCAAAAGTGACCTAATGATCAGGAATAACAAAAACCTTTGGGTCCTCCTTATTACTGTGGGAGATAGGAAGGCACCAAATATGGGAAATGATGGTGGTGGATGAGGATTCTCCCCCTTGCCATCTTGTCCATGGCCCTTGTAAGAAGATTTCTAGGTGCTTGAAATGCAGTTGGTGCCCAACTTGTCTGTCTGTTTCTTAGTTTGGAGCAGCCTATTGATTTTGCTATTGCTGAGCTTGAAGGCCAGAGAAATGGATAGTGCATGTTAACAACAAACCACAACAATCTCCCCCTTCCTGCGACCTGCCGCTGCTCATAGGGGGCAACTGCCTAGTAGATGTGAATAATTGATTTTTCAGCTGGCGCCCCAGTGTCAGTCATTTTCATCACTCAGCAGGTGAGGACATTCTGCAGCTTCTGACTGTCCCTGACTCTGAGCATGTGGCATCGTTGCTTAAGAAGGCCCGTGATGTGGTGACTGTTAATTGCCTGCACTTACGAAGTGAGTTTTCCTGGGCTCTCACCCCTCTCCCCAAACCCATTTGATAGTATATATTACTTGGGCTGATTTTTTCCCCCTTGAATTACATTGGCTGATGAGCTCTGGGGAGCTGTGATATGTCATCTCTATCATTATTTTCAGCTCTCAGATGGCTGGTGATTAGAAAACTGACCAGGCAGGAGATATGGTGTTGGAGGTCACCAGGCAATGACCCCTGGGTAGTTCTGACTATCAAACTGCCCTTACTGTGTAATAGTAAATGTTCTCCCTGTGTTTCCAGCAAAATCCATCACATAGGTGTTCACTGAGATGGGAAACAGAAAAGTCATCTTGCTTGTAGATATTTCTAAAGAGAATTATTATAAGACTTGGGAAGAGTTTCAGTTCTGTAAGCTTCGAGAAATACAGTGATTGGCACTTTTTTGTGATTATAGAAATCATACATGAAGAGGAATGCAGAAACTATAGTATAACATTATAAAGGTATAAAAAATCTCCACCGACTCAGAGAGAATATACAATCTATGAATATATAGATTTTAAAGAATGAAATTATACCCTTTATATAGTTTTCTAACCCTTCTGCTTTCCTTAATAAGTATCTCATGACCCTTTTTGCATGTCATAATAGAAATATGCATCACTGTTTTTAAAAGGTAAATGATATTCAATTTATGGGTGAACTATAGGATTTAATCAATCTTCCATTTTCTCATGTTTTTATAAATATTATGAACAGTTCTGTGATAAATTTCCTTAACATACGTTTCATGTGCTTGTCTGATTATTTCTTATGGGAAAGTTACTAGAAGTAAAATTGCTGGATCAGACTTTATGCATATTTGAATGGCTGAATGGTATATATATATATAGGTATGTGTGTATGAAGATATGTGTATATATCTTAAAATAATCCTCCAGCAATATTTCACCAGTTTACCTTACCACCAACAAGGAGATAATATCCATGGGTACTATCATTTTTTGTCTTTGAAAAATCAGCCAGGAGACAAATGATATCTTGTTAGAATTCTTAAAATTGCCAGTGAGGATGAACGTTTTTACTATTTTTTTTTTTTTTTATAAAAAAGTCAAATAGACTTACGTTTAAGTGGATCATCTCAATATCACAGAGGATGGCAGCGCTATCCAATGTAAATCATATTTTTGTGTGCCTCTTGTATAACCGTACTTTTCTTTCTTTTTTTTAAAGAAAGAAAACAAAAGAAGAGAAAGAGAGAAAGAAGGAAGAAAAGAGAATGAAAGAAAGAGAAAAAGAAGAAGAAAAAGAGGGAGAGAGAACGGGAATCTTGCTCTATTGCCCAGGCTAGAATGCAGTCTAGAAATGGGTATTAAAAGCTCTTTTATACTAATAATTGTGTTATACAATGGAGACAGGAAGGAATAAGGGAGGAAAATAACAAACAGCCAACCAATATTTCATTTAAACCTATAAATACTATGCAATTGCTGGGGAGTGATTTACTCCCTACCATGTGGTCACTTTTAGAATAAATGTGATGTGTTACTGAAAAAAAATGTATGTTTTGTGGATTTGGAGTAGAGAGTTCTGTAAATGTTTATTAAGTTTACTTGTTCGAGGTCTAAGTTCAAGTCCCGGGTATCCTTGTTAACCTTCTGTCTCATTAATCTGTCCAATATTGACAATGTAATGTTATAAGTCTCCCCACTATTATTGTGTGGGAGTCCCAAGTCTCTTTGTAAGTCACCAAGAAGTTGCCCTATGTATCTGGGTGCTCCTATATTGGGTGCGCATAGACTTAGGATCGTTAGCTTTTCCCGTTACATTTATCCCTCTACCATTATACAATGTCCTTCTCTATCTCTTTTGGTTTCTATTACTTTAAAGTCTATTTTATCAGAGATGAGAATTGCAACTCCTGCTTTTTTTTTTTTTTTTTTTTTTTTTTTTGCTCTCCATTTGGTTGGCAAATCCTCCTCCATCCCTTTGTTTTGAGTCTCTGTATACCCCTTGCATGTGAGATGGGTCTGCATGCAGGTACTTGATGGGTTTTTTGGAATGGCTGATACTGGTTGTTCCTTTCTGTATATAGTGCCTTTTTCAGAAGCTCTTGTAAAGCAGGCCTGGTGGTAATGAAATCTCTGAGTACTTGCTTGTTGTAAACAATTTTATTTTTCCTTCACTTATGAAACTTAGTTTGGCTGGATATGAAATTCTGGGTTGAAAGTTCTTTTCTTTAAGGATGTTGAATATTGGCCCCCACTCTCTCTGGCTTGTAGGGTTTCTGCTGAGAGATCTGCTGTGAGTCTGATAGGCTTCCCCTTGTGGGTAACCTGACCTTTCTCTCTGGCTGCCCTTAGTATTTTCTCCTTTGTTTCAACCCTGATGAATCTAATGATTATGTGCCTTCGGGTTGCTCTTTTCGAGGAATATCTTTGTGGTGTTCTCTGTATTACCTGGAGTTGGGTAATGTCTTGCCTTCCTAAGTTAGGAAAGTTTTCCTGGATAATATCCTAAAAATATTTTCCAGCTTGGATTCATTCTCTTTGTCACATTCAGCTACACCTATCAAACGTAGATTAGGTCTTTTCACATAGTCCCATATTTCTTGGAGACTTTGCTTGTTCCTTTTTACCCTTTTTTCTCTAATCTTGTCTTCTCGTTTTATTTCGTTAAGTTGGTCTTCGATCTCTGAAATCCTTTCTTCTGCTTGATCAATTAGACTGTTAAAACTTGTGCATACTTCGTGAAGTTCTTGTATTGCATTTTTCAGCTCCATTAATTCACTTATATTCCTTTCTAAATTGTCTATTCTCGTTAACATCTCGTCAAACCTTTTTCAAGGTTCTTAGTCTCCTTGCATTGGGCTAGAACATGTTCTTTTAGCTCACAGAAGTTTCTCATTATCCACCTTCTGAAGCCTGATTCTATTGATTCCTCACATTCATTCTCAATCAGGCCTTGTTCAATTGGTGATGAGGCACTGCAATCCTCTGTATGAGGAAAGGCATTCTGATTTCAGGTGTTTTCAGCCTTTTTGTGCTGGTTTCTTCCCATCTTTATGGATTTATCCACCTGTCGTCTGTGTAATTGCTGACTTTCAGATTAGGTCTCTGAGTGGACGTCCAGCTTGTTGGTGGTAAAGTTTTTTCTATTTCTTAATTTTCCTTCAGCGGACGCCCCTCCCCCACAGAGCTGGACCTTCCCGGGTTCAGCTGTACTTGCTGTAAAACTCTCAATCTTCAGCAGTTCCAACTGCTGTTTTGTTTTTTTTTTGTGGAGGGGGGACCAGCCTTCCCCTGCGGCGACCCACTACGCCGGCTGAAACAGCGGCGTTAAGATTCATGGCGCCCCCTCTGCCCGGGAATCTCCCGGTTGGTTCCCCACTTCAGTCCGCTTTTCAATCAGCTGAATGGGAGACTCTGCCTTCCCAGAGCTCCGAACGCCAACCAAAAGGGCACTCAGTCCCGTATACTCTGGACTGAGAACCTCCGCGCCGGGGCGCCTGCAAAACGGCCGCGCCCACCAAAAGAGTCGCACTGGCGACCCGTGGGGCTCCTCCGCCAAGAATCTCTTGGTCCTTGGGCAATAAAAATTCGTCTGAAAGTGTGGCATCCACTCACTCTCTGCGCTTTCAGTGGGAGCTACAATCCTGAGCTGCTGCTAATCAGCCATCTTGGATCTCTCTCCCCATTTTTACTATTTTATAGGTTATTCACATTTCCCTTTTGTGCATTGTCTGCTCATAGATCTTGTCCATAGAAAATGGTGTATTTTTTTGTTTCTTTTTCATTTGCAAGAATTCTTAACATTTCAATGATACTAAGCCTTCATCATGTGTATTTTGCTTATGTTTTCTGTTTTCCATAGAGCTCGGTGATTTAGAATTTAGACCCTGGAACCAAGACTGCTTGGGTTCAAATACTGTGGTTCTGTCACTTACCAGTGACAGTTATGTAATATAAGTGTTTTGTGCCTTAGTTTGTTCACCTAACAGTATTTACCTCACAGGGCTATTGTAAGGATCAAATGAATTAAAATATGCGAAGTACTTAGAATGGCACTTGGTGCTTACTAAACACTATAAGTAATTCTTACTTTTATTATTTGTTTAATGTGATATATTTATGTCATGCAGAATCTTAAATTTGCATATGTTCAAATCTATCAGTCTTTCCATCTATGGTTTCTGCCTGCAGGTCATGCTTAGGAAGATCTTGATCTAAAGGTTATTTTTGAAAAGCTTCACTTATGTTTCCTACGGTAGCTTTTTAAACATTCAAATCTTAAATCCATCTAGATGGAAAAAACTGTAGCATTTCTTCCTTTTGTGGCATTGTGTATCAGTGATATTATTTATAATTACCTTGGAAATGGCTGATGGTGATAACTATTCAGTATAATTTCTAATGCAGCATCGTTTTTAGGAAGATTATTAATGCATTTGAAAATCACAATAAGGCAGGTACCACAGTGTCTTCTTGCAGAAAGATTGGAGTTTGGTGCAGCTGAAAGATTATGTGTGCAATTCTAGGGGATTTTCACTTCAGGCCACTTCCCTGGGACCACCATTCTGTAAAGAAGTCTTAGATGAAGGGTCACAGGGAGAGAGAAGTTCAGCTATGCCATCTGTCCCAGCTGAACTCAGTCCCCAGCTGACCTGCTGCTTAAGTATAGCTATATGAATAAGTCCCAGAGAGATCAGCAAAAAAACCCCACCCAGTTTACTTGCAGAATTGCATATAATAATAAATTGTTGTTGGTTTAAGCCACTGAGTTTTGAGGTGATTTGTTTACAGCAATAAATTCAATGTGCAATTCTAGAGGATTTTCACTTCAGATGTACACATTTTCATCAAGTGTGTGCGACAGACAAGAAATCTAAGGCTTTTCCAAAATTCCTCTAATTGCCAATAAGAATGCATCTATTTTCCCGACTTTCAAAATTGTGTTTACCTTAGATTTTCTTTTTGGCTGTATTTTGGAGGAAGATCACAAGGATGCTATTTTGGAACTGAGCCCATGTTGATGGAGAGCTCCTTGGATTAATTGTGAACTTGTTACACAAACTACCTGCTGTTGTGAGGTACTAAGCTCTTACTAAGTGTCGGACAGTGTTCTGATTCAAAATTCCTGAACTCATCATCCCTGAGGTTCTGAAGTTGCCCTGTAACTTGGAGTTAGAATCAAGAGGCCTTCACAATGCAGTGAAGCATTTTGTGGAGTTGGTATAGGTTGTGTAAAACATAGGAAACAAACACACGTTTCTAAGTCTCAGTTTTCACAACTGTAGAGCAAGGCACATGAATCATGTGAACTCTAAATTCCTTTCCTATTTAAAACATCTATGATCCTCCTTCCCGTTACATTTCTCCAATAATTTTGAAAATGTTGCATAATGCTACATGAACTTTGTAACTTAAAAAATGTCTCATTTGTTACCGCTATTATGTGTGGTTTTCAGTGTCTAAATCCTGCGTTAGTCATATTTTTCTATGCTTTTGATCAATAGAACTCAAATAGTGATATGTATTCACTGGTAAATTCACCATTTTACCAATAAAACCTGTGCAACATGTGGTTTACTCTTTGACATGATTAAACTAGAGGACATCCTGGATTGAACAGAGTGCAGAACAATCAACCACAAAAACTTAGTGGCTTTAAACCAATGTTATGGACTGCTTCTGTGGATCATTTGGGTGGCTCTTCTGGTATGGGCCAACATGGCCAGGACTGTATGTTCTAGTATGGTCTCATTCAGCATGCCTGGTGATTGGCTTGATGTCATCTTGGGTAACAGGGATGACTTAGGCATATGTCATCATCCAGCAGGCTAGCCTAGGCTTGTTCACATGTGGTGTTTTCAAGGTTCCCAAGAGAAGCAAAAAGAGCAAGATCCAATGTGCAAATACTTTTCAAGCTTTGGCTTACATTTGCTGATTAATATCCCATTGGCCAAAGCAAGTCACATGGCCAAACTCAGATTTCAATGAGTAGAGAAATAGGTTCCAGTTCTTGATGGGAGGAGCTACAAAGTCATATTGCAAAGGAGTATAGATACAGAAATGTAAATAATATGTGGCCATTTTTACCACAGTATCTGAGATGAATTACTTGGCCCTTGACCGGTGCTATATAATCTTACCAAGCAGTATGTGTATCTTAATTTCCCAAATAGAATACCCTTGGAAAGCCATTTTCTTCCCTTATGTAAGATTGATGTGTTACTTCAAGCATATTATAAGTTAATGTTAGAAAAATTACAAAGTGAAGACAAGCAGGAAGAATAGAGTAAAACAATGTTTAATCTATCACCAGGAGATAACTACTATCTTTTTACTCGTGTAAGGAGCTAACATTATCAAGATTAAGAAATACATTCTTATTATATATCCCAATATTGTGGTTACATAAAATACTAAATATATATAATAAAATGTGCTCATAAAACTTTATGGATCTATTATTTTAAAGCACTTTTGGCTATTTTTCTCCAGAACTTGGCCAGAGCGAGTCTTTTAGTATATTAGTTGGGGGTGCAGGTTAAACAGGAGATAACCCCAAAATGTAGTGGATTAAGTAAGACTTATAAGGTAGTTAGATAAGGTGCTTATTTCTATCTCAGGTAAAAGTCTAAAGGTAGACAAACTGTTTAGGTTGGGCAAACATTTCTGTTCCACCAGGCCATTCAGTGACCCAGGCTAGTGGGTCAACTTTGCTATCTTCAGTATGTGGTTTCCAGATCTTGGTCCAAGGTGACAGTTGTAGCTGTGGCTCTACATCCTGGAAATATCTTCATGTCTGAGATGATGATTTGAAAGTTGCATGTGAGACTTTCACATCGCGTCAGCCCAAAGTTAGTCAAACAGCTACACCTAGCTGTAAGGGTAGTCATATATCAGATGAAACCTGGGGAGGCTATTACCAAAAGAAAGAAAGAAAAAACAGGTAGTGAGCAACAATTAGTGATTTCTATGATAGTAACCAAAGTGTATATATCTGGATGACTTTACCTTCTTATGCATGTAGCCCTACATTGGTGGATAGCTTGTGCTTTGTTCTGCTTTGTGTCCATTCCTCTGATTGGGGTGGTAGCACTTTAATTTTTCTTTGGAAAATTCTTAAGCCATGAAATTTTGGGTGGGGCCAATATACCATATACTACCCTACTTCTCATTATAGGGGTGTGTATATGACTTTGCCCTCACTGGTGGAACTCACACCTGGGTTTTTTCTTTTTTGGCAATATTGAGAATGTGAAGTTTTCTTTTTCTTCTGCTAGGTCATTTGAGTTGTTAGGACGAAAGACAGGAAAGAACCTGCTAAGAAAAATTGAGCTGAAGAATGGAGAGATAGAGAAGGAATCCTAAAGATGGTGTTTGAGTCCTTGGTTCAAACCACTCCTGAAGCTAGACTCCCTTGCCTTTTAATTATATGATTAGAAAAAAAAATCTCATTTATTTTTGTTTTAGCCATCTCGTATTAGATTTTTGTCAATTGCAACTAAGAGATGGTTGATTAATCCACTCCTCATAATCATTATTAAACTTAATTTCCTTTAGATCTCATGACTTTTCCAGATAGGAGTATTTGAATTCAAATTCTGTCATCTAAGGTCAAGACTGCTCCCCAATGTGGTTTCACTGACAAATTACTTTCTAGTTTTTTTTCCATCTGTATGTCATCAGTGGAATGACAGTTGCAGGTTTTGGTACTGGGCCTTATAAACCACAATTTGTTATGAAATTTTTCTCCTCTCAGCCCTTCCATTTCTCTTTAAGCTGTCCTGTTCCTAATACATAAATGTAGAAAGGAAGATAGGAGTTGATGAGTGGGGGAGGGGGAGAATCATGGTGGCAGAGGAAGAAGTTACATATAAATTAAAGAAGAAACTCTTTTGAGCCATTAACTTACCTTTGTTTCAACTCTCAGTTCCTATGATTGAATGGTAGAATTGGTCCAAAGAATCAGGGCAAATTGAAAATTGTTAGTAAAAATGATGCTACTGGTATTGTGAGTGGCATGAATAGGATGTTTAGAGGGAGGCCAGTGGCATCCAGCAGAGACCAAGCGATTTGAGTGTCATTAAATTCATTATGTGGCTTTTTCTGTTGCTTTTACTTTTATTCCATTAACAATTTGGGGGTTAAGGCCAGCCATTTCCCTACGCCTAGACTTCTTTTTTGTAATGTACCTACCAGCACCATGGCATGCAGCAATGCTACTGATTGATTACTAAGATACCAAAACAAATCACTGCAAAATGCGCTGTGCCTTCCATTCTGGTAACTGATGTTGAAGGCTCTGATTCAAGGCTAATTTTAGAAATACAAAACTTTATAACTAATTAAGGGAATCCCAGGTTAGGTCATTTTTTTCCCCTTTCTTCTAAAGCTTATGGGAATTTAATCTCTAAAAAACGCTAATATAAATTTAATGTTTTCTGGGATGGGAAGGTCAATTAGATACCTGGTATTGACTTCAATCTTCTGGTAGGAAATCTCATAAATTAATCTAAAATTGTTATTGTTTCATAAAAAATTGGGGGGGAGGATAGTGGTGATGTTCACAGATCATAAAATGACACTGTTCATGTTATGCACTATATGGCCATTATGAACTGTGACCACTTCTGGCCACATGACCTACTACTGGCTGCCTCCAACAATATCTTTGAGTAGGGTAGTGGGTAAGAAGGGTAGGTAGAATGAGGTAGCACAGATAATGAACATCTCCTTTAGACTGGCTAACACACTAACACACTTGGACTCTATTATCTCTATTATTTGATGTGCACCAATAGAGTTCCCTATGGCAATATTTCCAATAGACTTGAAACTTTTTTTTTTTTTTTTGAGACGGAGTCTCGCTCTGTTATCCAGGCTGGAGTGCAATGGCGTGATCTCAGTTCACTGCAACCTCTGCCTCCCAGGTTCAAGTGATTCTCCTGCCTCAGCCTTCCGAATAGCTGGGATTACAGGTGCCCGCCACCATGCCAAGCTAATTTCTTTTGCATTTTTAGTAGAGACGGGATTTCACCAAGTTGGCCAGGCTGGTCTCAAATTCCTGACCTCAGGTGATGAACCTGCCTGGGCCTCTCAAAGTATTGGATTACAGGCCTGAGCCACTGTGCCCGGCCAAAACTTCATCATTATAAATTATTTTGACTAGTATGGGTGAATTTCAGCACTATATGAACATATTATAGTCTTATTTTAAAAAGACGTTGCTTGCCATCCCCCATAACAGATCTTTTAGCTGACTTTTTGTTATTTTCCCTTGTTATTGTGTCTCGGCAGGAACCATATCGGAGAAAATCAGCAGATCAGCAGAATGCTGCTGGTGTGCTGGAGCTTTTGTTTGTGCCTGTGTGCCAGTGTAAACACGAGCAGCATTTCATTCACCCGCCCAGTGCTCATTATTTGAAGCCATTTCCCCAGCATGGTATTCCACAATACTAAGGAAAGTTGAGTCCACTATTACCTGAATGAAACTGAGAATAAAAGAACCTATTCTTAGTGGAGAGAAAATTTGTCCATGCTCACACCAAAGGAAATCACCACAAATAGACCATACTTTTATTTTTTTCATTGTTGTTAAACCCAAGCAGACCTATTCATTGGAATATAATACATATTCAGTCTCTGAATTTCTTTTCTGCACGTATGTCAATTAATTTTTGTGGATTTCCTTTTAATATATTTTTTATTTCCATGAGGATTTTCTGAATTCAAAAATCTCATTAGCATTTTGCAAGCCCCCATTCCTTTTTCATTTTATTTGCAAATCTTATTCCTAGTGCTCCTGAAGAAATACAACAGGAGGGAAACGATTAATGTGACTGAAAATTGCAACTCTCCCCTCCCATTTGGAGATGATATTCTTTTTCTAAAATGTCTATTTTTTTGGTTGGAAAATGAGTTCTGTAGGTCAACCCACATGTGACTGGTTTATTGTTTCCTCTAGCCAATCAGAATCACAGCAGGTAAAAAAATCCCTTGAGTTATCCAATCAAAACCTTCAATGCTTCATACTATTATAACCCTTTTTAAAGAGAATAATGACGTGGATTAAATCTGCTTATGGTTGGGGTCTGAGTGCTCAGAGCAAAGTTAGATCTGTGTTAGCACTAATAATAAGTCCCAAGAGAAGTTAACTACATCCTTTTCAAGAAAATAATAGCTATTATCATGGCAATTATGATGTTCTCTTTAGGGTTTACTTCTGAGATTGACATTCTTACCACATATGCAGTTCAAAAACTTTTATTGTGAATATATTATGCTCCAGCACTGTAATGGGCTATATAAATATTTATAAAATTTCCTATTCTCTTAGCAGTCTTGCAAGGTAGATATTGTTGTCTACATTTTACAGACGAAAAATCGTGAAACTTGAAGAGATTAAGTAACTCAATATCACAAGCTGGTAAGTGACAAAAGCAGAATTTGGGCCCCTGTCTATTAAATGTTAAAGCCCATGTTTTTATCAGCACCAAATTACCTCGGTAACCATATGCAAAATATGCCTTATTCCCAAGGAGAAGCTCTTTGTTTTGGCAGTGGTTCAAATATTCCTTTTAGTGGCACTTTAGTGGAAAACAATCTGTGGGAGTCAAAGAAGGTAAGAGAAACATAAGCTGCTCTGCTATTGGTATTCTGCTGAGCTTCTCTGTTGATTTCACTCCCATTTTAGAATATTGCATTTAATTACCTGTCAAATATATATCTTAACTTTCTGGAGGTAGGAGGGTCAGCCTAATTAGTGTTGTTATTTTTCCGTTTAGTTTTCTGAATATACGTGATGCATTTTAAATCTGTCCTCAACAATAACAATTTCAAATAGAGAGCTTCTCAAGAATAAATTTTTTAACCCTGAGAATCTTGACGTAAATTAATTTAATTTTGTAAACAAATTGGAGAATCACTAAGAATCCAAAGTTGGGTGCTAAACTCTGTATTTATCTTTCAGGGCAAACAAATATAATTTTCAAAACTTTTACACCATTTTCTGTGCTTCCCTAGTGGAGTCTGGGGGATATATATATTTTTTGCCCCTAGAAATTGAACAAGTCCATTATCCTTGTAAGTTTCTTTTTCAACATTGAAATTGATATTCCATAAGCCTCTTCCTACTTATTCTGTCCTTTCCTACCTACATCATGCTCTCACAAAAGAGGAGGTTCTTGCCTACATTTTTGAAAGTCATTAGTGAAAGAGAGAGAGACCCTCAACTTAGTTGTCTAGAATGAAACATTGATGAGGCCAAGGCAATACAATTATGCTAGGAACATTTAACATTTTTTGGCTCAGTTAGCAGAAATTGTTTCCAGCTGGAACATTCAGACTTTAATGAACATGACTCTTACCATAGTATCTAGAGTCCACCAAGGAAAAAGATCTCATTAGGTAATAGCTGTCTGTATTTGGCACAGTATGTAGTTTATAGGATACTAGGTGGTCTACTGCTTATTTGATGACTTCTTTATTTCACGTATTTTTAAAACGTGGGTTTTTACTTCATCTCTAGAAAATTATGTACTTCTTATCTATTGAATATGACAAATACCCTCTTCAAATACTCCCAAACCAAATGTTGGTAACTTCAGTGAATTTTTTGAATAAGTCCTGGGAATTGGTCCAGACATATGGTCCTATTTACTATCCTATTAATTATTGCCATAGAATCTAATGTGTTTACTGGAATATGAATATCACCTTCTAAGGATTAGACATTATGTTGGACTTTCTAATGCAAAAGTTTTGCCGATGGTTTAGTTCCTTGTCTGTGTTTGGGATAAGTTTGGTTTCACTCTTGAAGGTTACAGCATCAACATAATATTGAATAGTACTTTACAGGTTTCAAAAGCATGCTCACGGTTACTTTCTTACCTGACTCAAAACAACCTTGTGAGATAGATGAGTTAGATATTTTGTATCTCTTTTACACATGAGGAAACAAATGACATGGGGGAGAGACTAATCTTCTGACAGTTCATCCAGTTTTTTTTTCACCTCAATCCAGTTTGATAATTCCTTCTTGTGAGGTATGTTCACAGTTGTCATATCAGGGGATATTGTTATATTTAAAGATGAAATAAATTTATTTCATTGTGTTTTATTATAACCATTCATCTGATGTCAGGTTCATAGAGGAGTGAGGATTTTTTTTTTACCTGAACACTTAAAAGATCAATATTTTCTTTTTAATAATTTATTTATTTTACTTTAGGTACATACTATATCTGGCATTTCTCCCCATGTTATCCCTCTCCACCCTCCCCCTCCCTCCCCTCCCCCCATTGTCTCTCCCCTACCCCCACCAACTGTCCCCTGTGTGTGATGCTCCTCTCCCCTGAGTCCACGTGTTCTCGTTGTTCAACACCCACCTATGAGTGAGAACATACGGTGCTTGGCTTTCTGTTCTTGGGTCAGTTTGCTGAGAACGATGGTTTCCAGATTCATCCAAGTCCCTACAAAGGACACCAACTCATCATTTTTTATGGCTGCGTAGTATTCCGTGGTGTATATATACCACATTTTCTTTGTCTAGTCAATAATTGATGGGCATTTGGGTTGGTTCTAGGTCTTTGCTATTGTACACAGGGCTGCAATGAACATACGTGTGCATGTGTCTTTATAGTAGAACGATTTATAGTTCTTTGGGTATATACCCAATAGTGGGATTGCTGTGTCAAATGGAATTTCTATTTCTAGATCCTTGAGAAATCGCCACACTGTCTTCCACAATGGTTGAACTAATTTACACTCCCACCAACTGTGTAAGAGTGTTCCTATTTCTCCACATCCTCTCCAGCATCTGTTGTCTCCCGATTTTTTAGTGATCGCCATTCTAACTGGTGTGAGATGATATCTCAGTGTGGTTTTGATTTGAATTTCTCTAATGACCAATGATGATGAACATTTTTTCATATGTTTGTTGGCCTCATATATGTCCTCTTCTGAAAAGTGTCTGTTCATATCCTTCACCCACTTTTGAATGGGGTTGTTTGTTTTTTTCTTGTATATCTGTTTTTGTTCTTTGTAGATTCTGGATATTAGCCCTTTGTCAGATGGGTAGATTGCAAAAATTTTTTTGCCAGTCTTTGTCTTTTGATTGGGGTGTTTAGGCCATTTACATTCAATGTTAATATTGTTATGTGTGAATTTGATCGTGTCATTTTGTTACTGGTTGGTTTTCTTTCTCATTAGTTGACTCATTTTCTTCATTGCATTTTTGGTCTTTGCCAACTGGTTTGCTTTTGCAGTGACTGGTACTTGTTCCTTTCCACGCTTAGTGTTTCTTTCAGGAGCTCTTGTAGTGCAGGTCTGGTGGTGACAAAATCTCTCAATAATTGCTTGTCCATAAAGAATTTTATTTCTCCTTTACTTATGAAGCTTAGTTTGGCTGGATATGAGATTCTGGGTTGAAAGTTCTTTTCTTTAAGGATGTTGAATATTGGCCCCCACTCTCTTCTGGCTTGTAGAGTTTCTGCTGAGAGATCTGCTGTGAGTTTGATTGGCTTCCCTCTGTGTGTGACCTGACCTTTCTCTCTGGCTGCCCTTAGCATTTTTTCCTTCATTTCGACCCTGGTGAATCTGACAATTATGTGCCTTGGGGTTGCTCTTCTTGAGGAATATCTTTGTGGAGTTCTCTGTATTTCTTGAATTTGAAATTTGGACTGCCTTACTAGGCTTGGGAAGTTCTCCTGGATAATATCCTGGAGTGTGTTTTCCAGCTTGGATTAATTCTCCCCGTTATATTCAGGTACACCGATCAAGTGTAGATTAGATTTTTCCACATAATCCCATATTTCTTGGAGGCTTTGTTCGTTTCTTTTCACTCTTCTTTCTCTTGTATTGCCTTCTCTTTTTACTTCATTGAGTTGATGTTCAATCTCTGATATCCTTTCTTCTGCTTGATCAATTCGGCTATTAAAACTTGTGTTTGCTTCACGTAGTTCTTGTGCTGTGTTCTTCAACTCCATCAAGTCGTTTATGTTCTTCTCTAAGCTGGTTATTCTAGTTAGCGTTTCGTCTAACCTTTTTTTCAAGGTTTTTGGTTTCTTTGCATTGAGTTAGAACGTGTTCTTTTAGCTCTGAGAAGTTTGTTATTATCCACCTTCTGAATCCTGTTTCTGTCAATTCTTCACACTCCTTCTCGGTCAAGTTGTGATCCTGTGTTGTTGAGGAGTTGTGATCTCTTGAAGGAGAAGAGTTATTCTGGTCTTTGGTGGTTTCACCTTTTTTGCGCTGGTTTTTTCCCATTGTTGTGGATTTACCTGGCTGTGGTGTCAGAGAGCTGCTTGATGAGGTTGCTTGTCTGCCTGTGGGGGGTGCTACTGGGTTTCTAGGGATTCCTTCAGGTTATTAGGGAAGGTTCCTGTGTCTATTTTGTTTATGCTGGGAGATTAGGCCCTCCTCTTCCGCTGACCTGTAGGTGCTGCTGGGTTGTCGAGAACGCCGTTCCGTTGCTACGTAGGCTTCCTGTGTTTTTTGTTAAAACATGTAGCCCAGTCCCACTCCTCTAGTGGTGGGTTGTGCCCTTCCTCCAGTGGGCTGGATCATTCAGGGTTCATCTCAGACTGTGGCACTGGCTATGCAACCCACTAGAGTCAGAGCTTCGGCCCTCTGGGGTTTGTGGGGGACTTAGGGACCCGCCCAGCTGCACCCAGCCGTCTCCCCCTTTCAGCTTTCTCTTTCTCCAGTCATGGGGTAGGGGGCCGTCCAGCTGCTCCCGCTTACAGCTCCCTCTCTCTCTGGGTGGCGGGAGGCAGTGATAGCTCAGTCTGCAGACTCTTATTCAACTCCGCACCTGTAATTCCTGGTGCTTGACTAGCAAAGATCCCCTGTTCTGTGTATTGCTGAGGCTTTGGGGAAAGCGCTGTATCTGGACCGGAGTGCCAGAGGTGGAGCCTCCGACTTGCCAGTCAGATCCACTTTCTGGGTGAAGCAGCACGCCTCCCCCACCTCGGTCTGCCCTGAGTGGGCTTTGCTCATCCTCGGACCAGACCCGTTGAAATGCACCTGGTACCTTGGTTGGAGCTAGGAGATCTCTGGGTTTCTGCATCTCTTTCGCTAGGTGTTGTGCGCTGGAGTTGTGTCTAATCCGCCATCTTGGATCCCAAATGATCAATATTTTCAAGAACATTGTAAATATTATTTTCCAGGTTCAAAGTTCTTGTGAAGTTCTTTTGGTAGACAAAGGTCTCTTAAGTATTTGATGTATAAATTATTTATCACTCTGTAAACTACTGTAATAGCAGCAAGCAGGCTAACAAGGAGTTGGGATTTTATCTGTGATGTAGACTTAATGAAACTAGTTTAATGTAATGTTTTAAAATCTGTTCAGATAGTAAAAATTGGTCCAGAAGAGCCACTCGGAAGTCAAAATGAGTCATTAGTAAAAGTGTTCAGTAGATGGGAAGCTGCTAACATGAGCTAATTTGCAGTGACCAAAAAGGAACATAGTCCTCCGTACCTGCGGGTTCTGCATTTGTGGATTCAACCAACCATGGATAGAAAATATTAAAAAAAATGGATAGTAGCACCTGTGCTAAATATGTACAGAATTTTTTGGTCATTGTTTTCTAAACAATGCAGCATATCAAGTATTTAGATAGCATGTTCATTGTACTCGGTATTACAACTAATCTGGAGATGATTTAACATATATGGGAAGATGGGGATAGGTTATATGCAAAACTACACCATTTTATTGGACTTGAGAATTTTTGGATTTTGACATTCACAGTGGGTCCTGGAACCGATCCCCTGTGGATAATGAGGAACAACTGTGTATGGCCAAAGGCATTAATTATTTTAATCAGTAATTTCAGTACTTACTATGTGCATAACATTGGGGTGGATATAAAGAAGCATGACTTTGTAACAAAAAGCATTGTACAATTTAGCCATATATACTGCTATGCCCTGAATATGTCCCCCCAAAGTTCATGTGTTCGAAACTTAATCCCCATTGCAATAGTGTTCAGATGTGGGCCTTTTCTTTTTTTAGTTTTTTTTTTTTTTTTTTTTGAGATGCAGTCTCACACTGTTGTCTGAGCTGGAGTGCACTGGTGCCACCTTGGCTCACTGCAACCTCTGCCTCCTGGGTTCAAGCGATTCTCCTGCCTCAGCCTCCTGAGTAGCTGGGATTACAGGTGCCCGACACCATGCCTGGCTAACTTTTTTGTATTTTTAGTAGAGATGGGTTTTCACTATGTTGGTCAGGCTGGTCTCGAACTCTTGACCTTGTGATCTGCCCACCTAGGCCTCCCAAAATGCTGAGATTACAGGTGTGAGCCACTGCACCCGGCCCAGATGTGGGACTTTTAAGAGGTGGTTAGGTCATGAGGGCCCAGCCCTCATGAGTGGATTAATGCCATTATTGTGGGATTAGGTTCCTGATAAAAGGATGGGTTTGGCTTCCTTCCCCCTCAACACACTCTCTTGCCTTTCTGCCTTCCACCATGAGATGATACCAGATGCAGACTCCTCAACTTTGGACTTCCCAACCTCTGAGAACTGTAAGAAATAAATCTCTACTCTTTATGAATTACCCAGTCTGTAGTATTCTGTTATAGCAGCACAAAATGAACTTAAGACATATACCTACATGCAAGTCATTAAAAAGTAACATATCAGCCCTCAACTGATATATATCCCTTGCTGACAAATGGCTGACTGGCTTGCGAAAAACTGCTTCAGTTAGTGGCAAGGAGGCTTGGGAATTCTGTTTTCTAGAAAAGTATGTTTTTTTTTTTTCAAATAGTGGTAAAATATACACAACAAAATTTACCATTTTGACCATATTTAAGTGTACAACTCATTGGCATTAAATACATTTACAATATTGTGCAACCATCACCACTATCTATTTCTAGAACTTTTTATCCTCTCAAATAGAAAACAGAAGTTAATAGAAACATTAGATAGTAGCTCTCCATCCTTCCCTACCCACAGCTCCTGGTCATCTTTATGAATTTGCCTGTTTTAGGTGACTCCTATAAGTGGAACCATGCAAAAGCTGTCCTGTTGTTTCTGGCTTATTTCATTTAACGTGATAGTTTCAAGGTTCATCCATGTTTTCAGAATTTCATCTCTTTTCAGGATGAACAACATTCCATTGTATGTATACAACACATTTTGTTTATTCATCTGTCAATAAGAAATGTACATTTTTGAGACATCCATTTCCTTCTGCCCCTTTCTTGACCAGTGTTTGTCTGAAACCACCCCATCACTGTTTCTTATTAATCTTGTAGAGTCAGTCCTGGGCAAGAATGAGGTAGAGAGATAGTTATCCAGATTTAACAAGTAAAGATATAGGATGCAGAATTGAATTTGCTTTTCAGATACACAATAAATACTTTTTAAATATAAGAATGTTCCATGAAATATTTGGGGATGTACTTATATTTTTTTAAAAATGAGCTATTTATCTCATGACAGAAGTCATGTTCCCATTCCTGTTCTTGTTCTCCCTGATCCTCACCCTTGCCTCCTATGAGTTTCTTATTTATTCTTCTAGTATTTATGCAGATAAAAATATGTTTTCTTCTGTCCTCTCTCTTATACAGAGGCTAATATACTGTATACATTCTTTTGTATCTTTCTTCATTAATATTACTTTTGGAAATTTTTCTGCATAATTATGTGGAGAACTTCCAGATTGCCTAATCATTTATTGTGTGAATGTATCATAGATTATTTAGTCAGCAGCTTCTTGGTGCATACTTGGGTTGTTTCCAATCTTTCGATATTATAAACAATGCTATAAAAATTATCTTGTATACATGTTATTTATTCTATGTGCAGGTATACCTATAAAATGATTTTTTTTGGAATGGGATTGCTAAGTTAGAGGGCAAATTTATTTGTAATTTTGAGAGATATTGCTGAATTGTTCTTCCTGGGAGTTTTAACATTTTGTACTTTAACCAGCCATGTGTGAATTACTGTGTCTTTTGTCATAATTTTGGACCTCATGAGTGAGACTGAGCTTACTATCACATGTTTAAGGCTCATATGTTTCATCTGTAGCTAGACATGATTTTGTCCATTTTTTCCATTGGGATGCTAATCTTTTCCATCTCAAGTTCTAGATATTTTTTAAAAATGTAAAGTGGAGATTAGTACTTAGTAGTATGTTTCAAATAAATTCTCTGATATTATTTGTCTTTTGACTTTGCTTATGTGCTTTTTTTCTCTGAAAAACTTGTTAGTTTTCATTTTGTTGACTTTCACCTTTTACTTTATGCTTTAAGATATTAAAAGGTATACTTAGAAAGGCCTTCATAATGCCGTGCTTATAAAGCAATTCACTTACATATTATTTTAGCACATTAGTGGTTTTAAGATTTAATTAAATATTTGATAAATTTGGTATTTATCTCTATGTAGTGTAAAATGTAGATCCAACAGTTTTTTTTTCAGATATCTACTAAGATATCTTGTAGTGCCAGTCTTTTTAAGAGTTTTCTGGGGGAGGATCCAAGATGACCGAATAGGAAGAGCTCCAGAGTGCAGGACAATGCAGACGGTGAGTTCCCCACTGCATTTCCAAACAAATTTTCACTGCCCACAGACCAGGAGATTCCCGGGCCAAAAAGTGCCATGAGTTTTCAGCACAGCGGTTTCAGCTAATGCCAGCTTGGTGCACAGAAACTGACACAAATCTGGGTGGCCGTTTCACTGCCACCTGGAATGCCTGGGGAGACAGAGCCACCCATTCAACTGAAAGGGGAGGGGACAAAGACAGGGAGCCAGGTGATCTGGCTTGGTGGATACCACCCCCACAAAACAAGCAATCTGAAATGCTCTGGATTGAGAGTTTTGCAGCAAGTGAGCTGGGCTTAGGACAGTCCAGCTCAGTGGGGGAGGGGCAACCACCACTACTGAGGGCAGTCTGCCACTACCAAGGCAGTTCACACAGCAGCTGGGCAGAGCCTACAGCAGCTCAGAAATACCTCTGTTGGCAGACTGTGACTAGGCTACTCCGTGCAGGGCATGGCATCTATGAAAAAGGCAGCAGCACGACAGGAACTTATAAATAAAGAAGACCTTCCTAGGACAGAGCACCTGGGAAAAGAAGTGGTTGTGAGTTCCACTGCAGCAGACTTAAAAGTACCTGCACAACAGGTCTGCATGGAACAATGGAGCTCTCAGCACAGCACTTGAGCTCCTGTAAGGGACAGGCTATCTCCTCAAGCAGCTTCTCAATCCCTGTATACCCAAAGAGACACCTCATAAATGAGAGCTCAGGGTGACATCTGGCTGGTACTTTTCTGGGATGGAGATAACAGAAGAAACTGGCAGCAACCTTACTGTTCTGCAGGCCCCGTGGGTCATCCCCAGGCAAGCAGGGTCTGGAGGGGGACCTCCAGCAGTCCTGCAGCAGAGGGGCCTGTTAGAAGGAAAACTTAAGAAACAGAAAGAAATAACTTCACCAGCAACAAAAAGGACATCTACTCAGAGACCCATCCAAAAGTCACCAACTACAAAGACCACAGGTAGATAAAGCCACTATGATGGGAAGAAA
This sequence comes from Ateles fusciceps, assembly GCA_036589455.1. Classification (NCBI taxonomy): domain Eukaryota; kingdom Metazoa; phylum Chordata; class Mammalia; order Primates; family Atelidae; genus Ateles; species Ateles fusciceps. Next base: position 28,670 of record JAZHEH010000145.1, read on the forward strand.
CCAGTGCAAAAAGGATGAAAACACCCCAAAAACCAGAACACCTCTCCTTCTCCAAAGGATCACAACTCCTCACCAGCTAGGGATCAAAGATGGATGGAGAATGAATCTGATGAATTGACAGAATCAGGCTTCAGAAGGTGGGTAATAACAAACTTCTCTGAGCCAAAAGAACATGTGCTAACCCAATGCAAAGAAACTAAGAACCTAGAGAAAAGGTTAGATGAGATGCTAACTAGAATAAACAGCTTAGAGAAAAATATAAATGACTTAATGGAGCTGAAAAACACAGCACAAGAACTTTGCGAAGCATATGCAAGTTTCAATAGCCAAATCGACCAAGCAGAAGAAAGGATATCAGAGATCGAAGATCAACTCAATGAAATAAAATGAGAAGGCAAGAATAGAGAAAAAGACTGAAAAGAAATGAACAAAGCCTCCAGGAAATATGGCATTATGTGAAAAGACCTAATCTACATTTGATAGGTGTACCTGAATGTGACGGAGAGAATGAATGCAAGCTGGAAAGCACTCTTCAGGATATTATCCAGGAAAACTTCCCCAACCTAGCAAGGCAGGACACCATTCAAGTCCAGGAAATACAGAGAACACAATGATATTCCTCAAGAAGAGCAAACCTAAGGCACATAATTGTCAGATTCACCAGGGTTGAAATGAAGGGAAAAATGCTAAGGACAGCCAGAGAGAAAGATTGGGTTACCCACAGAGGGAAGCCCATCAGATTCACAGTGGATCTCTCAGCAGAAACCCTACAAGCCAGAAGAGAGTGGGGGCCAATATTCAACATCCTTAAAGAAAAGAACTTTTCAACCCAGAATTTCATATCCAGCCAAACTAAGCTTCATAAGTAAAGGAGAAAGAAAATCCTTTATGGACAAGCAATTGCTGAGAGATTTTGTCACCACCAGGCCTGCCTTACAAGAGCTCCTGAAAGAAGCACTAAACAAGGAAAGGAACAACCAGTACCAGCCACTCCAAATACATACCAAAAGGTAAAGACCATCAACACAATGAAAAAAATGTGTCAACTAATGGGCAAAACATCGAGCTAGCATCAAAACGGCAGGATCAAATTCACACATAACAATATTAAACTTAAATGTAAATGGGCTAAATGCCCCAATCAAAAGACACAGACTGGCAAATTGCATAAAAGTCAAGAGCCATTGGCATGCTGTATTCTGGAAACACATCTCACGTGCAAGGACACACATAGGCTCAAAATAAAGGGAAGAAGATTTATCAAGCAAATGGAGAGCAAAAGAAAGCAGGAGTTGCAATCCTAGTCTCTGATAAAATGGACTTTAAACCCACAAAGATCAAAAGAGACAAAGAAGGGCATTACATAATGGTAAAAGGATCAATGCAACAAGAGTAGCTAATGATCCTGAATATATACGCACCCATACAGGAGCACCCAGATACATAGAGCAAGTTTTAATGACCTACAAATAGACTTAGACGCCCACACAATAATAGTGGGAGACTTTAACACTCTACGGTCAATATTAGATAGATCAACGAGACAGAAAAATAACAAGGATATCCAGGACTTGAACTCAGATCTGGACCAAGTGGACCTAATAGACATCTACAGAAACGTCCACCTCAAATCCAAAGAGTATACATTCTTCGCAGCATCGCATTGCACCTACTCTAAAATTGATCATGTAATTGGAAGTAAATTGCTCCTCAGCAAATGCAAAAGAATGAAAATCATAACAAACAGTCTCTCAGACCACAGGGCAATCAAATTAGAACTCAGAATTAAGAAAGTAACTCAGAAGCACACAGCTTCATGGAAACTGAACAACTGGTTCCTGAATGTCAACTGGATAAACAATGAAATGAAGACAGAAATAAAGATGTTCTTTAAAACCAACAAGAATGAAGACACAATGTACCAGAATCTCTCGGGACACATTTAAAGCAGTGTCTAGAGGGAAATTTATAGCAATAAGTGCCCATCAGAGAAGCAAGGGAAGATCTAAAATCGACATCCTATTATCAAAATTGAAAGAGCTGGAGGAGCAAGATCAAAAAAACTCAAAAGCTAGCAGAAGACAAGAAATAACTAAGATCAGAGCAGAACTGAAGGAGTTAGAGACACAAAAAACCCTTCAAAAAATCAATAAATCCAGGAACTTGTTTTTTTTTGAAAAGATCAACAAAGTAGACCACTAGCCAGATTGATAAAAAAGAAAAGAGAGAAGAATCAAATAGATGCAATAAAAAACAATAAAGGGGATATCACCACTGATTCCACAGAAATACAAACTACAATAGAAGATTACTACAAACAACTGTATGCACATAAACCAGTAAACCAGGAAGAAATGGATAAATTCCTCTACACTAGCACCCTCCCAAGACTAAACCAAGAAGAAGTTGAAACCTTGAATAGACCAATAACAAGGGCTGAAGTTGAGGGCAGCAATTTATAGTCTACCAACCAAGAAAAGTCCAGGTCCAGATGGGTTCACAGCTGAATTCTACCAGACGTACAAGGAGGAGCTGTTTCCATTCCTTCAGAAACTATTCTAAACAATACAAAAAGAGGGAATCCTTCCTAAATCATTTTATGAGACTAACATGATCCTGATACCAAAACCCGGGAGAGACTCAAAAAACAAAACTTCAGGCCAATATTGATGATGAACATAGATGCAAAAATCTTCAATAAAATACTGGCAAACCAACTACAACAGCACATGAAAAAACTTATCCAACACAATCAAGTAGGCTTCATTCCATGGATGCAAAACTGGTTCAACATACGCAAGTCTATAAATGTAATCCACCACAAAAGCAGAACCAAAGACAAAAAACTTGATTATTTCAATAGATGCAGAGAAGGCCTTTGACAAAATTCAACAGCCCTTTATGCTAAAAACTCTCAATAAACTAGGTATCAAAGGAACATATCTCAAAAGAATAAAACCTGTTTATGACAAACCTACAGCGCATATACTGAATGGGCAAAAACTGGAAGCATTCCCTTTGAAATCTGGCACTAGACAAGGATGCCCTCTCTCACCACTCCTATTCCATATAGTATTGGAAGTTCTAGCTAGAGCAATTAAGCAAGAAAAAAAATAAAGGCTATTCAATTTAGGAAAAGAGGAGGTCAAATTGTTTCTACTTGTAGATGACATGATTGTATATTTTAGAAGGCCCTATCATCTCAGCCCCAAATCTCCTTAAACTGATAAGCAACTTCAGGAAAGTCTCAGGATACAAAATCAATGTGCAGAAATCACAAGCATTTCTATACACCAATAACAGACTAACAGAGAGCCAAATCATGAGCAAACTCCCCTTCTCAATTGCTACAAAGAGAATAAAATACCTAGGAATACAACTAACAAAAGATGTAAGGGACCTCTTTGAGGAGAGCTACAAACCACTGCTCAAAGGAATAAGAGAGGACACAAACAGATGGAAAAACATTCCATGCTCATGGTTAGGAAGAGTCAATATCGTGAAAATGGCCACAGAGCCCAAAGTAATTTATAGATTCAATGCTATCCCCATCAAGCTAATAATGACCTTATTCACAGAACTGGAAAAAGCCACCTTAAATTTCATATGGAACCAAAAGAGAGCCTGCATAGCCAAGACAATCCTAAGCAAAAACAACAAAGCTGGAGGCATCACGCTACCTGATTTCAAACTATACTACAAGGCTACAGTAATCAAAACAGCATGGTACTGGTACCAAAACAGAGATATAGACCAATGGTACAGTACAGAAGCCCTGGAGGCAATGCCACTCATCTACAAACATCTGATTTTTGACAGACCTGACAAGAACAAGCAATGCGGAAAGGATTCCCTGTTTAATAAATGGTGTTGGGGGAAACTGGCTAGCCATGTGCAGAAAGCAGTAACTGGACCCCTTCCTGACACCTCACACTAAAATTAACTCCAGATGGATTAAAGACTTCAACATAAGACCTAACAAACACCATAAAAACCCTAGAAGAAAACCTAGGCAAAACCATTCAGGACATAGGCATAGGCAAGGACTTCATGACTAAAACACCAAAAGCATTGGCAATAAAAGCCAAAATAGACCAAGGGGATCTAATTAAACTCCAGAGATTCTGTACAGCAAAAGAAACAATCATTAGAGTGAACCAGCAAGCAACAGAATGGGAAAAAATTTTTGCAATCTACCCCGTCTAACAAAGGGCTAATATCTGGAATCTACAAAGAACTAAAACAGATTTACAAGAAAAAAACAAACCCATCCAAAAGTGGGTAAAGGAAATGAACAGACACTTTTCAAAAGAAGACATATATGAGGCCCACAAACACATGAAAAAATGCTCATCATCACTGATTATTAGAGAAATGCAAATCAAAACCACATTGAGATACCATCTCACGCCAGTTAGAATGGTGATCATAAAAAATATCTGGAGACAACAGATGCTGGAGAGGATATGGAGAAATAGGAACACTTTTACACTGTTGGTGGGAGTGTAAACTAGTTCAACTATTGTGGAAGACAGTGTGACACTTCCTCAAGGACCTAAAAGTAGAAATTCCATTTGACCCAGAAATCCCATTACTGGGTATATATCCAAAGGATTATAAATCGTTCTGCTATAAAGACACATGCACATGTATGTTCATAGCGGCACTGTTTACAATAGCAAAGACCTGGAACCAACCCAAATGCCCATCGATGATAGACTGGACAAGGAAAATGTGACACATATACAGCATGGAATACTATGCAGCTGTAAAAAATGATGAGTTGGTGTCCTTTGTAGGGACATGGATAAATCTGGAAACCATCATTCTCAGCATACTGACACAAGAACAGAAAATCAAACACCACATGTTCTCTCTCATAGGTGGGTGATGAACCATGAGAACATATGGACACAGGGAGGGGGAGCATCACACACTGGGGTCTGTTGGTGGGGGCCAAGGGAGGGACAGCAGGGGGTGGGGTGGGGAGATGGGGGAAGGATAATATGGGGGAGAGATGCAGATGTAGGTGATGGGGGGGGGATGGAGGCAGCAAACCAAATTGCCATGTTTGTACCTATGCAACAATCCTGCATGATCTGCACATGTGCCCCAGAAGCTAAAGTACAATAACAACAAAAAAAGAGATTTCTGGTTATTCTTCATTTTTCCTTGTAGACCTTTAGAACCAGCTTGTCTACTTCAAAATATCTATTAGTATTTTATGAGCATTATAGCAAATTTATAGATTAATTAGGGTAATTGATGTATGTGTAATGCTGAGAGTTACTTTCCAAGAACATGGTATATCTATTTTTTAGGTCTGGTTTTGTGTGTTTTTTTTTTTGAAATGGAATCTGCTCTGACACCAGGCTGGCTTACAGTCGTGCAATCTTGGATCACTGCAACCTCTGCCTCCCGGTTCAAGTGATTCTTTTGCCTCAGCCTCCTGTGTAGCTGGGACTACAAGCATGCACCACCATGCCCGGATACCTGGAATTTTTTAAATTTTTTAGTAGAGATGGGGTTTCACCACATTGGTCAGGATGGTCTCCATCTCTTGACATCGTGTTCCGCCCGCCTCGGCCTCCCAAAGTGCTGGGATTACAGGCGTGAGTCACCGTGCCTGGTTACTTTTGTCTCTTTTGGGATTATTTCAAGGTCTTTCTCATATAGATTTTGCACATTTCTTGTTAAGTTTATTTCCAGCTATTTAATATTCTTTGCTGCTCTTGTATACAGGATTATCTCTTCCGTTATCTTGGCATATGGTTGTCGTTTGGATGTAGGATGACTGTTAGTTACTGTGTATTAACTTTATATTCCACTTCATTTCTATTTATTTTCCAGTGGATTCTCTTAGGTTTTCTAGGTGTACAATTGTATCAACTGTAAATAGGGATGATTTTGTTTTCTAATATTTATACCTTACATGTCTTTCTACTTTCTAATTTTGTTGTTAAAAATCTCAAGCAAAATCAATTGGATAATTTTAATCTCTTTAAATATGAGCATGCCTGGATTAAATTATATTTGTAGCTTCCAATTTGATATTTTTTCATCTGAATGCCATAGTGAGGCTCTGAATGACAGAGATTTTAAATGTTATGCTGCTACGCCTTTAGGCTCAGATGTTGGGCTTGAAAGTCTACTTATGGCAGTTGGGAGCTTTGGGGCTGGTGGGCGGATAGAGGGATTCTCAAGGCAGGATCGATGTTGAAGGCACTAACCTGATAGAGAGATGACTTTGGAGCTACGCCTGGGCTGTCAAGGTAGGGGCAGAGTTCAAGTGATGTTGAGATACACATTTCACTCTGACTGATTCCTGATGTTTGCATTTCTCTGTTGAGTATAACTTCCCACTCTTTTTCCTTCTTCTTTTTGCCCTTCTGCTTGCCTTCTTCGTTTTCCTCCTGCTTGTCTTCTTTCTTATTTTGTAATTAACAAAGTTTAAGGAGGTTTTCTAACATTTTTGATTGGATTTGAATCTTATGCCATCTTGAAGAACATTTAAAGTCAGAGCCTATGGTGAACCAAGAAGGGAAACCCAGGAGATAGTGAGGAAAGTGATTTAGAAACTACAAATCTGAGACACTTGTCTTCAGTAGAGAGGTACTGTGGTACCCAGAATTTGACCAGTGAAGAAGGGATTTTGACTTGGACCTCTGTCAGGAAGTTAATCTTCCTTTGAGAAAGCTGGAACCACAACACACCACTCCTGCAGTTGGCTTCCAGGAAGAAGGTTGAAAACACAGAGGTTAAAGGTCCCAGGGGGAAGCCAGTACAGGAGAAGTGGTAGGGATTAATTAATTAGTAACAGGCATTTCTGCAGAGACAGTGAAGGTGTGCCATTGATAAAGATTCACTACTTCAAGTGATTTTTGTGTGACTCCAGACAGAGATTGAGAGCATTTCCAGTTATTACTGCAGGTCCACGTGGAATACAACCTCATCCCAGTGAGGACTGATCTGGGACCAGAAGTATGTAAGCCATACAGAAGGAGATCCACAGAAGCTGGCCCACAAGGGAAGAGAAAGATGAACAGGATGAAAGCAGAGGCATTTTTCTCATCTATACTTCCTAATGGCTTGGGAAGACTAGAAGTGAAAATAAGAAGCATAACAAATTCCATTTGTGGTTTGCTAAATCATTTTGTGTGATCAACTGATTGTTGATCAACTGTTTCGTTCCGTAGTGTGGATCTAGTCTTTGTTGTTGTTGTTTTCAACAAAGTACTGCTTTACTAAGTCCTCTAGAAATGTTTAGAAATAGACATTTAGAGTGAGAGAAACTAATAGGCTATAAAAGGTGAGATTCCTGGGCCTCAAGTGGATAAAAATAGGCAGTAAAGACAACACCCCTATCCAGAATGTTGTTTTAATAAACTTATTTCTTCTTTTTTTTTTTGAAAAGGTAGTCAGCATTTAATGAACCTCCTTCTATGTGGCTTCAAGCCACCAGGACACAGGCCCCCTCAACACCTTTAATCTTCTCAGCTCTTCTGCTGAAGAATTTGGCCTTCACGATGACAGGCTGCTTTGGGAGCTTTCCCTTGCCCAGAACTTTGTAGTAGCCCATTGCACCATATCAATGATGGGAGCAGCCCCAGTCTTGTTTTTAGCAGCATTCACCAGTGTCTGCTCACTGACCTAAGTCCACAATTTGTCAAGGTTGACTGTTGGGCAGAAGCTCTGGTTCCTCTTTAAGTGGTAATGCCTCAAACCAACTTTCCCAACATAACCTGGGTGGTATTTGTTGAAGTTGATCCTGTGGTGATGCATACCACCAGCACTACCGCAGCCTCTGGGGTGCTTCTGGTGTTTGCCAATGTGGCTGTGGCCGTGGCTCATGTGGCCCCGAAGTTTCCAGGTCTTCCTCTGTCTGGATGGCATGTTGGTGGCCCAGACAAAGAGCTAATAAACTTATTTCTATTTGAGGATTTCAGTGCCATGTAGGCCTTCAAGGTGTTAGCCAGAGAACAAGGGCCTGAGGGATGAAATTGTGATGTCACAGGGAATTGTGCAACCTCTGGTTACTTAATTGTTATGATCCTGTGCTTTTTCATTTGTAAAGCATAAATATTTGCCTGCTAGGAGTTTTATAAAAGAATAAATAAATGATGTAAGTAAAGGATTTAGCCTCATCCCTGAAGCATGCTAAGTGCTCTATATGTGGTAATTAGTATGATTACAACTGCATTTATAATAAACACTTGGCTTGGCCTGACCCATTACCCAACTTTCATTTTCTTTCTTTTTTGTTTCTGAGACAGAGGGTCACTCTGTCACCCAGGCTGGAGTGCAAAGGTGTGATCTCCACTCACTGCAACCTCCACCTTCCAAGTTCAAGTGATTCTCCTGCATGAGCCTCCCGAGTATCTGGGATTACAGGCGCCTGCCACCACACCCAGCTAATTTTTGTGTTTTTAGTAGAGACAGGGTTTTACCATGTTGGCCAGGCTGGTCTCAAACTTGTGACCTCATGGGATCCACCCACCTCGGCCTCCTGAAGTGCTGGGAGGACAGGCATGAGCCACTGTGCCTGGCCCTATTTTATTTTTCTCTAACTGTTTAAACTAAGACATGGAACAAAGATTCCTAGAGAATTTCAGAACAGAATTGCAATATCAAACTTACGGTTTGAATTGAATAACTTCAGCTATATTGTATACGTTTGACCTGCTCCTGTTTGGGTGTTTAACGTTGTAGGATATCCTTTCAGTTTGGGCTCAAATTGAAAGAAGAAAGAATATCTGCTTTTCTTTCTTCTGGTATCTGTGAAACATGTAGATTATAGTACTGTGTTTGAGGAGAATTTGAGTATAGCAATTTTGGGAACGTAAGAGTCCCTTTTGAAGCTCAATTGTGATAAAAAGCAAGCCATCCTCTAAATGTTCTCTTTTTCTATATGTTATGTTTTGCTGATTTTCTACTTCTTTTCCCCTTCGGGCTATATGTAGATGATAATTCTTCAGCAAACTAGTAAGACTATCCTCTCCTCCACTGAGTGAATATTTGAGACTTTTAACCCTAAGTTATGGTTATCTAATCTATAATAATTTTTCTTCTCACTTATTTTATGTATCCTTCTGTTTTCTTGGTTTGTTCCCTGTTTTTTTTTTTATCCAAAATCTATGATTCTTGGTATTTTCATTGTTACAATAACTTAGAAGTCATAAAGAACACTGTCTCTGGCATGATTAATTTAGTAGGAGACTCTTCAGATTGATTTGATCAGTACTGGGCAGGAAGAAACAAAACTTTCCTAATGTTTCTACTTGTGCCACATATATTAAATTGGAAATACTTAGACAACCATGCATATGCATTATCTTATCTTACTGGCTTTTAGTATAATTTATAACATATAACATCTGTTCTCTTTGCCTGAGTAAATCAAATTTACCCTCCTTTATCTTCAAGTTTATCAATAGAAGGTGGAGGAAAAGTAACAAGCAATTAAGATACTTCAAGCTCCTTGCCTCAAGGCTAATCAGACACATAATCTATACTTTTGAAATAATAGCTTGTAATCTGGTGACTACAAACCTTTTATTATATGCCTTTAGTCATTTGTAATATGACTATATTGGAGTTTCATTTATCAAAAAGGTTAAAAAGCTAATTTACTTTAGGTAGCTTCTTAACCCAAAAAGAACTTTACCTACTTTTAAATGTTTTAATTATCTGCTCACACAGTCTAGAAATGTTTTAAAATTAATTTTAGGCCATCTTGATGACAGTAGAACTAACAATCACAAATATCTTAATAAATAGTGATTTTGATGTAAGTAGTACAATTTAAAAATAACGATAGCTAACATTTAGTTCTTACTGTGTTTGAGATGCTGTCCTAAATGCTTTATATATTTGAAAACTTAATTGTGTCCTCATAACAATACATTCATGTCTCCAATTTCCACAGGAAAAGAAATTGGAGGCTCAGATCAAATGACTCATCAAGGTCTCACTGGCATTAATTGTTGGATCTGGAATATGAATTCATAAACAGCTTCCTACTCCACCCTCTTTCAAGTACCCAAATCAATGAATGCAAAATGTAGCAGATTAAAATGATTTTTGACATTGAAGCAAAAATGATGCTATCCTTAAAGGTATCTGTCTGCGTGGCCTCCTCATAAATTTATCCCAAAGAAGGACTTCTATAAAGTTACCATTAAACATTGTCATCTGTGGAGACTGAGGTCCAAATGATTACAGATAAGTGGATCTGAATGAAGTGAAAAAAAAACAAAAACCTTCACTAGACAAAGAGCGGTGTGAGGGCAGGAGTTGTGTTTATATTCTCTGCCAATCTATTCCCAAGGCCTAGCATGGACTTGCCATGTAGTTAAGTGCTCGTAAAAATACTCATATAATTGGATTGAAAACCAATTTGATCTATATGAACCTTGGTTTGTATTTTTAAAATGTCACTTTTTTTGGTAAAGTTAATAGTTGCTCATTATAAAGAATTTAAACAATAAGGAAAGGAAAAGAAATGGCCCCAAATCCCACTACTGTACCTAAAAGCAATTGATATTGACATTAGTAACCATGATCCCAAATATTATTTTGTGTACCTATATAGAAATAAAATCTACTTTAAAAATAAGATTATACTACACAAACTATTTGATTAGATACAATGTAAATTTCACTTGAATCTAAGAAAATTAAAATACATTGAAGTAAACCTAAAAGAATTGTTTCAATTTAACCTAATTTTTTTTTTTTACCGCAGGAATTATTATTTTCTAGATTATCTCATGATCCCTTTTAACACAAGAGAATATGAAAAACTGAGGGTTTTTCTGTGTATAGTTAGATATATCTTAGTTTTATATATACATGCTTTAGTTTTATATAGTATTAATTGAAATTCCTTATAGGAAATATGAAGACATTAGCATTAATTTTTATTTTTTTATTTTTTTGAGATGGAGTTTCACTTTTCTCCTCAGGCTGGAGTACAATGGCATGGTCTCAGCTCACTGCAACCTCTTCCTCCTGGGTTCAAGCGATTCTCCTGCCTCAGCCTCCTGAGTAGTAGCTGGGATTACAGGCATGCACCACCATGCCCAGCTAATTTTATATTTGTAGTAGAGACAGGGTTTCTCCATGTTGGTCAGGCTGGTCTCGAACTTCTGACCTCAGGTGATCCACTGGCCTTGGCCTTCCAAAGTGCTGAGATTACAGGCATGAGCCACCACACCCAATCATTTTTTATTTTTATTTTTTGAGGTGGAGTCCCACTCTGTTGCTCAGGCTGGAGTACATTGACATGATATCGGCTCACTGCAACCTCCACCTCCCAGGTTCAAGCGATTCTTCTGCCTCAGCCTCCTGAGTAGCTGGGATTACAGGCATCTGGCACCATACCCAGCTAATTTTTGTATTTTTGGTAGCGACAGGGTTTCACCATGTTGGCCAGGTCAGTCTCAAACTTCTGACGTCAGGTGATCTGCTCGCCTCAGCCTCCCAAAGTGCTGGGGGTTATAGTTGTGAGTCACCGTGTCCAGCTGACATTAGCATTTTTATTCTTCTACTTCCTCTCCTCCTTTTTATCTTATTATTTCTTGAATTGTTATTGTTTATACTGTATTTGTTTCATCTATTTTGATAATTCACACAGTTATCAAAAATTTATCTATATTTAAATGAGAGATCTTTTACTACCAATTCTTTTATTATGTGTTCTTCCTTTTTATACATCTCAACTGGATAGATTGAATACTCACATCTTGTTTTCTAAGAAAGGTCATGTGTATTGTATTCCCTGAGTTTTTCATAGTTTAGAATGTTTGCCTGTTGCCTTTTTATTTGAATGTCATCATGACTGGGTATAATATCCTTGGATATATTTTCCTTTAGAATGTCTTAGAGAGATTTCCACTGTCTTGTTTTGAATGTTATTGTGAGAAGACTGGTCACAGCTCAATACCTCGTCACCTACCCTACCATCCTTTGTACCAGTTTGCTTCCACCCATCCCCCCTCATGTACCTGAAAAATTCTTTCCTTATCCTTGCAGTTGAATAACTTCACCAGAATATGATGAGTGCTGTGCAATAACTTTTCCTGGTCTGTGTGCTTTTTTGTTTTGTATATTTATGTTTTTCTTCAGGAGAATGGACTATTACATTTTTGGATGCTTTTCTGGTCTCTTTTATGAGTTTTCTGCTTTAGGGGCATCAAATATCTTTCTTTTGGATTGCTTTTGTCTTTCCTTCTTTACTGTTAGCTTTCTCTGACAGCTTTGAGTTTTTAATTTGCAATCATTTGATTATCACAAGTCACATTTATTTTTCATTGCCACTTATGTGAATCTTGGCCCTATCAATTTTATGCCTTCTTCTCTCCATTTTATTTATTAGTTCTCTACTGGCATGGTTTTGATCCTCAATTAGTTTTCTTATATCTGCAGTCTCCCTTTTCATCTCCTTTTATCATCTTGCTTTTGAGCTTCTGTTCTTTTTTGTTAACCAGAATTCATTTTTGTTTAGTTTTTTTTTTAAATAAAAACAGGTAATATAGATAACATTGTTCAAAAATCAAAGAAAAGCTCTATGTAAAAATGCTCACTGTCATCTTACATCCATCCAGTTCACCTCCCCCATATATAACCAGTGTTATTAATGAGTTCTGTGCCCTTTTAGAGTTTATCTATATTTGAGCAAAAATAAAAATATAGTCTTTTAAGAAGAGCTTTTGTCACATGGAGCTCATATTATTTGGTTCTGTCGTTTAATTATTTGTGGGGATAATTTTTTTCTGTTCTTTGGATAACATTTTTGCTTGGACTGATTTCTTTGTCTTTTCTGTTCTTTCTTTTTCTCTGCCTTTTTGCTGTAATGTTCTTGCATATTTTCCTTGCTATTTTTTACTTTTCTCTTACTTTACTTGGACAGCTCCATCTATAGCTTTTGATTGTTCTCATATAGTGTAGATAATTTCCTTATCACTTTCCATTTTATCTGAGATCAATGTTATTTGTGCTAAGAACCACACATGAAAATTTGACATTTTGTGCTTAACCTCATTTTATAATTTGGGGACATGGCAGGGGGAGGGGGACTCAGTTAAGGGAGTGTGTATTTTAGTTACAACCCCTGGGCTTCTGATACTTTATCAAGTGCCCTGAACCAGGTTTCCTCCATCTTGATAAGAAGTATATCTCATTCACATGCTGAGAACATGGGGTGAGGGTGGGGAGGGCAATACCATGGGCTTTGGATTTGTTCTCCAATTCAACGTGTGTCTCTGGAGCCCTATCATTTCATCCAAAAGTTAACCTCTTTTTAAAAAACTTCTTTCATTTCACTTATTTCCCTACAGCAGCCATTTCCATTATGCCCCTGTTAAAAGTGGGAAAAGATGCCAGCTCAGTTAGATACTCTCCAAATTTGTGGATCTGAATGAGCATTTCCATGATCTTTGTGACTCACAATCTAGCTTTTGAGAGGCGAGGAAAAATTAAGTGGAAAGCCTTGCCATATTATGTTAGTCATGTTTTGGAATTCCATTTCTTTTCTGTGCTATCAGTTTATGAAGTTTATGGTGTTGGAATGCAATATTTTCCTTATTCAACTTAAATTTTTGCTATTTTTTCCTTTTTTTTGTGATGTATTAGAGAAATGATTTTGTGAAAATCTTTTTTTTTTTTTTTAAAGGTATTTGGCTTTTTCTTTTTTAAAGGAAAAACGTTAGGGCAAGTTAAATTTAACAGAGTTTAATTTAGCAAAGAATGATTCATGAAATCAGGCAGCTCTCAGAACCAGAACAAGTCCTGCGAACTCTGGCCTGCAACATGGGAAGGCAGCATTTATGGACAGACAATGGAAATAAAATAGACAGCTTAATTGGTTGTACCTCAGTGTTTTTGCTTTATTTGAATCAGTTGGCTGCCTGCAATTGCTTGAAGCTCAGCTACAGTAATTAAACTGAGACTTGGCTATTTGTTACCAGAGTATATCTGTACACTACTCTTAAGTTAGTCTTCCAGTTAGTTTATGTACTAAGTTAGGTGGCATTATTTTTTAAATGTAAGGACTTGGGTACAGAGGCATATTGAGGCCAAATTCAGTTTGGTTTAACAGGCTTGTATGGTTCTTTCTATTTCCTACCTGTCACCAAATTTCAACATTATGTGGGAACAGTTATTACAATATATGCAAACAATTCCTTTTTGAGGTAAGGAAATATGGGGTGAGGTAGGAAATATTACTTTGTTTAAAGCTAGCCTGGTAATTTTTATTGAATTTTGTTTTTGGCAGGCTAAGATGACATTTTGAAATTGCCTTTAGTCTTAAGGTTGTCCTAGAATGGTGAAGTCCTTCAAATCATTTTATATATCAATAGAGCTATATTACTGAATGTGGTATTTGTGGCTCATCGCTCCAAACACCTGGAGCCTAAGAGAAACTAGAACATCTGATAAAGCTCCCGCTTGGAGGATTGAGGCAAGATCTTTAAAGAGACCACACAATATCATGTTGTTTAAAAGAGCCTTGTCTAACCGAGCTGTAGAGGACTGACTGAATTCACAGCTTTAATTGTCCCCCCAGTGACAGCCACAGTTACCATATACCCATCATTTACAAAGGAGCAGGCTGCTGCTACTGTGGCTGCTGCACCAAGGTCGTTGATAGAAGAAGATGGTCAAAAACCCAATAGCCAGGGGAATGGGAATTGGAAGCATTTGAGAAGGGAGTGGAGAGATGTACTACTGCTCCTGGAGTCCCGCCAGACCCTCCGTACACTGCTGTTACATGCCAACTTTTACCAACAGTAAATTAATATGTCTACCTCATAACATCACTTTTCCCCCAAAGGGCACCCCCATCTACTTTTGGGGTTTCTACACAACTATGTTAGGATCTATTTATTCTTTAGTAATTAAACTCTTCAGGCCATCTTAATTCCCTGGGGGAAGAGGAAGTTAGTCAGCAGTGAATACTCTTATCCCCTAGTTTTACCTACAGAAACCTTGCCAGCTATGCATTTTGGATAACTCCATGAAGCTTAAAACCATAAATAGGGCTGCCTTTTGCCTCTATCTTGTGTTAAACTCTGTAATCATGTTTTAAAAAGTCCACAAACAAATCAAACCAAACTGGGAACTGAATTCCTTGATTCAGAAACAAGTAACATTTTTTGGGCAGTATTTAAACATTTTTTGGTTTCTTGTTCCAAGTGCAGTTTATTTATTTAATTATTATTTATTATTTTTGAGACGGGATCTTGCTCTGTCACTAAGTTGAAATACAGTGGCATGATCAGTGCTCACTGCAGCCTTAACCTCCTGGGCTCAAGCAATCCTCCCACTTCGGCTTCCCAGGTAGCTGGGACTCCAGATGTGTGCTACCATGTCTGGCTAATTTTTGTAGGTTTTTTTTTTTTGTTGTTGTTGATGAGTTTCTCCATGTTACCCAGGCTGGTCTCGAACTTCTGGACTCAAGCAGTCTTCCTGCCTCAGCCTCCAAAGTGCTAGGTCCAGGTGCAATTTTTGTTATTGCACTGTAGGTTCTGGGGTACATGTGTAGAACATGCAAGATTGTTGCATAGGTACATATGTTACAATGTGGTTTGCTGCCTCCATGCCGCTGTCACCTATATCTGGCATTTCTCTCCATGTTATCCCTCCCCATCCTCCCTATCTCTGCTGTCCCTCCCCTATTCCTCCCCAACAGACCCCAGTGTGTGATGTTCCCCTCCCTGTGTCCGTGTGTTCTCATTATTCAACACTCACTTCTGAGTGAGAATATGTGGTGTTTGGTTTTCTGTTCTTCTGTCAGTTTGCTGAGATGATGGTTTCCAGATTCATCCAGGTCCCTACAAAGGACACGAACTCTTAGTTTTTTATGGCTGCATAGTATTCCATGGTGTATATGTGCCACATTTTCCCTTGTCCAGTCTGTCATCGATGGGCATTTGGGTTGGTTCCAGGTCTTTGCTATTATAAACAGTGCCACAGCGAACATACATGTGCATGTGTCTTTATAGTAGAACGATTTATAATCCTTTGGATATATACCCACTAATGGGATCACTGGTCAAATGGAATTTTTATTTCTAGGTCCTTGAGGAATCGCCACACTGTCTTCCACAATGGTTGAACTAATTTACACTCCCACCAACAGTGTAAAAGTGTTCCTATTTCTCCACATCCTCTCCAGCATCTGTTTTCTCCAGATTTTTAATGATCGCCATTCCAACTGGTATGAGATGGTATCTCAATGCAGTTTTGATTTGCATTTCTCTAATGACCAGTGATGTTGAGCATTTTTTTCATATGTTTGTGGGCCTCATATATGTCTTCTTTTGAAAGGTGTCTGTTCATGTTCTTGGTCCACTTTTGAATGTTTTTTTTTTTTTCTTGTATATCTGTTTTAGTTCTTTGTAGATTCTGGATATTAGCCCTTTGTAAGGTGGGTAGATTGCAAATTTTTTTTCCCATTCTATTAGTTGCTGGTTTACTCTAATGATTGTTTCTTTGCTGTACAGAAGCTCTGGAGTTTAATTAGGTCCCAATTGTCTATTTTGGCTTTTGTTGCTAATGCTTTTGGTGTTTTAGTCGTGAAGTACTTGCCTATGTCTATGTCCTGAATGGTTTTGCCTAGGCTTTCTTCTAGGATTTTTGTGGTGCTGGGTCTTATGTTTAAGTCGTTAATCCATCTAGAGTTAATTTTAGTGTAAGGTGTCAGGAAGGGGTCCAGTTTCTGCTTTCTGCACATGGCTAGCCAGTTTTCCTGACATCATTTATTAAACAGGGAATCCTTTTCCCACTGCTTGTTTTTGTCAGATTTGTCAAAGATCAGATGGCTGTAGATGTGTGGCATTGCCTCCAAAGCCTCTGTTCTGTTCGACTGGTCTATATCTCTGTTTTGGTACCAGTACCATGCTGTTTTGATTACTGTAGCCTTGTAGTATAGTTTGAAATCAGGTACTGTGATGCCTCCAGCTTTGTTCTATTTGCTTTGGATTGTCTTGGCTATGCGGGCTCTCATTTGGTTCCATATGAGGTTTAAGGTGGTTTTTTCCAGTTCTGTGAAGAGGGTCATAGGTAGCTTGACAGGGATAGCATTGAATCTATAAATTACTTTGGGCAGTATCACCATTTTCAGGATATTGACTCTTCCTAACTATGAGCATGGAATGTTTTTCCATCTGTTTGTGTCCTCTCTTTATTTCGTTGAGCAGTGGTTTGTAGTTCTTGAAGAGGTCCTTCACATCCTTTGTTAGTTGTATTCCTAGGTATTTTCTTCTCTTTGTAGCAATTGTGAATGGCAGTTCATTCTTTTTTTTTTTTAAGAAAGAAAAGAAAAAGAGAGAAAGAGAAAGAAGGAAGAAAAAGAGAATGAAAGAAAGAAAAAAGAAGAAGAAAAGAGGGAGAGAGAACGGGAATCTTGCTCTATTGCCCAGGCTAGAATGCAGTCTAGAAATGGATATTAAAAAGCTCTTTTATACTAATAATTGTGTTATACAATGGAGACAGGAGAGGAATAAGGGAGGAAAATAACAAACAGCCAACCAATATTTCATTTAAACCTATAAATGCTATGCAATTGCTGGGGAGTGATTTACTTCCAACCATGTGGTCACTTTTAGAATAAATGTGATGTGTTACTGAAAAAAAATGTATGTTTTGTGGATTTGGAGTAGAGAGTTCTGTAAATGTTTATTAAGTTTACTTGTTCGAGGTCTAAGTTCAAGTCCCGGGTATCCTTGTTAACCTTCTGTCTCATTAATCTGTCCAATATTGACAATGTAATGTTAAAGTCTCCCACTATTATTGTGTGGGAGTCCCAAGTCTCTTTGTAAGTCACCAGGAAGTTGCCCTATGTATCTGGGTGCTCCTATATTGGGTGCGCATAGACTTAGGATCATTAGCTCTTCCCGTTACATTGATCCCTCTACCATTATACAATGTCCTTCTTATCTCTTTTGGTTTCTATTACTTTAAAGTCTATTTTATCAGAGATGAGAATTGCAACTCCTGCTTTTTTTTTTTTTTGCTCTCCATTTGGTTGGCAAATCTTCCTCCATCCCTTTGTTTTGAGTCTCTGTATATCCTTGCATGTGAGATGGGTCTGGATGCAGCTTACCGATGGGTTTTTTGGAATGGCTGATACTGGTTGTTCCTTTCTGTATATAGTGCCTCTTTCAGAAGCTCTTGTAAAGCAGGCCTGGTGGTAATGAAATCTCTGAGTACTTGCTTGTTTGTAAACAATTTTATTTTTCCTTCACTTATGAAACTTAGTTTGGCTGGATATGAAATTCTGGGTTGAAAGTTCTTTTCTTTAAGGATGTTGAATATTGGCCCCCACTCTCTTCTGGCTTGTAGGGCTTCTGCTGAGAGATCTGCTGTGAGTCTGATAGGCTTCCCCTTGTGGGTAACCTGACCTTTCTCTCTGGCTGCCCTTAGTATTTTCTCCTTTGTTTCAACCCTGATGAATCTAATGATTATGTGCCTTCGGGTTGCTCTTTTTGAGGAATATCTTTGTGGTGTTCTCTGTATTACCTGGAGTTGGGTAATGTCTTGCCTTCCTAAGTTAGGAAAGTTTTCCTGGATAATATCCTGAAAAATATTTTCCAGCTTGGATTCGTTCTCTTTGTCACATTCAGCTACACCTATCAAACGTAGATTAGGTCTTTCCACATAGTTCCATATTTCTTGGAGACTTTGCTTGTTCCTTTTTACCCTTTTTTCTCTAATCTTGTCTTCTCGTTTTATTTCTTTAAGTTGGTCTTTGATCTCTGAAATCCTTTCTTCTGCTTGATCAATTCGACTGTTAAAACTTGTGCATACTTCGCGGAGTTCTCGTATGGCGTTTTTCAGCTCCATTAATTCACTTATATTCCTTTCTAAATTGTCCATTCTCGTTATCATTTCGTCAAACCTTTTTCAAGGTTCTTAGTCTCCTTGCATTGGGCTAGAACATGTTCTTTAGCTCACAGAAGTTTCTCATTATCCGCCTTCTGAAGCCTGATTCTATTGATTCCTCACATTCATTCTCAATCAGGCCTTGTTCAATTGGTGATGAGGCACTGCAAATCCTCTGTAGGAGGAAAGACATTCTCATTTCGGGTGTTTTTAGCCTTTTTGCACTGGTTTCTTCCCATCTTTGTGGATTTATCCACCTGTTCGTCTGTGTAATTGCTGACTTTCAGATTAGGTCTCTGAGTGGACGTCCAGCTTGTTGGTGGTAAAAGCTCTTCTGTTTCTTAGTTTTCCTTCGGTGGACGCCCCTCCCCCACAGAGCTGGACCTTCCCGGGTTCAGCTGTACTTGCTGTGAAACTCTCAATCCTCAGCAGTTCCAACTGCTGTTGTTTTTTGTGTGTGTTGGGGGGGACCAGCCTTCCCTGCGGCGGCGACCCACTATGCCGGCTAAACAGCGGTGTTAAGATTCGTGGCGTTTCTGCCCGGGAATCTCCCGGTCTGGTTCCCCACTTCAGTCCACTTTTCAATCAGCTGAATGGGAGACTCTGCCTTCCCGGAGCTCCAATGCCAACCAAAAGGGCACTCAGTCCCGTATACTCCGGACTGAGAACCGCTGCGCCGGGCGCCTGCAAAGAGCCGCGCCGGCCAAAAGAGTCGCGCTGGCGACCCGTGGGGCTCCTCTGCCCAGAATCTCTTGGTCCTTGGGCAATAAAAATTCGTCTGAAAGTGTGGCATCCACTCACTCTCTGCGCTTTCAGTGGGAGCTACAATCCTGAGCTGCTGCTGATCGGCCATCTTGGATCTCTCTACCCCGGCAGTTCATTCTTGATTTGGCTCTCTGTTTGTCTGTTGTTGGTTTATAGGATTGCTTGTGATTTCTGCACGTTAATTTTGTATACTGAGACTTCACTGAAGTTGCTTATCAATTTCAGGAGATTTTGGGCTGAAATGATGGGATCTTTAAAATATAAAATCATGTCATCTGCAGATAGAGACAGTTTGACTTCCTCCTTCCCAGTTGCATACCCTTTATTTCTTTTCTTGCCTGATTGCTCTGGCAACAACTTCCAATATTGTATTGAATAGGAGTGGTGAGAGAGGGCATCCTTGACTAGTGCCAGATTTCAAAGGGAATGCTTCCAGTTTTTGCCCATTCAGTATGATATTGGCTGTAGGTTTGTCTTAAATAGCTTTTATTATTTTGAGATAGGTTCCATTGATACTTAGTTTATGGAGAGTTCTTAGCATAAAGGGCTGTTGAATTTTGTCAAAGGCCTTCTCTGCATCTATTGAGATAATCATGTGTTTTTTGTCTTTGGTTCTGTTTATGTGGTGGGTTACATTTATAGACTTGCGTATGTTGAACTAGCCTTGCATCTTTGGGATGAAGCCTACTTAATCATGATGGATAAGCTTCTTGATGTGCTGTTGCAATTGGTTTGCCAGTATTTTATTGAAGAGTTTTGCATCTATGTTCATCATGAATATTGGCCTGAAGTTTTCTTTTCTTGTTGAGTCTCTGCTGGTTTTGATATCAGGATGATGTTGGTCTCACAAAATGATTTGGGAAGGATTTTTCTTTTTGTATTGTTTGGAATAGTTTCAGAAGGAGTGGTACCAGCTCCTCTTCGTATGTCTGGTGGACTTCAGCTGTGAACCCATCTGGGCCTGGGCTTTTTTTGGTTGGTAGACTATTAATTGCTGCCTCATCTTCAGCCATTGTTATTGATCTATTTAAGGTTTCAACTTCTTCATGGTTTAGTCTTGGGAGGGTGCAAGTGTCCAGGAATTTATCCATTTCTTCCAGGTTTACTGGTTATGTTCATACAGTTGTTTGTAGTATATCTCTGATGGTAGTTTGTATATCTGTGGAAACTGTGGTGATATCCCCTTTATTGTTTTTTATTGCATCTATTTAATTCTTCTCTCTTTTCTTTTTTAATAATCTGGCTAGCAATCTGTCTATTTTGTTGATCTTTTCAAAAAACCAGCTCCTGGATTTATTGATTTTTTTGAAGGGATTTTTGTGTCTCTATCTGCTTCAGTTCTGCCCCTGATCTTAGTTCTTGTCTTCTGCTAGCTTTTAAGTTTTTGATCTTGCTCCTCTAGCTCTTTCAATTTTGATGATAGGGTGTTGATTTTAGATCTTTTCTTGCTTCTGACGTGTGCATTTATTGCTATAAATTTTCCTCTAGACACTGCTTTAAATGTGTCCCAGAGATCCTGGTATGTTGTGTATTTGTTCTTGTTGGTTTTGAAGAACATCTTTATTTCTGCCTTCATTTCATTGTTTATCCAGTCAACATTGAAGAGCCAGTTGTTCAGTTTCCATGAAGTTGTGTGGTTCTGAGTTAGTTTCTTAATCCTGAGTTCTAATTTGATTGCACTGTGGTCTGAGAGACTGTTGTTATGATTTCTGTTCTTTAGCATTTGCTGAGGAGTGATTTACTTCCAATTATGTGGTCAGTTTTAGAGTAGGTGTGATGTGGTGCTGAAAAGAATGTATATTCTGTGGATTTGGGGTGGAGAGTTCTGTAGATGCCTATTAGGTTTGCTTGGTCTAGATGTGAGTTCGAGTCCTGGATATCCTTGTTAATTTTCTGTCTCATTGATCTGTCTAATATTGACTGTGGAGTGTGAAAGTCTCCCACTATTATTGTGTGGGAGTCTAAGTCTCTTTGTAGGTCATTAAGAACTTGCTTCATGTGTCTGGGTGCTTCTGTATTGGGTGCATTTATATTTAGGATCATTAGCTCTTCTTGTTGCATTGATCCTTTTACCATTATATAATGCCCTTCTTTGTCTCTTTTGATCTTTGTTGGTTTAAAGTCCATTTTATCAGAGACTAGGATTGCAACTCCTGCTTTTGTTTGCTCTCCATTTGCTTGATAAAGCTTCCTCCATGCCTTTATTTTGAGCCTGTCTGTGTCCTTGCCCGTGAGATGGGTTTCCTTGACACAGCACATCGATGGGTTTTGACTTTTTATCCCATTTGCCATTCTGTGTCTTTTGATTGCAGCATTTAGCCCATTTGCATTTAAGGTTAATATTGTCATGTGTGAATTTGATCCTGCCATTTTGATGCTAGATGGTTATTTTGCCTGTTAGTTGACACAGTTTCTTCATTGTGTCGATGGTCTTTACCATTTGGTACGTTTTTGGAGTGGCTGGTACTGGTTGTTCCTTTCCTTGTTTAGTGCTTCTTTCAGGAGCTCTTGTAAGGCAGACCTGGTGGTGATGAAATCTCTGAGCAATTGCTTGTTCTTAAAGTATTTTATTTCTCCTTCACTTATGAAGCTTAGTTTGGCTGGGTATGAAATTCTGGGTTGAAAGTTCTTTTCTTTAAGGATGTTGATATTGGCCCACACTCTCTTCTCACTTATAGGGTTTCTGCCGAGAGACCCGCTGTGAGTCTCATTGGCTTTTCTTTGTGGGTAATCCCACCTTTCTCTCTGGCTGCCCTTAGCATTTTTTTCTTCATTTCAACCCTGGTGAATCTGACAATTATGTGCCTTGGGGTTGCTCTTCTTGAGGAATATCTTTGTGGTGTTCTTTGTATTTCCTTGACTTGAATTTTGGCCTACCTTGCTAGGTTGGGGGAAGTTCTCCTGGCTAATATCCTGAAGAGTATTTTCCAGCTTGGATTAATTCTCTCCGTCACATTCAGGTACACCTATCAAATGTAGATTAGGTCTTTTCACATAATCCCATCTTTCTTGGAGGCTTTGTTCATTTCTTTTCAGTCTTCTTTCTTTGGTCTTACCTTCTCATTTTATTTCATTGAGTTGATCTTCAAGTCTCTGATATCCTTTCTTCTGTTTGGTCAATTCAGCTATTGAAACTTGTGTATGCTTCATGAAGTTCTCGTGTTGTGCTTTTCAGCTCCATCAAGTCATTTATATTCTTCTCTAAGGTGTTTATTCTTGTTAGCGTTTCATCAAACCTTTTTTCAAGGTTTGCATTGGATTAGAACATGTTCTTTTAGCTCAGAGAAGTTTGTTATTACTCACCGTCTGAAGCCTGTTTCTGTCAATTCATCAGACTCATTCTCCATCCGGACTTGTTCCCTTGCTGGTGAGGAGTTGTGAATCCTTGGAGGTGGAGAGACATTCTGCTTTTGGGAGTTTTCATCCCTTTGCACTGGTTTCTTCCTGTCTTTGTGAATTTATCTACCTGTGGTCTTTGTAGTTGGTGACTTTTGAATGGGGTCTCTGATTGGACATCCTTTTTTTTGATGTTGAAGTTATTTCTTTCCATTTTTTAGTTTTCCTTCTAACAGTCAGACCTCTCTGCTGCAGCACTGCTGAAGGGCCACTGCAGACCCTGCTTGCCTGGGGATCACTTAGGGTGGCTGCAGGACAGTAAGGGTTGCTGCCAGTTTCTTCTGTTATCTTTGTCCCAGAAGGATACCCACTAGATGTCTGCCTGAGCTCTCCTTTGTGAGGTGTCTCTTTGGATATACAGGGGTTGGGGGAGCTGCTTGAGGAGTCAATCTATCCCTTGTAGGAGCTCAAGTGCTGTGCTGGGAGCTCCATTGTTCCATTCAGATCTGCTGGAAAGGTACGTTAAATCTGCTGCAGTGGAACTCATAACCGCCTTTTTCCCAGGTGTTCTGTCCTGGGAAGGTGGGGCTTTATTTAGTAAGTTCCTGATGTGCTGCTTCCTTTTTTCATAGATGCCCTGCCCAGCAAGGAGGTAGCCTAGTCACAGTCTGCCAGTAGAGGCTTTGCTGAGCTGCCGTGGGCTCTGCCCAGCTGCTGTGTGAACTTCCTTGCGATTTTGTTTTCAGAGGTATAGTAATGGCGGTCTGCCTCACTAATGGTGGACTACCTCGGTGATGGCAGACTGCCTTGGTAATGGCAGACTGCCTCAGTAATGATGGACTGCCTTGGTAATGGTGGACATCCTTCCCCCAACAGAGCTGGACTGTCCTGGGTCCAGCTGTGCTTGCTGTGAAACTCTCAATCCAGAGCATTTCAGATTGCTGGTCTTTGTGGGGGTGGGACCCACTGAGCCAGATCACCCAGCTCCCTGTTTCAACCCCCTTTTTTTTCAGTTAAATGGGCGGCCCTATCTCCCAGGCATTCCAGGCACCAGTTGAAGTGGCCGCCCAGATTTGTGTGAGTTGTTGTGCAGAGACCCGCTGCGCTGGCTGAAACAGCCATGCTGGAGACTTGTGGTGCTTTTCAGCCTGGGAATCTCCTGGTCTGTTGGCAGTAAAAACTCATTTGGAATTGCCATGATCACTCACCCCTGCATTGTTTTAGCTGGGAACTGCACTCCAGAGCTGTTCCTATTCTGCCATCTTGAATCCTTCTACAGCCCAGGTGCAATTTTAAAGGAGCAATAGATTGGGATTCCCTCTTTCTCTTTTTTTGAATTTTGAATTTTTCTGATAGAAGTTTAAATGTTGTCATTCAGTGTGTGAGGTTCTTCACACCAAAACAAATATCTTTTTCCTGTCTGTTGAATTTGAAAGCTCCTATAACCTTCCTTTTCACAGATTAAGTGTAGCAGACGTAGGTACTATTCCATTGTGATTGAGTTATGAAGCATGTATAGCTAGCAAGGTTTCTGTAGGTAAAACTAGGGAGTAACAGTATCTACTACTGACCACTGCCTCTTCTCCAGGGAATTAAGATGGTCTGAAGAGTTTAATTATAAAAGAAACAATAAATGGATCCTGGCAGTTATGCAGAAACACCCTAAAGAGATGGAGTGTTGCCTTTCAACTAAGGCTAGACATTAGTCCATGTAACGAAAACATGGATCCTTGTGGGTAGGGTAGGGAGTGAGAAGCACTAGTCCATCACTCAGCATAGAAAACAGAGGGAGTTGAAGACCATGTGTCTCTAGCATGATCCTGAGGAGAAGTTGCCCTGGCTTAGTTACTAAGAAGCAAGCATATTCCATCCCTATAATGTTGATTCATCACACAGGATGAATATACAATTTATCATCCAAATTGGAGCATCATTATAGAAAGGGCAGTGCTGTTGATAATTAATTCAGGGTATAAGTACAAATAGGACTGTCCTGGGCAAATCCTAAGCCACCTCCCCTAACTTGGATACTATATTTACTAAACAAACTTTTAATTACAGTTGGTCTTCCTAAAGAGTTTTGTCCAGAGAGAGAATGTCATGGTAATTTATTCATTCAACATGTATTTATTGAGTAAAATACAGAATTTTCCTTTCATGGAGCTTACAGTCTAGTAGAGAGAGAGTCAATTAAGCTCTTACTATACACCATTATCAGTGTTGTGCTAAGGGAAGTATGAGGTATCCTATGTGGGTCACTACTAGGACTTGGAAGTTAGGAAATTTTTCCTGGAGGAAGCCACTACTTTCTGAGCGAAGACCTGAAGTGAAGTGTGATTAAAACATGTTAGGCAAAGGAGGTAGGGAAGAGAGTTTTTCCAGACTAGGGTATACACACGCCAGAAGCTAGAGAAAGCATTTATTCTAGCTCAGCAGTCCCCAACTTTTTGGCACCAGGGATCAGTTTCATGGAAGAGTTTTTCCATGGATGGGGGGTGGGGATGGTTTTGGGATGATTCAAGTGCATTATATTCATTGTGTACTTTATTTCTATTATTACATTGTAATATGTAATGAAATAATTATACAACTCACCATAATGTAAAATTGATGGGAGCCCTGAGCTTGTTTTTCTGTAGCTAGACAGTCCCATTTGGATGTTATGGAAGATAATAACAGATCAACAGGCGTTAGATTCTCATAAGGAGCATGCATCTAGATTCCTCACATGTGCAATTCACAATAGGGTTCATGCTCCTATGGGAATCCAGTGCTGCTGCTGATCTGACAGGAGGCAGAGCTGAGGCAGTAATGTGAGCGATGGGGAGTGGCTGTAAATACAGATGAAGCTTCACTGACTCGCCTGCTGCTCACCTCCTACTGTGAGGTGAAGGGCAGCAGTGGGAGAAAGGGGAGAGTTTGGGACCCTTTTCTAGCTAATGAAAGATGTATGTTAGGCTGAAACTTAGAATGAGTGAAAAAAGGAATAAGAGTTGTAATGACAGAGATGGGAGAGGGCAGCTCTCAGAGAGCACAATCCATTCTGGACTCATCTACTTGACTTCATTGCCAGTCTGGACACATACCCTCTATGAGTTTCCAAGCCAGATTCAGGATTGAGCTGGGATAAGGGAGAAGCCTCAAATTGAATGGGAATTGGATGTTTTGATTTAGATTAGATTGGACTTTATGAAAGTAATGTGCTTAATCAAATAGCAATGATTTAAACAGCACTATCACACTTAAGACCAAAAACACATGTCCCTATCTCTACCCCATTCTGTCTTTTGATTTCTACTTTTTGGAGGCAGTCATGTTTAACTCGACACTTTGAGCTGTTGCTTCTGGTATTTACTTCAAAATTTCTGTTATATCTTGATTTTTCAACTTTAAGCATTCTCTATTAACTTTGTTTTATGGTAAACGAGGATTTAGATATCTTTTATTACCACCTTCCCTCTTCTCTTTCCAATATACTCATGTGCTCCTGTCCATCTTCCCAATATAATTATATTGTGATTTATTTTTATTAAATCAGTATTTCATGTTTATATTATTATGCCTAGTAAACAGGCAGATTTGCAACTGAGCAAATGATATTTCCCTGTACTACTTTTTACTCTTCCTAATGTTTAGTTTTCTATGTACCTTTCACTAATTCTGCTTCTAAATTTTGTACATAATCAATATAGTCAATGAGAGAATCTATGAGTTGTATTTTTTTTTTTTTCTGTTGCACTGTCTTTTCTGAAATCCCATCTTCCTACCTCAGGCTGGATGGATTGCTTGTCAGGCCCACAGTCTACATCTCAGGACTGCCCTTTGCAGTCATTCTAAGG
The DNA here is from genome assembly GCA_036589455.1 of Ateles fusciceps. Lineage (NCBI taxonomy): Eukaryota > Metazoa > Chordata > Mammalia > Primates > Atelidae > Ateles > Ateles fusciceps. The sequence goes on from JAZHEH010000145.1 coordinate 55,495, forward strand.
ATGCCTTTTGCCTCTATCCTAATTACTAAACTCCCTAATAATGTTTCTTTCCTGATTTAGACTGGACTTTTTCTGCCCCTCAAAAAAGCTGAGATATCATCCAGGATATTGACCCAACAAAGCAAACCTGAAAATAATGGTAAGAAAATCCCTTTCTGCTTTCACTCTACTACGTCTAGTTTATTCAATAAATCGATTAAATAATTGAGGGAACATCATGATCAGATTGTGTTTTAGCAAAATTCATTGAACATTATATGTTTATTGATATAATGGGGGAAACAAGATGGGCATGGGGCCTACCCCTTAAATCTAAACTCTATAAAGTATACAGTCAAAATATCAATTAGAATACAGTATGAAAGATGAGTACAAGGATAAGGTGCTATGGCCACGTGTGAGAGAGGCACTTAACTTAGAAATAGAATGAAGGATGGACTGAGGGGAACAAAAGGTCACATTTTGCGTGATTCCAAGTATATGAAATATCTTGCATAGGCAATTTCATGGAGACAGAAAGCAGGTTAGTTGGTTGTCAGGGCCTGGGGATAATGAGGAGTAACTGCTTAATGAATACAGGATTTCTTTAGGAGTGATGAAAATGTTCTGGAACTAGATAATTGTGATACTTGCAGAGCATTGTGAGTGTACTAAAAGCTACTGAATTGTATACTTTAAAATGGATAATTTTGTGTCATGTAGATTTTACCTCAGTAGAAAAAAATAAAATAGAAGAGTGAGCAGTTAGGAGACTACTACAGTGATAGTCCTGATGTGAGTATATACTTTTAAAGTAGTTATTTTAAAAGTATTATCTTTATGTAGTTTTTCAATAGGCAGACACATGGCACAAGCTTCAAAAAAGAACAAAAGGTTTAAAGTAAAATGTAAGTGTCCTTCGCCTCCTATCTCCCAGTCATCCAATTCTCTTCCCTTGGAGGAAAAAATAGTTATCAGATTCTTATGTATTTTGAGTCTGTGCATAATGTGTATGTATTTGTATGTTTATATATAAATGTAAATATATATCATGTGTATGTATTCATATATGTATGCATTCAAATATATATTATCCTCTTAAAATCAAATTGTAGTTTATGGGGTTTAGGATATGCTGCCTCATAATATGGCACCCTGGCATTTGAGAAAACAGCAGAAGCAGGAAGGTCGCTCTCACCTTTCCCCCACCTTTCTACCCCTGAAGTAGTTCATCAAACCTAGGAACGTCACACTCTGACCTTCTACCTTTCTGCCCTGAAGCATCTCATTTGAGAGGTGCTTTTCCTATACCTGAAGAAAAGTAGCATCCTTATCTCTGAGAAAAGTAACACAGGGACACAAAGAAGAATCTGAACAAACAGGCCTTTGTAGATTCTCTCCAGTTTATTGCCATTAGATCATAGCCTTTTGTCCTCCAATCATACTTCTCCAAATCTGTCCACTCTTCATCAAACCTAAGCATAAAAATACACAAGCTTACCTGTTTCTTTTGGGTCTTCATTCCTTATGAAGGCTCCCATATCACAAAGGTCTTAAGTAAATTTGTATGATTTCTCTTGTTAATCTGTTTTTTGTTATAGGGGCCTCAGCCTTAAACCTAATGATGGGCGAAGAAAGGAAATCATTCTTTCCCTATGTGGCATTCCTCAAGCACATTTTGCATCTTGCTGTCTTCACTTATATCTTGGAAGTCATTTTATATCAATACATAGAATGTTGCCTAGTTCTTCTTAACAGATTCATAGAATTCCATATTGGACTATAATTTATTAATCTGCTCCTTATTAATGGATATTTAGATATTTGGAGTTTCAGTTTTTTTCTCTCTCTCTTTTTTTTGCCGTTACCAACAATGCTATAGTGAATATTCTATATGTATATATGTTATTTTGTTCAAATGTGAGCATGTGATAAGGCCCTGAACCAAAGCAGTGGCAAACTGAAGGGAGAGGAGGTGATGAAGAGAAGACGAGGGAGACACACGCATGCAATGAGGCAGAATTTATAATATGTGGCAACTGCATTGCATATCATAGATGGAGTGGGAGAAGTTTGTATTGCTGTGCATTTTCAGTCCCTAGCAGAGGGCAGGTGCCTAACAAATATTTTCGAAATGCATCTACAAGAATAGCTTGAAAGTTTCTAGTATAAATTATGGGTTGTGGTAAATGAACCATTCTCATACTTACACTTGTTTTGATTTCCATGATCTCTCTCCCTTGGCATTCCTGGAGGGCTTTGGCTTGACAGTTGACTGACAAGCAGTCAATGGCTTTTATTGAACAATACATTGTATGACTCCTGGTTCTTTATATTGTAGATTATGGGCAATACAGCAGTTAATAAATAATTGCAAATCTGATTGTGGCATGCCAGTGTTCTTGAATAGAGTGTTTTATTAATCAGAACAAACATATTTACTTTTCCATTTAATCTCGAGATTAATGATATTTAACAAAATTGAAAATTATAATACATAGTACCTTTAATCAGTGTTAAGAAAAAGATTTGCTACTTTCTCCATCTGTTCACACCATGGAATATTTAGTATCTTATCTCCCTTCAGGAACTTAAATTTGTTTCTCTCTCTGAATTTCCTTAAAATATCCTTTATTCCTTGATTGAAACTATGATTGAAAGGCATGATAAGATTATAATTAAGCTAGTTTTGATGCCTACACAATAAATACTCATAATCTCAGTATATTCTTAATTTATGATGTGATTATTCAACATTAGTGATTGATATAATCAAATTATCATACTAAATATGACATTTGTGTTTAGTAAAATTTGCAACTACAAACAAAAATTGTAGAGAGCCTTATTTCATGTTTATATGTGATTCTTTACACTCAGTATTCAGAAACAAAGCTGATAATGGTTAGTGTAAACTTGCCTATATGCACCTAAATGTCTTCTGTCTCTCTGTTTGTTTTTCTATATTCTATCATCTAGTTGCTTTTGGCAACAAAGTGTACAATTTCTACTTGTGTGGTTTTTTTAACCTCTTTTAGGCCTTTTGAAATTATTTGATTTAGACATGGTGAGCCAGATTTAATTTTATGAAAAATTGCCTTCCAGCAACCTAGCTACTCTTTGGCTGCGATGTAAGTAGAAATGGAAGTGTTAGAGTTTTTAAAGGTAAACCTTATGGTTCACGAGATTTCCTGTCATAAGAAATCTGAAGTAAAACTTTGAATAGAGAGAAATAAAATTGTCTTGCCTCCTGCCATATGGGTTAGTAAATTATGCATTGGAGTTGTCCAGAAACCTTTATTAATAGCTTGAGGTCATCAAAAACAGTTCCTCAAGAAGCATTAATAAAAAACCCTGAAAAACTGACTCAGGCTCTTCACCTTTCCTTTCTCCTTTTCTTTAATAGACATTGTTAAGGTATTCTCACATAGAGTGTATAAATTTATAGTCCTACCAGCAGCTTCCGAGAAGCTGTTTCCTTACTATCCCACCAACACAGTGTGCTATTTCAATTGCTTTTTGTGAACCTCCCTTAGCTTGATTATATCTTTTTTGAAGTTTAGAGACCAGATCATCATTATCCTAGTCATAGACCAATTGCTATGGAGCCAGCTGTAATGTAGGTAATGAGGTTGGAAAGGAAGACAAGAAAGGTTTTAAATATATTTTGTATACTAGATACAAATATATTTTATTAGAAAATATTTCAAGCATGCAAAAATTTTAAACAGTATTAGAACAAACGTTCTTGTACACCACCACCCACTGTGCCGTACTTTATCCTTTTTGCAACATTTCTTTTACATCCTATTTTAGAAGTGGAATACTATATATAGATTTGAAGCTGCTTGTGTACTCCTCCTCAATATCATTTACCTCTCTCCCTGGAAATATCCTTTTCAAGCATATTTTTACTTACGTAATAAACATTATTGTTTTGCATGTTTCAGTGACACTGTGTGAGTTCTTCTTTGACACTTTTTCTCAACATCATGTGTTTGAGATTTCTCCATGTTGATATATGTAATTTATTTTGTTTTATAATTCTATAAAGTATGTCATAATTAATTTCTCTCTTCTCTAGGACGTACATTTGAGTTGCCAACTTTCTACTAATGCACGTGGTACTGCAATGAATGTCCCCTAATAATGTGTCTCTGTCTGTCTTTTAACATGAATAAGGATGTCTATAATTCCAAGAGCTACTGCATCCTTCTAGGAGAAGGAAATTACTGGGTCTTAGGGAAACCAGTTATGAGAGGGTAGTGTGGTGTATTCTAACAGTTTAGTCTTCTTTTGAATAAAAAGTTTCTTACTACTTCTGGGTGTGACTTATGCAGGTAGGAAGACCACATCATAATTTGGAGAGGTGAGATGGGATGAAGGGCCCAATATGTTGGAAGCTTTGGGTGATCTTAAATGGGGAGTTATTTGATCAATTTTTCATTTTAAAGACATTGTTTTGGTGGGTTATGTGGAGGATGAACTAAAACTGGAATGAGGAGTGTTTCAATTAGTACCCTTTACATTGTAAGTAATAGAAAATCAAACTCAAATTGGATTAAATAAGAAGGGAATTTACTGACACATAAGATTGGAATGCCTAGAGGTAGAAAGGTAGGTTTGACCAAGCAGCTCAATGATGTCATCAATAGCACACCTTTTCCCTCAACTTTGTATTTCATGTGTTATCTCTACTATTTCCTGGTTGTGAGATGACTGCCAACAGCTTCTGGGACTGTAAACTTAAATTGACCATGTCCACAGTGGGAGGGGAAGGGGAGTGGGGGGAGGGAGAGAGGGAGAGAGAGAGAGAGAGAGAGAGAGGAGGAGGGAGGGAGAGAAAAAACATAGAGCCCTTCTCATGCTCTCAACCAAATTTCTGATTGTACATGTTCGCTACTGAAACAATCAGTGTTCCAAGGGGGATAGAATTATTTGAATGGTTTATTTCATCAAGGACCTCCACTGAGGTTAGGGGATGGTGTTTAACTCAGCAGGGCTGCTACATCAATGAAGGAGATGTGGTTCCCTTAGGACAGCCTCTCCACAGGCTGTTAGGAAGATGTAATAGATAAATTTAGGCTGGTTAGAAACTGAACAGATATCCTCCATGGCAGAGAAGTGAGCAAGCCTGGAGCAAGAGACATATATAAAGAGGTGATGAAATAGCAAAGTGATAAGGAACTTTGTTCATGGCAGTAGGGAGAGACAGACAGAAGAAAATGGACTTGAGAAATATGTAGAAAGCAGAACTTGATGATTCATGATTATGGGGAGATAAGGGTAATGTATTAGTTAGGCTAGGCCAAACAGCGATAACAAAGAGATCTCAAAATCTAATAGCTCAAACCTTCAAAGTTAATTCCTCTCTTAGGTTTGGCGTGTTTTAGAGTGCTGATGGTGGTGGTGGATGGATCTGATTCATCTATTAGGGATTCCAGGTGATCTCACCTAGACCACCTTAAACATACAGTTTCTATGATTGATTTGATTGTTGCTATTCTCATCCTTAGGAAGGGGAAAGTGTGAGAACCTTGTCATAAGACAACTCCTAAACCAAAAGTGAGACTGGGATATATGGTATATATGAGCATAGGTTTTGGTGGACAGCGGCAATCTTTGCTATAGGTAGGCTGGTGGATGGTGGACTCCCATGTTTCTGGTTTGAGGAATTGATGATTGATGGTTCAGCAAGTGCATTAGAGAATATGGAAGGAGGATTCGAAGTGAGAAAGAGAAGGGGAGATGAAGAGTTCAGATTGGGATATCTTGTTTGCTGTGTGTGCAAGTCACACAGGTGGAAATACATAATTGGCAGATGGCTATAAAAGCCTAGTCTTCATGAAGGGGAGGTCAGAAATAGATATAGAGATTCGAGAGTCATTCATTATTAAGTGGTTGATTCTTGGGGTAATTTTTGCTTAAAGCATTACCTGGCACTCACCTTGAAGCCCACCTTCCTCTTTTCTGCTGCCCACTCCTTCAATCATGTGACATTTTTAGGCAGTTTATTCCCAACCAGTTTGACAGCTCAATACTTGAAAAAGCAAAATTTATTCTTCAAATGTGGAGATGTCTTCCTCTCACAGATGATTGTTTATAAAAATGTCAAAATAATATCAGTGCTACATGATGGCTAGGGGGATCCCATTGTTAGCATGACTCCAACTAGATAAGTGCTTATAATCACTGCCTTTGATTGCCTGTCTTAATTGAGCTCTCTATGCTTGATAAAACAATTACGATTTTAAACAAATTATCTGAGTTGTCCCTTATTCAAATGCTTATTTATCCTAGTTGTGCATGATTTTTTCCTTAGAGAAACTGTGTTCCCATTCTTCTAATAAGTTGTGAGTGATAGCATTTCCTAAAATCCTAAATCTGTAAGTGAATCTTAAGAATTTTCCATGTAGGGGATGGGATTCACAATTCTCAGGGTTATCTCTACTATACCCATTATGGAAGGGACTGTATTCCTAGAAAAATTCCTCAGAGAAAGGAAAGATTGTTGTAGTTTTTTGGCCTTGGAAAATTGATTTGGAGTTAAAGAGACTACAGTGTGGCCAGCCGTGGTGGCTCATGCCTGTAATCACAGCATTGTGGGAGGCCCAGGTGGGTGGATCTCCTGAGGTCGGGAGTTCGAGACCAGCCTGGCCAACATAGTGGAGCCCCTTCACTACTAAAAATAAAAAAAATTAGCTGTGCATGGTGGTGAGCCCCTGTAATCCCAGCTACTTGGGAGGCTGAGGCAGGAGAATTGCTTGAACCTGGGAGGTAGAGGTTGCAGTGAGTGAGCTGAGCATGCCATTGCACTCCAGCCTGGGAGACAAGAGTGAAACTTTGTCTCAAAAAAAAAAAAAAAAAAAAAAAAAAAAAAGAAAAGAAAGGAAAGAAAGAAAGAAAGAAGAACAAATGAACTACAATGTGTTTTCCAGACATTTTCATCTATTCTATTCCATGGGTTCTTATTGGTAAAAGGGATCTAGAGGTCATCCCTGTGTCCTATTAGAACCAGTCAGGGAACCCTGTAGATTCGACATGGACACTTTAACTACTGAACAGCTTAATACTTTTTTTTAGGAAGATTGTTTCCTTGATGAACAACCTTAAGGTTATTTTTTAGGTTGAGTTCATATCTGCCTACTTCCAATTCTACTCATTAGCTGTAGAACAGCAGCTGTCAGCCCTTTTGTATAATGGTGTTTTAGCCTTAGAGAGGTCACTGTCTGACACAAATGTGAGATAAAAGATAATATAGGTAACTGGCTGTATATATAACTACACATTTGGATAATTTAAGAAAACACTGAAATGCAAATGAGAGAGTGAATAGCTTGGTAACACTGACCCCTTTCTGGCATAGAAAAGTAAATCACTTGCAAATGTCCGAACTTCAGTAATTAAAAATAACAAATTATTTTCTACTTATCTCCAGAGGGAAACACAAGCGTGGGTTTTTTTTTTGTTTGTTTGTTTGTTTTTAATTTAGATGCCTTTATTTCTTTCTCTTGCCTGACTACTCTGGCCAGGATTTCCATTACTATGTTGAATAGGAGTGGTAAGAGTGGACTTCCTTGTCTTGTTCGGTTCTTAAAGGAAAGACTTCTAGTTTTTACCCATTCAGTATAATGTTGGCTGGGGGTTTGTCATAGATGACTCATTATTTTGAGGTATGTTCCTTCAATGCCTAGTTTGTTGAGGGTTTTTAACATAAAGCAATGTTGAATTTTATCAAAAGCCTTTTCTGCATCTATTGAGATGATTATGTGGTTTTTGTTTTTAGTTTTATTTATGTTTTGTTTTTAGTTTTATTTTGTTTTTAGTTCTATTTATTCACATTTATTGATTTGTGTATGATGAACCAACCTTACATCCCAAGAATAAAGCCTGCTTGATTGTGGTGGATTAGCTTTTTGATGTGCTGCTGGATTCAGTTTGCTCGTGTGTTGTTAAGACTTTTTGCATCTGTGTTCATGAGGGATATTGGCCTGAAGTTTTCTTTTTTTTGTTGTGCCTCTTCCACGTTTTGGTGCACCATAATAAGAGTTAGGGAGGAATCCCTCCTCCTCAATGTTTTGGAAATAGTTTCAGTAGGATTGGCATGAGTTATTTAAATTTATAGAATTTGGCTGTGACTCTCTCTGGTTCAGTGCTTTTTCTGGTTGGTAGTGTTTTTTTTTTTTTTTTTTTTTTTTTAAATTATTACTGATTCAATTTTGGAACTCATTTTTGGTGTAGTCAGATTTCCGTTTCTTCCTAATTCAATCTTGGAAGGTTGTATGTTTCTAGGAATTTGACCATTTCTACTAGGTTTTCTAGTTTGTGTGCATGTAATAGTCTCTGAGGCCTTTCTAAAAATATTTCTGTGGGGTCAGTGGTAATATCCCCTTTGTCATTTCTGATTGTGTTTATTTGGATCTCTTTTTTCTTTATTAGTCTAGCTAGCAGCCTATCAACCTTATTTATTATTTCAAATAACCAATGTTTGGATTCATTGATCTTTTTGTATGGTTTTTCTCATCCATTTCATTCAGTTCAGCTCTGATTTTGGTTATTTTATTTCTTCTGCTGGCTTTGATGTTGGTTTGCTCTTGTTTTTCTAGTTCTTTTAGGTCTCATTAACATTTGAGATCTTTCTAACTTTTTGATGTGGGCCTTTAGCACTACAAAAATTTCCTCTTAACACAGTGTTAGAGGAAAGTTTGTAGTGCTATAGATATGTGTCCCACAGATTCTTATATGTTTTATCTTTGTTTTCATTAGTTTCAAGTAATTTGATTTCTGCCTTAATTTTACTTTTACCCAAATGTCATTCAGAAGCAGGTTAATTTTAATATAATTATATGGTTTTGAGAGATCTTGGTATTGATTTCAATTTTTATTGTGCTGTGGTCTGTGACTGTGGTTGATATGCTTTTGTTGTTTTTGAATTTGTTGAGAATTGATTTATGGTCGAACATTTGGTTGATTTTAGAGTATGTGCCATGTGCAGATGAGAAAAATGTATATTCTGTTGTTTTTGGGTGGAATGTTCTGTAGATATCTGTTAGGTCCATTTGGTCAAGGGTTGAGTTTAGGCCCTGAATATCTTTGTTAGCTTTCTACCCCAATAGTCTGTCTAATACTGTCAGCAGGGTGTTGCAGCCCTTTGTTATTATTGTGTGGTTATGGGAGTCTCTTTTGTGGTTCTCTAGGAAATTATTTTATCAATCTGTATGTTCCAGTGTTCCATCCACCTTTTCTAAACTGTAAATTCTGAATCCTCACTGTTCTGTTTGCACTATCTGTATGAATGGTTATTTGTTAATGTTCTCCTTAAATTATCACATGTCTAGAATTGGACATGACATTCCAAAATAAGGTCTGTACAATGCATGGGTCATTGCTTGGTGGGAATGGTATTTTCTAAAGCACTAGAAGATCGGGGAATACGATGTTGGAAATAAGAACTATTTTCTCCCAGGTTTGTAGTACAAGGTGCAAATAATTCAAGGGGTGTGTGTATGTGTATTCTGACCCAAAAGTTTTCTATTAGTGAGGACCTATTATAAATATTTGCATCAGAAAAAAAGGATTCCTGAATCTTAGCTTTGTTGATGTTTACACTTGTTATATGATACTGAGGAAGTGGTCTCAGTTTCTCCTTTGACAAAATGAGGAATTAAAATAATCATTGAAATCCCTTCTACATCCATGATTTTTTCTCATACCTAAAAAAAAAAAATCTTTGCAATCTATGTGTTTATTAACTTGTGCCAAAGGCTTTGGATTATCAAGCCCATAATAAGGAATAATAGAAATCATGATTATTGCTCTTTTTTCTATTCTATTTTCAAAAAACAATTTGTTAGTTTCAATTAGATCCTATATATTAGTTATGGGTATCAGTAATTCAATATTTCCAAATTTAAATGGTTGAATATATTATTTGAGATAGTGTCCCAGTTGTGAAATGTCTTCTTATCTTTCCATACGTCTCTGAGGATTGAAAGTCATTTCAAACGCTACTGCCACTTTACCCTGCTCTTTCACCTGGAAGTGATTTCTTCCTTATTTGAATTCTTTTAGTTCTTTCTTGACAGTCATCCTACCTATCATTGTATTATGGATATTTGTGTATGTGTTTAATCTCCTGTAAGAGAATATAGCTTTTTAAGAGAATCTAATATGTTGTATTCATTCTTAAATGTCTCAGATAGCCTACCCAGTGCCTTGAATCTAATTTGTGCTCATTAGTCATTGAATATAAAATGCAAGAAGGCTAAATATTTAAAAATGCCTTCATAGACAGTAGTGGATTTAATAAGTAAACACATCTAATATAAGCCAAAAATATATTTGATAATGAAGTACAAAAGCACCCAATGAATGAATTAACTGATTATAATTTTCTGGTGTGGACTGATTTGTTGGGATTGTTTATATTTATGTATTGGATACAATACATATTTTATGATAGAAGAAAAGCAGAATTATATAGAAAGAGTATTACCAGCATCCTCTCGTATATCAGGTTTTGGTCCCTTCAGACTTGCTGATGCTTATTTGGACATTCTAAATAGTGGATTTGAAAATTAACTTTTGTAACCAATTTGTTCCTGGGGAATAGGAACAAATATTCTGGGGGAGTCACTCTTCTTTTGTATATTAATATCATCTTCTCATTTTGAAGAAGCTAGTATAATTGTTGGGCAAGAGGAAGTGCCCTACTTGATCTTAGTGATCTTAGTGATATACTATGTAGTAAGCCACTCTGCATTATCGCATTTATTCTTTATAATTTTTTTTTAACAATCAATGAGGGTAGATTTTATAATTATCCTTATTTTGTGAGTGAGAAAAGAGACAGAGAGAGGTTAAGTAAATAGTTCATAGTAAGCAGTGCAACCAATCCCAGATCTAGTACCCAAGGTCTTTTTTTTTTTTCCAATTTTTATTTTAGGTTCAAGGGGGACACGTGCAGGTTTGTTACATGAGTAAATTGCATGCCATGAGGGTTTGGTATACAGATTGTTTTGTTACCCAAGTAATCAGCGCAATACTCAATAAGTAGTTTTCCAGTCCATACCCTCTACCCTCAAATAGGCCCCACTGTCTTCTGTTCTCTTCTTTGTGTCCATGTGTACTCAATGTTTAGCTCCCACTTATAAGTGAGAACATATGGTATTTGGTTTTCTGTTCTTTTGTTAATTTGCCTAGAATTATGGACTCCAGCTCCATCCATGTTGCTGCAAAGGACATGATCTCATTCTTTTTTATGACTGCGTAATATTCCATAGTGTATATGTACAACATTTTCTTTATCCAGTTCACTGCTGATGGACATTTAGGTTAATTCCATGTTTTTGCTATTGTGAATAGTGCTGTGCTGTGCATATACATACATGTGTCTTTATGGTAGAATGATTTATATTCCTTTGCAGAGCCCAAACTCTTGAACAATATGTTCTCCTTTGTGTTCCTTGTTATCAAACAAATCTATAAATGTTATTTAAGCTCAATATATGCAAAGTGATTTTAGGCATTGTTGTCAAAATAAAACTATATAAAGCAAGAGATATAGGATAAGATATCTATTCTTTTTAAATATAGAGGTGGGATCTTATTATGTTGCCCAGACTGATCTCAAACTCCTGGCATCAAATGAGTCTCCCACCTCGGCTTCCCAAAGCATTGGGATTATAGTCATGAGCCACCATGCCCAGCCAAGATAACTGTTCTTCAAGAACTTAAAATTTTTCTGTAAAGACTACATGTTTATCTAATGGAATATAGTTCTAATATTATGCACATTAAGTGCCAAATGAATGACACTGGTATAGTGTTCTATAGGAATTTATAGGAAAGCTTTGGGGCAGTCCAGTAAGACTTTTATGGAGAAGATGAGACTTTAGATTATTCTTACATGGAAACTAGAACTTATGATGGATGTGGGCATTTCAGACTGGCCCCGAGGCAAAGGAAGAACATACCATGAGCCATACTCAAGCTGGGGAGAAGATCAAGACATGGCCAGGGGATCTCACTGCACATTGTCAAAATTGTTTTTTTCAGGCTTTCATCTTAAAAACCAGAAATCCATTTATGAATGTAAATTATGTTCACCAGAACAATTGCACAATAAGCAATTTTTACAACTGTAGACAACAAAAGCAAATTTTTAAATATGAAGATTTTATTAAGGGAAAGCACATTCATTTAGGTTTTCAAAAATGAAAGATACTACAAATTGGCAAGGAGGAGATTTGTCGGTAGCACCCATACTTTCTATTGTTGTTTTGTAGTAACTGTATACATTTTTAAACAGTTTTCAGTATGAAGGATGAGAAAAAATTTAAATCCTCTTTCCAAAAGCCATATGAAAACAATACACCTCATCGACCATGAATAAATGTAATCTGGTTTTGTGAACACAGATAAAATATCATTGAAGGTATACACTAGGTTGGATAACTGAAAGGAACTCGTAAGGCTTTACTCATGTAAGGATTTAAGAAAGATAAAGATATGGCACAGCAGGATAAAGAAATTGCAGACAATCATAAAGAAGCCCAGCCTTCCAGGTGCAGCTCTCAGAGCCCTTATTCACACAGGATATACTTCACCTTCTGATTATAAACTGCTATGATCTACATCTAAGATATGAGGTACCTTGGTCTCAGGGGAGCTAATGCACAAATTTGCTGAAGGATATACCCTGCTGGTTATATAGCTAAAACCAGACTGTGTAACCATTTTAAAAAGTATAATGAAATGTATGGGGTGATAACTTTGGAGAGTGGTTACTTTCGGGAAGATGAAAATGTGATAGATGGGAAGTACAGCAATTGTATGTATAAGGTTTCCTTCTGCTGTCCTGGTGGCTAGTCCATGCCTGGTGTATAATTCTCATATCTCATTTCTAATAAAAATAAGCTTACAAGAGACACTTTCACATTGTCAATTGCAGGAGCCTAAGTAACCTCATTGCAACTGTGAAAAAACTCTCATTTTATAACTATAGTTATAAAACTCATGTGATTCAATATATTCATCTCAAGAAGTAAACAAATTCATTCTTCCTAAGGGTTTTAGGGCCAGAATGTTGATTAATCAGACAGTTGTGGAAAAGTAAAAACAAGAAATTATGTGGCAAGTACCACTATAATTATTTTAAGAATCATTTATTTTAAAAGTTGAATAATTATATATATTTATCATGTACAACATGATGTTTTGAAATATGTATACATTGTAGAATGGCTACATTGAGCTAATTAGCATATGCATTACTTTACATACTTAGCATTTTTTGTGGTGAGAACATAAAATCTATTCTTACAGCACTTTTCAAGAATACAAGATATTGTTATCTACTGTAGTCACCACCATATACAATAGATCTCTTGAACTTATTTGTCCCTAACTGAAATTTTGTATCCTTTGACCAATATATCCACAACCCTCCAACCCCTATCCCCTAGTAACTATCATTTTACTTTCTGCCTTTATGAATTCAACTTTTTTACATTCCATGTATATGCAAGATCATGCAGTATTTGTCTTTCTGGGACTGGCTTACATCACTTAACATAATGTCTTCTAGTTTCATCTATGTTGTTGCAAATGACAGGATTTCCTTATTTTAAAAGGCTGAATAGTATTCCATTGTGTGTATACATGCCCCATTTTCTTTATCCATTTATTCACTGATGGACACAGATTGATTATATATCTTGGCTAGTGTGAATAATGCTGTAATGAACATGGGAGTGCATATATCTCTTTGAGATGTTGATTTCATTTCCTTTGGATACATATCCAGTAATGGGATTGCTGGATCATATGGTAGTTTTATTTTTAATTTTTGGAAGAACCTCCATACTTTTTCTGTAATGTCTATACTAATTTACATTCCCACCAACAGTGTTCAAGTGCTCCCTTGCCTGCATATCTTTGTCAACACCTATCATTTGTCTTTTTGATCATCTCCATTCTTTTTCGTTAAGAGTTGGGGTCTTGCTCTATCATCCAGGCTGGAGTGCAGTGGCTTGATCATGTCTCATTGCAGCCTTAAACTCTCGGGCTCAAATGATTCTCCTGCCTCAGCCTCCTGAGTTGTTGGGATTACAAGGTATCTGGTTTATGATCCCTATTCTATTAGGTGTGAGGTTTTAATTTTCAGTTCCGTGATGATCAGTGATGTTGAACATTTTTGCGTATACTTGCTGGCCATTTGTAAGTCTTCTTTTGAGAAATGTCTATTCAGGTACTTTACCCATTTTATAATTGGATTATTTGTTTTCTTGCTATTGAATTATTTGAGTTCCTTGCATATTTTGGATAATAATCTTTTTATCAAATATATGGTTTGTACGTGTTTTCTCCATTCTTTATGTTGTCTATTTACTCTACTGATTGTTTCTCTTGCTGCACAGATCTTTTTAGTTTGATATAATCCCATTTGTCTATTTTTTTGTTTTGTTGCCTGTGCTTTTGGGGTCATAACCAAAAAATTATTGTGTAAGGGGACGGCATTAATGCCAGGGAGCTCTAGGCCAGCGAAGGGTCCCGATACCTGCAAGAGAGAGAATGCGGGAAAACATCAGGAGACAGAGAAGTGGGGTGTGGAGGGCTGAAAGGCAATGCCTAAACAGCAATTTTATTTGTGCATAGGGTACCAATATATACTGTCAGCTTTCAGACACTGACGTCAGTCCACATTGTTTTAGCTTAAACATTAAAGGGAACAGAAAGTTACAAAGTCTGGCAAAGTAGATAAGATACAAGTTAAAAGAGAACAGTACTGAAGTCATAAAATAACAAAAAGATGCAAAACAAGCAGATGCTCTTCTTATTATCTATTGTGAAAGAGTTTTATATTTAATGAAGTAACATTCTTAAAGGTCAGGCCCACCATAAATTACCAGGAAGAGTAATCTTAAAGAATCACATAAATAATCACAGGGTTCAAGCAGTACTTGATAAACAGAGTCACAAAACTAGTCCAAAGCAGGAACCGAGATAAAACACAATGTCTTAGTAAAACCACACAGCCATCACCAGGCTACTGTGTAAGCGCCTGAGAGATCAAAATAGCCCTTTACACAATCCCTCATCCTTAGTTCCCACTTTCCCATAGCTCGACTGCCTCCAGGAGGGGGAAGATGCTTCTGGGCTCAAGCTCACATTATGGCGGAGGCACTTTGGGGGTGTCTACGCTGGAGCGACACCCACATTATTGTACAGAGTAAAGTCATGGAGCTTTCCCTATGTTTCCTTCTAGTAGTTTTATAGTCTCAGGGTTTGTGTTTAAGTCTTTAATCTGTTTTGAGTTGATTTTTGTATACAGTGTGAGATATATTCATTCTTCTGCCTGTGTATATACAGTTATTCTAACAATATTTATTGAAGAGACTGTCCTTTCCCCTTGTGTTTTCTTAGAACCTTTGTAAAAAGTCACTTGACCATAAATATGCCCTGGTACAATCTTAATTACAAATGTTTACTTTCATAAGCACTATCATTATTAATCTATTATTCCTGCATGGCTCAGACATAAGGCTTTTCACAGAGGCCTGAAGATCAGAAGAACAAGTACAGTACTCAATCTTTTCTTCCTTCACAAAAATATGCTAGAGGTCAGATATTTCTTCTAAGTCATTGTTTGCTAACTGAGGGTGGTTTTGTACCCCAAGTGATGTTAGGCAATATCTAAAGATGTTTTAGGTTGTCACACTGGGGAAGTGCTGGTAGTATCTATTGAGTAGAGGCCAGGGATGCTGCTAACCATCCTAAAATCCACAGGACAGCACCACATGACAAAGTATTTTTTTCTTCAACTTTTGTTTAAGTTCTGAGGTACATATGCAAGATGTGCATGTTTGTTACATAGGTAAACATATGCCATGGTGGTTTGCTGTACAGATCAAGCCATCATCTAGGTATTAAGCCCAGGATGAACTAGTTATTCTTCCTGATGCTCTCCCTCCTTTATGGCTGCATAGTATTCCATGGTGTATGTACCATGTTTTATTTATCCAATCTATCATCAATGGGCATTTGGGTTGATTTCTTGTTTTTGCTATTGTGAATAGTACTGCAATGAACTTACACATGCATGTATCTTTATAACAGAATGATTTATATTCCTCTGGGTATATACTCAGTAATATGATTGCTGAGTAAAATGGTATTTCTGCTTCTAGATCTTTGAGGAATTGCCACACTGTCTTCCACAATGGTTGAACTAATTTACAGCTCCCACCAACAGTGTAAGAGCATTCCGTTTGCTATGCAACCTCGCCATCATCTGTTGTTTCTTGATTTTTTAATAATCATCATTCTGACTGGTCTGAATTTGTATCATTGTGGTTTTGATTTTCATTTCTGTAATGATTAGTGATGTTGAGCTTTTCTGATATGTTTGTTGGCTGCATGAATATCTTCTTTGAAAATATGTCTGTTCAAGTCCTTTGCTTATTATTAATGCAGTTGTTTTTCTTGTAAATATGTTAAGTTCCCTGTAGACTCTGAATATTAGATCTTTTCCAAATGGATAGATTGCAAAATTTTCTCCCATTTTTTAGGTTATCTCTTAACTATGATGATAGTTTCTTTTGCTGTGCTCTTTAGCTTAGATCCAATTAGTCAATTTTTGCAGTTGTTGCAATCATGACTAAGTATTATCCAGGCCCCAAATGTCAATAGTGGCAAGGTTGAAAAATTCTGATCTAAGCTACAAATATTTAAAGTTATTTTAATAACTTATTTGATAGACAAAGTAATGCCTATTCATCATAAAAATCTGGAAAATACAAACAGCACAAACAAGAAATAAGTCATTCAGGAGGGAGGATCGCAGGATGGCCAAATAGGAACAGCTCTGGAGTGCAGTTCCCAGAAAGAACAATGCAGAGGGTGAGTGTCACTGCATTTCCAAATGGGTTTTCACTGCCCACAGACCAGGAGATTCCCGGGCTGAATAGTGCCATGAATTTCTAGCACAGCTGCTTCAGCTGGTGACACGGGTTGGCACACAGAAACTCACACAAACCTGGGCAGCCATTTCAAATGGCACCTGGAATGCCTGGGAGACAGAGCTGCCCATTCAACTGAAAGGGAGGGGGCTGAGACAGGGAGCCAGGTGATCTGGCTGAGCGGGTACTCACCACCACAAAACAAGCAATCTGAAACGCTCCAGATTGAGAGTTTTGCAGCAAGCACAGCTGGACTCAGGATGGTTCAGCTCAGTGGGGGGGAAGTGTGTCTACCACTACCGAGGCCAGTCTGCCAATAACAAGGCAGTTCTAACTGCCTCGAGGAGGATTGACATAGCAGCTGGGCAGAGCCTGCAGCAGCTTCAGCAATGCCTCTGCTGGCAGACTGTGACTAAACTATTCTCCATGTGAAGCAGGGAATCTATGAAAAAAGGCAGCAGCACATCAGGAGACTTATAGAATAAAGCCTGAACTTCCTAGGACAGAGCACCTGGGAAAGGGGCAGTTATGAGTTCTGCTGCAGTAGACTTAAACGTACCTGCCCAGCAGCTATGCATGAACAATGGAGCTCTAAGTACAGCACTTGAGCTCTCTAGGAGACAGACTGTCTCCTCAGAGCAGCTCCCTGAACCCCGTATACCCAAAGAGACACCTCATAAAGGAGAGCTCAGGCCAACATCTGGTGGGTACTCCTCCTGGGATGAAGATAACAAGAAGAGAACTGGCAGCAACCCCTACTGTTCTGCAGCCCCTGCAAGTGAGGCCCAGGCAAGCCAGGTCTGGAGTGCACCTCCAGCAGTCACACAGCAGAGGGGCCTGACTGTTAGAAGGAAAACTTAGAAACAGAAAGAAATAGCTTCAACATAGACAAAAAGGGCGTCCACTACGAGACCCCATTCGAAGATCACCAACTACAAAGACCACAGGTAGATAAAGCCACTATGATGGGAAGAAACCAGCAAAAAAAGGATGAAAACACCAAAAACCAGAATGCCTCTCCTCCTCCAAGGGATCGCAACTCCTCACCAGCTAGGCATCAAAGATGGATGGAGAGATGGGTCTGATGAATTGACAGAAAGAGGCTTCAGAAGGTGGGTAATAACAAACTTCTCAGAGCTAAAAGAACACATGCTAACCCAATGCAAAGAAACTAAGAACCTTAAAAAGGTTGGATGAAATGCTAAGTAGAATAAATAGCTTAGAGAAGAATATAAATGACTTGATGGAGCTGAAAGACACAGCACAAGAACTTCGTGAAGCATGCACAAGAACTTCGTGAAGCATACACAAGTTTCAATAGCCGAATCGACCAAGCAGAAGGATATGAGAGATTGACGTTCAACTCAATGAAATAAAATGAGAAGGCAAGATTGAGAGAAGAAAGACTTGAAAAGAAATGAACAAAGCCTCCAAGAAAGATGGGATTGTGTGAAAAGGCCTAATCTATGTTTGATAGGTGTACCTGAATGTGATGGAGAGAATGAATCCAAGCTGGAAAATACTCTTAGGATATTATCCCAGGAGAACTTCCCCAACCTAGCAAGGCAGGACACCATTCAAGTCCAGGAAATACAGAGAACACCACAAAGATATTCCTTAAGAAGAGCAACCCCAAGGCACATAATCGTCACATTCACCAATTGAAATGAAGGAAGAATGCTAAGGGCAGCCAAGAGAAAGGTTAGGGTTACCCACAAAGGGAAGCCCATCAGACTCACAGCGGATCTCTCTGCAGAAACCCTACAAGCCAAAAGAAGTAAGGGCCAATATTCAACATCCTTAAAGAACTTTTCAACCTAGAATTGCATATCCAGCCAAACTAAGCTTCAAAAGCGAAGGAGAAATAAAATATTTTACAGACAAGCAATTACTGAGAGGTTTCGTCACCACCAGGACTGCTTTACAAGAGCTCCTGAAAGAAGCACTAAACAAGGGAAAGGAACAACCAGTACCAGCCACTCCAAAAGTGTACCAAATGGTAAAGACCATTGACATAATGAAGAAAATGCATCAACTAATGGGCAAAATCCAAGCTAGCATCAAAATGGCAGGATCAAATTCACACATAACAATATTAACCCTCAATGTAAATGGGCTAAATGCCCCAATCAAAAGACACAGACTGGCAAACTGGATAAAGGTCAAGATCCATCGGTGTCCTGGATTAGGAAACCCATTTCACATGCAAGGATACACATAGGCTCAAAATAAAAGAATAGAGGAAAAATTATCAAAAAAATGAAGAGCAAAAAAAGCAGGAATTGTAATCCTAGTCTTCTGATAAAATGGACTTTAAACCAACAGAGATCAAAAGAGAGAAAGAGGGCATTGCATAATGGGAAAGGATCAATGCATCAAGAAGAGCTAACAATCCTAAATATACATGCACCCAATACAGATACATAAAGCAAGTTCTTAACAACCTACAAAGAGACTTAGACTCTCACACAATAATAGTGGGAGACTTTAACACTTCCACTGTCAATATTAGACAGATCAACGAGACAGAAAATTAACAAGGATATCCAGGACTTGAACTCAGATCTGGACTAAGCAAACCTAATAGACATCTACAGAACTCTCCACCCCAAATCCACAGAATATACTTTCTTCTAGCACCACATCACACCAACTCCACAATTGACCACATAATTGGAAGTAAATCAGTCCTCAGCAAATGCAAAAGAACAGATATCATAACAGTCTCTCAGACCACAGTGCAATCAAATTAGAGCTCAGGATTAAGAAACTAATTCAGAACAGCACAACTTCGTGGAAACTGAACAACAAGCTCCTAAACGTTGACTGGATAAACAATGAAATGAAGGCAGAAATAAGAGATGTTCTTTGAAACCAAGGAGAACGAAAACACAACATACCAGAATTTCTGGGACACATTTAAGAGCAGTCTCTAGAGGGAAATTTATAGCAATAAATGCCCACCCAGAGAAGCGAGGGAAGATCTAAAATCGACACCCTATTGTCAAAATTGAAAGAGCTAGAGGAGCAAGATCAAAAAAACTCAAAAGCTAGCAGAAGACAAGAAATAACTAAGATCAGAGCAGAACTGAAGGAGGTAGAGACACAAAAAACCCTTCAAAAAATCAATAAATTCAGGAGCTGGTTTTTGAAAAGATCAACAAAATAGACCACTAGCCAGATTAATAAAAAAGCAGAGAGAGAAGAATCAAGTAGATACAATAAAAAACAATAAAGGGGACATCACCACCGATTCCACAGAAATACAAACTACAATCAGAGATTACTACAAAAAACTCTATTCACATAAACCAGTAAATTGGAAGAAATGGATACATTCCTGGACACTTGCACCCTCCCAAGTCTAAACCTGGTAGAGTTCAAATCTTGAACAGACCAATAAAAAGGGCTAGAAGTTGAGGCAGCAATTAATAGCCTACCAACCAAAAAAAATCCAGGTCCAGACGGGTTCACAGCCGAATTCTACCAGATGTACAAAAGGAGCTGGTACCATTCCTTCTGAAACTATTCCAAACAATACAAAAAGGGAATCCTTCCCAAATCATTTTATGAGACAAACGTGATCCTGATACCAAAACCCAGCAGAGACTCAACAGAATAGAAAACTTCAGGCCAATATCCATGATGAACATAGATGCAAAATCTTCAATATAATACTGGCAGACCGATTGCAACAAGCACATCAAAAAGCTTATCATCACAATCAAGTAGACTTCATCCCTGCAATGCTGGGTGGTTCAACATACACAAGTCTATAATCATAACTCACCACATAAACAGAACCAAGGACAAAGCCACTTGATTATCTCAATAGATCCAGAGAAGGCCTTTGACAAAAATTCAATAGCCCTTTATGCTAAAAAACTCTCGAAAAAACTAGGTATCGAATGGAATGTCATCTCAAAATAATAAAAGCTACTTGTGACAAACCCACAGCCAATATCATACTGGAATCAGCAAAAACTGGAAGCACTCCATTTGAAATCTAGCACTAGGCAAGCATACCCTCTCTCATCACTCCTATTCAATACAATATTGGAAGTTGTAGCCAGAGCAATCAGGCAAGAAAAAGAAATAAAGGGTATTCAAATAGGAAAGGGAGGAAGTCAAATTGTCTCTATTTGCAGATGACATGATTGTATATTTAGAAGACCCCATCATCTCAGCCAAAAACCTCCTTAAATTGATAAGCAACTTTAGCAAGAGTCTAAGGTTAAAAAATCAATGTGCAAAAATCACAAGCGTTCCTATACACCAATAACAGACTTAAAGAAAGCCAAATAAAGAACAAACTGCCATTCACAATTGGTACAACGAGAATAAAATACCTAGGAATACAACTAACAAAGGATGTAAAGGGACCTTTTCCAGGAGAACTACAAACCACTGCTCAACGAAATAAGAGAGGACACAAACAGATGGAAAAGCATCCCATGCTCATGGTTAGGAAGAGTCAATATTGTGAAAATGGCCATACTGCCCAAAGTAATTTATAGATTAAACGCTATCCCCATCAAGCTACCTATGACCCTCTTCACAGAACTGCAAAAAAACACCTTAAACTTTATATGGAACCAAAAGAGAGCCCACATAGCCAAGACAATCCTAAGCAAAAAGAACAAAGCTGGAGGCATCACACTACCTGACTTCAATCTATACTACAAGGCTACAGTAATCAAAACAGCATGATACTGGTACCAAAACAGAGATATAGACTAATGGAACAGACAGAGGCCTGGAGGCAATGCCACACATCTACAACCATCTGTTCTTTGACAAACCTGACAAAAACAAGCAATGGGGAAAGGACTTTCTGTTTAATAAATGGAGTTGGGAAAACTGGCTAGCCATGTGCATAAAGCAGAAACTGGACCCCTTCCTGACACCTTACACTAAAATTAACTCCAGATAGATTTAAAGACTTAAACATAAGACCTAACACCATAAAAACCCTAGAAGAAAACCTAGGCAAAACCATCAGGACATAGGCATAGGTAAGAACTTCATGACTAAAACACCAAAAACATTGCCAACAAAAGTCAAAATAGACACATGGGATCTAATTAAACTCCAGAGCTTCTATACAGCAAAAGAAACAATCATTAGAATGAACCAGCAACCAACAGAATGGGAAAATTTTTTTGCAATCTACCCATCTGATAAAGGGTTAATATCCAGAATCTACAAAGAACTAAAACAGATTTACAAGAAAAAAGCAAACAAACCCATCCAAAAGTGGGTGAAGGATATGAACAGACACTTTTCAAAAGAAAACATACATGAGGCCAACAAACATATGAGAAATGCTCATCATCACTGGTCATTAGAGAAATGCAAATCAAAACTACATTGAGATACCATCTCACGCCAGTTAGAATGGTGATCATTAAAAAGTCTGGAGAGAACAGATGCTGGAGAGGATGTGGGAGAAATAGGAACACTTTTACACTGTTTTGGGGAGTCCTAGATTAGTTCGCCATTGTGGAAGACAGTGTGGCGATTCCTCAAGGACTTAGAAATAAAAATTCCATTTGACCCAGCAATCCCATTACTGGGTATATATGCAAAAGATTATAAATCATTGTATTATAAAGACAGATCATTCTATTATAAGGTCACATGCACAAGTATGTTAATTGCAGCACTGTTTATAATAGCAAAGACCTTGGAACCAACCCAAATGCCTACTCATGACAGACTGGACAAGGAAAATGTGGCACATATACACCATGGAATACTATGCAGCCATAAAAAATGGATGAGTTCGTGTCCTTTGTCAGGACATGGATGAATCTGGAAACCATCATTCTCAGCAAACTGACACGAGAACAAGAAAATCAACACCCACATATTCTCACTCATAGGCAGGTGTTGAACAATGAGAACACAGGGACACAGGGGAGGGGGAGCATCACACACTGAAGTCTGTTGGGGGGCCAGGGGGAGGCACAGCAGGGGGGATGGGGAGGTTGGGGAGGGGATAACATGGGGGAGAAATGCCAGATATAGGTGACCGGGGGAGGGAGGCAACAAACCACATTGCCATGTAGGTACCTATGCAACAATCCTGCATAATCTGCAAATGTATCCCAGAACCTAAAATACAGTAAAAAAAAAAAAAAAAAAAGGAAAGAAATAAGTCATTCATAGTTCCATCTCTTGGAAATAACCAGTATTTAACATTTTATTGTAATGACTCTCAACCTGGCTGTACCTATAGAGCTATGAAAAAAAACCTAGGGTTTCATCCCTGGATATCTCGACTTCCAATTCTTTTCACCATATGTACTTTTATGTAACCTCGTTTAATCCCTTAACAGTATTTTATGAGCATTTTCCTATGCCAGAGGTTGGTAAAGTACATCTGTTTCCGTAGGGTTTGTGAGGTGAGAATGGGTTTTACATTTTAAGTGGTTGAAAAAAATCAAAAGAAGACTTTATGACACATTAAAATTATATGAATTTTACATTCTGTTGTCCTAGAACAAACATTTGTTGAAATATACCCACATCCTTTCATTGACATGTTGCCTGAGGCTGCTTTTATGCTACCATGGCAGAGTTGAGTACCTGTGACAAAGATTGTAGGGCCTACAAATTCTAAAATATGCATTCTCCAGCCATTTACAGAAAAAGTTTGCCAACCTCTGTCCTATGCCATTAGATACTTCTACTGTTCTTTCCGTGATATATAGCATTCTATCTTCTTGTTGATTATCTAACTGTTTTTAGATATTTTAGGCTACTATAAATGATTATTACAAAAAATCCCAGTTGACTAACCCATGCACATATACATGATTATTTCTGTAAAAAAACATTTCTAGGGAAATAACTTTTTTTGTTTTTATTTTTTTTTAAAAAGAAAAGAAAGAAGAGAGAAGAGAAAGAAGGAAGAAAAAGAGAATGAAAGAAAGAGAAAAAAGAAGAAGAAAAAAAGAGGGAGAGAGAACGGGAATATTGCTCATTGCCCAGGCTACAATGCAGTCTAGAAATGGATATTAAAAAACTCTTTTATACTAATAATTGTGTTATACAATGGAGACAGGAGGAATAAGGGAGGAAAATAACAAACAAACGGCCAACCAATATTTCATTTAAACCTATGAAATGCTATGGAATTGCTGGGGTGTGATTTACTCCCAACCATGTGGTCACTTTTAGAATAAAATGTGATGTGTTACTGAAAAAAAATGTATGTTTTGTGGATTTGGGAGTAGAGAGTTCTGTAAATGTTTATTAAGTTTACTTGTTCGAGGTCTAAGTTCAAGTCCCGGGTATCCTTGTTAACCTTCTGTCTCATTAATCTGTCCGATATTGACAATGTAATGTTAAAGTCTCCCACTATTATTGTGTGGGAGTCCAAGTCTCTTTGTAAGTCACCAAGAAGTTGCCCTATGTATCTGGGTGCTCCTATATTAGGTGCACATAGACTTAGGATCGTTAGCTCTTCCCGTTACATTGATCTCTCTACCATTATACAATGTCCTTCTTATCTCTTTTGGTTTCTATTACTTTAAAGTCTATTTTATCAGAGATGAGAATTGCAACTCCTGCTTTTTTTTTTTTTGCTCTCCATTTGGTTGGCAAATCTCCCTCCATCCCTTTGTTTTGAGTCTCTGTATATCCTTGCATGTGAGATGGGTCTGGATGCAGCTTACCAATGGGTTTTTTGGAATGGCTGATACTGGTTGTTCCTTTCTGTATATAGTGCCTCTTTCAGAAGCTTCTTGTAAAGCAGGCCTGGTGGTAATGAAATCTCTGAGTACTTGCTTGTTGGTAAACAATTTTATTTTTCCTTCACTTATGAAACTTAGTTTGGCTGGATATGAAATTCTGGGTTGAAAGTTCTTTTCTTTAAGGATGTTGAATATTGGCCCCCATTCTCTTCTGGTTGTAGGGTTTCTGCTGAGAGATCTGCTGTGAGTCTGATAGGCTTCCCCTTGTGGGTAACCTAACCTTTCTCTCTGGCTGCCCTTTAGTATTTTCTCCTTTGTTTCAACCCTGATGAATCTAATGATTATGTGCCTTTGGGTTGCTCTTTTTGAGGAATGTCTTTGTGGTGTTCTGTGTATTACCTGGAGTCGGGTATTGTCTTGCCTTGCTAGGTTAGGAACGTTTTCCTGGATAATATCCTGAAAAATATTTTCCAGCTTGGATTCATCTCTCTTCGTCACATTCAGGTACACCTAGTATCAAATGTAGATGAGGTCTTTTCACATCATCCCATATTTCTTGGAGACTTTGCTCATTTCTTTTTACCCTTTTATCTCTAATCTTGTCTTCTCGTTTTATTTCTTTAAGTTGGTCTTCAACCTCTGAAATCCTTTCTTCTGCTTGATGAATTCGACGGTTAAAACTTGTTCATACTTCGCGAAGTTCTCCTATTGCATTTTTCAGCTCCATTAATTCACTTATATTCCTTTCTAAATTATCCATTCTCGTTATCATTTCGTCAAACCTTTTTTCAAGGTTCTTAGTTTCCTTGCATTGGGCTAGAACATGTTCTTTTAGCTCACAGAAGTTTCTCATTATCCACCTTCTGAAGTCTGATTCTATTGATTCCTCACATTCATTCTCGATCAGGCCTTGTTCAATTGGTGATGAGGCACTGCAATCCTCTGTAGGAGGAAAGGCATTCTGATTTCGGGTGTTTTCAGCCTTTTTGCGCTGGTTTCTTCCCATCTTTGTGGATTTATCCACCTGTCGTCTGTGTAATTGCTGACTTTCAGATTAAGTCTCTGAGTGGACGTCCAGCTTGGCTTGCTCGTGGTAAAATTTTTTCTGTTTCTTAAGTTTTCCTTCGGCGGACACCCCTCCCCCACAGAGCTGGACCTTCCTGGGTTCAGCTGTACTTGCTGTGAAGCTCTCAATCCTCAGCAGTTCCAACTGCTGTTTTTTTTTTTTTTGTGGAGGTGGGTACCAGCCTTCCCCGCAGCCGCACCCACTACGCCGGCTCATACAGCGGCGTTAAGATCCGTGGCGCTCCTCTGCCCGGGAATCTGCCGGTCTGGTTCCCCCACTTCAGTACGCTTTTCAAATCAGCTGAATGGGAGACTCTGCCTTCCCGGAGCTCCAACGCCAACCAAAAGGGCACTCAGTCCCGTATACTCTGGGACTTGAGAACCGCTGCGTCGGGACGCCTGCAAAACGGTCGCACCCGCCAAAAGAGTCGCGCTGGGCGACCCGTGGGGCTCCTCCGCCAAGAATCTCCTGGTCCGTGGGCGATAAAAATTCGTCTGTAAAATGTGGCGTCCACTCATTCTCTGCGCTTTCAGTGGGAGCTACAATCCTGAGCTGCTGCTA
Source organism: Ateles fusciceps (assembly GCA_036589455.1). Classification (NCBI taxonomy): domain Eukaryota; kingdom Metazoa; phylum Chordata; class Mammalia; order Primates; family Atelidae; genus Ateles; species Ateles fusciceps. The sequence goes on from JAZHEH010000145.1 coordinate 81,762, forward strand.
ATCGGCCATCTTGGATCTCTCTCGAGAAAATAACTTTTTAAAGGGGTTTGTTCATATAGTCAAATTAGTGTTTTGAAAGTTTATATCAATTTCCACTCCAAATCAGAAGTGTTTAGAAATGCCTCTTTCCCACTTCCTTATAATCAATGGGTGCTTTGCATTTTTGTCTCTGCCAACCTGAGAAGTTGTTTTAACTTGTATCTATTTGTTTACTAATGAAGTTGAAAATTTTTACCATGTGCTTATTGGCCACCTTTTTTTTATTTTATAAATTACCTCTTTTTATTTTCATTTGTCTATTTTCTATTATGGTTTTTGTCATTTTTCCGCTGCTCCATTTTTCTTTTAAAATTAAGGATAACAATTTTTCTGACATTTAAGCTGCTAATGTTTCTTCACATTTACATTTTCATATTATTTTTGATATAGGCAAGTTTTAAAATGTTATAACTTAAAAATATTTCCTGCCCTTGGCATCTTTCTTATTTTATTTTGTTGTATATTCATTGTGGGTGAATATGAACTGATTAAATGTGATGAAAGGTGAAAAGGTATTGAAGACCAGGAGAATGGCATGTGGCAGGAAATGCATGAGTGCTGCTTGTAAAGGGGAGGAAATAAGGTTGACTGAAGCAAAAGGAAAGATTAAGGAGGGATATAGGGATACAGGAGCCAAATTACAGTCATCTTTGTATGTTTTGACAACGGGCTTCAACTTTATCATCTGAAGTTCAAAATGTGGTTCTTGTACTACCTGTAAGAGTTAACTGTGGGTGGTGATGGTGTGAATGTTGAAATGCTGATTTCTATGCTCTAATGCAGATCTGCTAGTGGAGGTTTAGGTGATAAGGTCTCAGGATGATAAGCTTCACAGAGACAATTATCCAAACATATAAACAAGTGATGTAAGTGCCAGCTGTGCTCTACTCATAAGAAAGAGAATTCAGAGCAGTGGTTCTCAATTTTGTCTGCATGTTAGAAGTAGAATCAGTTAGGGGAAATTTATAGAACACTGATACTTACATCTTATCTCAGTGATTCTGCTTTATTGGGTTTGGAATATCACCTGGAAATTGAGATTTGAAAAAAATCTGATGTTCAGCAATGTTGAGAATTACTATTATAGACTAGTACTTGTTCTGTAAGTGTGGGTTCCAGACCAGCAGCAGCAGCATCAACTGGGAATTATTAGAAATGCAATTTCTCAATACCACAGACCTGCTGAATCAGAATCTGTGTTTAACAAGGCCTCCAGGTGGTTCTGATAGATGCCAAAATTTGAGAACCACTGCTTTAGAGTGATTGAGGAAGTCATTTCGTGATCCCTCTATGTTTTAGAACCCATCTGTTATTGATCATTTGGCTAGTTTTGCCCCATGAGTTGGAGGAAACTTTGGAACTGGGCAAAATTAACACCATTCGCTGAGCTCCTTTTTGGTTTTGCATGCTGATGCTTGCCTATATCTGATCACTGATGGGGGGCCATCTTTAGATGGTATAGTTACGTCTTATTAAGTCATTTAAGGATTTAGCTTTAAAATTGTGGGTTTTATTTTTACTGGGAGGTTCATATTTTTTTTCTTATTCTAAAAAAAGACGAGATACATGAGCAGAACATGCAGGTTTGTTACATAGGTCTACGTGTGCCATGGTGGCTTTGCTGCACCTTATTGATCCATCCTCTAAGTTCCCTCCCTCGTCCCCAATGCCCAACAGCCCTAGTGTGTGTTGCCCCCTCTCTGTGTCCATGTGTTTTCAATGTTCAACTCCCATTTATGAGTGAGAACATACAATGTTTTGTTTTCTGTTCTTCTGTTAATTTTCTGAGGATGATGGCGTCCAGCTTTATCCATGTCCCTGCAAAGGACATGATCTCATCCTTTTTATGGCTGTATATTATTCCATGGTGTATATGTGCCACATTTTCTTTATGCAGTCTGTCATTGATGGGCATCTGGGTTGGTTCCATGTCTTTGCTATTGTAGATAATGCTGCAATAAACATACATGTGCAAGTGTCTTTATAGCAGAATGATTTGTATTCCTTTGGGTACATACCCAGTAATGAGATTGCTGGATCAAGTGCTATTTCTGGTTCTAGGTCCTTGAAGAATCTCCATACTGTCTTCCACAATGGTTGAACTAATTTACATCCCCACCAATGTGTAAAACGTTCCTATTTCTCCACAGACTCGCCAGCATCTATTGTTTCCTGACTTTTTAATAATTGCCATTCTGAGTGGCATGAGATGGTATCTCATTGCGGTTTTGATTTGCATTTCTCTGATAATCAGTGATGAGCTTTTTTCATATGTTTGTTGGCTGTGTAAATGTCTTCTTTTGTTCTCATTGGTTTCAAAGAACTTCTTGATTTCTGTCTTAATTAATTTCCTTATTTACCCCGGAGTCATTCAGGAGCAGGTTGTTCAATTTCCATGAAATTGTGTGGTTTTGAGTGAGCTTCTTAATCCTGAGTTCTGATTTGATTGCACTATGGTCGGAGAGAATGTTATGATTTCAGTTTTTTAGAATTTGCTGAGGAGTGATTTACTTCCAATTATGTGGTCGATTTTAGAATAAGTGCCATGTGGCACCGAGAAGAATGTATATTCTGTTGATTTGGGGTGGAGAGTTCAGTAGACATCTACTAGATCCACTTGATCCAGAGCTGAGTTCAAGTCCTGAATATTCTTGTTAATTTTCTGTCTTATTGATCTGTCTAATACTGACAGTGGGATGTTAAAGTCTCCCACTATTACTATTACTGTGTAGGAGTCTAAGTCTCTTTATAGGTCTCTAAGAACTTATTTTATGAATCTAGGTGCTTCTGTGTTGGGGGTGTGTGTGTGTGTGTGTATATATATATATATATATATATATATATATATTCAGAATAGTTAGCTTTTCTTGTTGAATTGTTCCCTTTACTATTATTTAATGCCTTTATTTGTGTTTTTTGATCTTTGTTGGTTTAAAGGCTGTTTCGTTGTAGACTAGGATTGCAACCCCTGCTTTTTTTTTTTTGCTTTCTATTTGCTTGGTAAATTTTCCTCCATGCCTTTATTTTGAGCCTGTGTGTGTCTTTACATGTAAGGTGGGTCTCCTGAGTACAGCACACCAATGTGTCTTGACTCCTTATCCATTTTGCCAGTCTGTGTTTTTTAATTGGGGCATTTAGCCCACTTACATTTAAGGTTAATATTGTGTGCTAATTTGATCCTATCATCATGATGGTGTCTGGTTGTTTTGCACACTAGTTGATGAAGTTTCTTTGTAGTGTCATTGGTCTTTATGTTTTGGTGTGTTTTTGCAGTGGCTGTTACCTTTCCATACTTAGTGCTTCTTTCAGAAGCTCTTGCAGGGCAGGCCTGGTGATAACGAAATCCCTCAGCATTTGCTTGTCTGGAAAGGATTTTGTTTCTCCTTAACTTATGAAGCTTAGTTTGGGTGGGTATGAAATTCTGGGTTGAAAATTCTTTTCTTTAAGAATGTTGAATATTGACCCCGTCATCTTCTGGCTTGTAGAGTTTCTACTGAGAGATCCACTGTTAGTCTGACGGGCTTCCCCTTTGCAGGCGACCTGGCCTTTCTCTCTGGCTGCTCCTAAGTTTTTCCTTCATTTTGACCTTGGAGAATCTGATGATTATGTGTCTTGGGGTTGGTCTTCTTGTAGAGTATCTTAATGGTGTTCTCAGTATTTCCTAAATTTGCATAATGGCCTATCTTGCTAGGTTGAGGAAGTTCTCCTGGATAATATCCTGAAATGTGTTTTCCAGTAGTAAATTTTGATGAAAGAACCTGGATACCTTGGTTGCCAGTGAAGGATTCACATGCTTATTATGGTTTTGTCTGATGGGAGCCTCCCAATGCTGCTGCTTCTAGTTGACCATCTTGGCCCTGCCTCCGGTTCATAGATTTGTATAGAGTGATATGAAGCTAATTTTAAGGAAGAAAAGTTTTCCGTGGCCCTGGAAGAATTGCTGGGGACAGGGAGACCCTCTCTCCATTCCTTCTCCATGGGACCATTCATTCCTCTCAGCCTATGAATGTGTCCCAAAATGTTTTTTTCAAGTCTTTCTTATCTTGACCTTTTCTTTCCCAGCCAGTCTGCTTCAAAACATAGTCCACACTCACCTACTGGGTGTAGAGGTAGACCTAGAGGCTCATTGCAGAAATTGGATTTGGCAGAGCTGTCACTGTTGCTGTCAAAGGCTTTGGTAACACAAAGCCACATTAAAGGGTTTGTCAGGTGCAGTTGGTGGTAAATTGCTAACATAATGTTAAAAATTTCAGAATAGGCAGATACACATTCACAAGAATAGTATGAGCTATGATCTGTAAATAAGCCAAGGAACAGAGAAGGGAGCAATCCACAATTTTCTGGCATGGGTATTCTTTTCAGTGTTTTTCAGATTGCCTGCTGGATGTGTTCACTTTTCATATCTATCTATCTATATATATATAGATATATAATTGCACTTTAGGTTCTGGGGTACATGTGCAGAATATGCAGGATTATTGCATAGGTATATACATGGCAATGTGATTTGATGCCTCCATCCCCCGTCACCTATATCTGGCATTTCTCCCCATGTTATCCCCTCCCCAACTCCCTACCCCTGCTGTCCCTCCCCTATTCTCCCCCAACAGACCCCCAGTGTGTGATGCTCCCCTCCCTGTGTCCATGTGTTCTCATTGTTCAACACCTGCCTATGAGTGAGAACATGCGGTGTTTGATTTTCTGTTCTTGTGTCAGTTTGCTGAGAATTATGGTTTCCAGATTCATCCATGTCCCTACAAAGGACACGAACTCATTTTTTATGGCTGCATAGTATTCCATGGTGTATATGTGCCACATTTTCCTTGTCCAGTCTGTCATCAGTGGGCATTTGGGTTGGTTCCAGGTCTTTGCTATTGTAAACAGTGCCTCAATGAACATATGTGTGCATGTGTCTTTATAATAGAAAGATTTATAATCCTTTGGATATATACCTAGTAATGGGATTGCTGGGTCAAATGGAATTTCTATTTCTAGATCCTTGAGGAATCGCCACACTGTCTTCCACAATGGTGGAGCTAATTTACACTCCCCAAAACAGTGTAAAAGTGTTCCTATTTCTCCACATCCTGTCCAGCATCTGTTGTCTCCAGATTTTTTAATGATTGCCATTCTAACTGTATCCTGAACCTTGCTAAAATCACTTATTAGTTCCAGGAGTTATTTGTTGGTTCTCTGGGGTTTTCTACATAGACAATTGTGTTGTCTGAGAAGAAAGCAAGTTTTATTTCTGTTTTTCCAATATGTATACCTCTTCTTATTGCATTAGCTAGGACTTCCAGTATAATGTTGAATAAGAGTGGCGAGAAGTTATGCCGTTCTTTTGATATTGAAGGTGGAGCCTGTAAACATTTATTTTGCTAGTTGGCACAATGGCACAAGTTGTCACAAGTTAAGCCTTGTCAGTAAAGGGCACTGTAGGGATGCTGCAAGTTATAACAGAGGAAGGGGCTTCTCTTGCTTGCTTTGGGTGCTTTACTTCTTGCTATGATGGCATTGCTGCTAGTGGTGTATGAGAGACTCCATGGTACTCATCATGCGGGGAGTTTCTTCAGCATACTTGTGGGTGGGCTTTTGCTCTCTGTCCTGAACCACTGACTGTGAACCAGCTCTGCCTGTGGTGCCCTAGTGATCTTCTCTGCCATCCAGTGGGGTATATTCAAGCTTTCTCCAATGGGAGTAAAATCTCAGTTTTGGATAATGTCCCTCAGCCTTAGAGTGAATAGCTTCTCCCTACATTTGCTATTCCTGTATTCCTTTTTTTTTTTCTTGGTCTGTCACCCAGGCTGGAGTGCAGTGGTGCTGTCTTGGCTCACTGCAACGTCTGCCTCCCAGGTTCAAGCAATTTTCCTATCTCAGCCTCCAGAGTAGCTGGTATTACAGGTGCCCACCACTGTGCCTGGCTAATTTTTGTATTTTTAGTGGAGACAGTGTTTCACCATGTTGGCCAGGCTGGTCATGAACTATTCCTATATCGTTTAGAGTTCTCTTTTACCCCTTTGGTACTTAACCATCTTCTACTAGTTAACAATTTTTATATTATATTTTCCCCTGTTCCAATTACTGGTTTGATTTCTGTCTCCTGACTGGAATGATATAGCTTCTTTTGAGTTTCTAGCTAATGTAAAACCCTGGTACGTTTTTGCTCCTCAACTGAATTGATTTGATTGGATTTGAGGGGAGGAAGAATAGAGTGAGGAAAGGGAGGCCTAGTCATGTTGGCAGGCATATTGGTTTTTGACTCTGTAAGGGGCTCAGGTGTCTTGTCTGGCAAGGTTGGTGTGATGTGGGCAGGACTAACTGGCATGTGGGGCAAATGGGATCTGGTATTCTTAATAACTCTTCCCCTGAGGACCCTATATTAGAGATGTGGCTGAGACAGGAGGTTTGAGACATGGTGAGCTAGAAGTAATCAACAAGGAAGAGCCGTCTTAATTTCTGTCCCAAAGAAAATGAAACTGATTAGTGAGTCCAAACAGGGTTAGGGCCTCTGGTTAAATCCTAAGAAACATACAGAGAAGCTATGATATTCCATCTGCTTTGGCCTTTAAGCTGCTGGTTGCCTTGTTGATGGCCAGAAAAAGAGAAGCTTCACAGCCCTGAGGGATTTTATCTTTCTGATGAGCAGATGAACTATAGATTTTTATATAATTGTTTAAACATTATAAAAAGACATGATATGTTAGGAAATGGTTTGTATAAACTGTACATATCAATTGTTAATATAAATAACTTGCATTATGAGTTTGTTTTCCTTGGTGTGTACACTTTCTCATCCCTGGGGGATGTGGATGAGCAAAGTGTTATGTTCCACAGCTTTGCTCCTGCTGGCAATGGCACAGGTGCAGAACTGTGGGCAGGATGAATCAAACAACGATTGCATCACTGCCTCCTGTGTTCGGCTCAGATTGCCGTCAGTGGAGGAAATAGAATTCATTAGTTTTCTCTTCAGGGCACATGTAAACATGTGGGTTTCAAAGAATGCATAATGGCACCAAGGAGAAACGGATAAGCTTAGCTTTTCCTTTCCCTGAGCAGTTTTGGCAAAACATGAACTGATAGGCATTTGGAAGCACTATCTTCGTCAGTAGATTTTTGAGAAGAAGGTGTCACTAGGACAGAATGCTCCGTTGATAACTAATCACAATTTTAATTACCTCCTAGGAAGATTGAGAAAATAATATTGATTTGTTAAAGAATCCAGATGTTGTAAATGCTCACAGAAAACACGACCAAATACTCCAACAAGAATTTTAAAGAAGTTAGATAATAATAAAATACACAAAAATCACTTTCCTGACACATGTGATTAGTTTTTTAGTGTGATGAGCTTGGAGCCTCTGTTTTTCATATTTGTTTTCCTTTTGGTATTGGCTGTGATAATGCCGTTTGACACATGTGGGGCTCTGGAGTGATGACAGAGCACTGCATTTGGAGAAAAATACAGGCTCTTTAAAAAATATTAATATCTCCAGGGTTCCTGAGATGAAGGGGGTGCGGGAGTAAGCTTAAGCCCAGTTCTAGATTATTTCCCAAACTAGCCTGATCTTGGAGATTCTGGTTGGAATTTGTGATGAGACCTGAGAATCTGTCTTTAACAAGCACCCCAAGTTCCAAACTTGATTCTGCTAGTTTGGAAAGCATCCCTCTTTGTGTATATTCAAAAGTGAAGTTTATTTTTAATGTACTCAGATTTCCTTCTTGTCCAGCTTGATTTAGGTTGACATGATTCATTTACATGAATGTGAATATATATACATAGGCTTGGGAATACAGGTCTCAGCATTTGGGAGGAAACATTAAAAAAAAAGAAAACCCACCTGGCTGTATTCAGTTGAGCAGCTGAAAGGCAAACACCTGGACTTTTATCTCCAATTATGCTGCTTGGGCTGGTAGAGTGTTTGGCATAAAATGTATTTACACCAAAAACAACCCTTTTTGTTCCTTCCTGATCTATACTTTTTTCCTTCTTTAAAACATAATATTTATTGATTTTTTTCTAATTACAAAAATAATTGATGGTCAATGCCACAAATCCCAAGAAAAAACAAAACAAAACAAAAGTTTATAATTTCACCACATGGAAATAACCTTACTATATGTTTTCTGAAGATATAGTGATATGTGATTCTCGGGGTTTATAGTAATAATAATCATGATCACTTAGTGAGAAAAAGAATTGTAAGTTAAAATAAGAATGTTTAAGGTGACCAGGCACGGTGGGTCATGCATATAATCCCACCATTTTGGGAGGCTGAGGCAGGTATCGCCTGAGGTCAGGAGTTTGAGACCAGCCTGGCCAACATGACGAAACCTTGTCCCTATTAAAATTACAAAAATTATCTGGGTGTGGTAGCAGGCGCCTGTAATCCCAGCTGCTTGGGAGGCTGAGGCATGACAATCCCCTGAACCCAGGAGGCGGAGGTTGTAGTGAGCTGAGATCGCGCAGTGCACTCTATCCTGGGGGATAAAGTGAGACTGTCTCCAAAAAAAAACAAAAATGTTAAAGATAACTTACAGAAACTAGAAGTTTGCTCCTGCTACATTTTCATATCTTAAGAAATGCTGATATATATCAAACTGCCCTTAGAATTTTGAGAGACTCTATATGATTAGAATTTATAAATATTGTCTTTTCTTCTAAAGTTGTCATATCTTAGATATCTATTTTTTTCCTCTAAAGAGTTTTTTTTAAAACCTTTAGATACCTACCATTCATTGTAGGCTTGTTAAGCGTTTATTATGGGAATGCAGCCTCTAACAAGAACGATAAGGCCCTTGTCTCCTGTGAGCTTACTGTTTAGGATAGGGGCAAAAAATAAAAGGTAAAGAAATTAACAACACATCTTCAGATTCTTTGGATTGGGTAGTCAAGTAAAGCCACTTCAAGGAGGTGACATCAGAGTTGACATAGAAAAAACTGAAAGGATCCCAGCCTTGAGAAAATGAGAGGGGTCTCTTTCCCCTGCTACCATAATGACAGAATGTGTTACAAAGTCATTTTAGTTTGGTTTGGTTTTGAAAAACGAATCATTGTAAGTTTATTTTTCCTAGAGGAAATACTAAATTTTCTTTAGTTTAAAAAATTTGTATTAATTTTACTTCAATGTATTTTGGAATTGATCATTCTGGATCTATTTTCCAAGTTATCCAATGAGTCCTTTTAATGGTACATTCACATCTTCCTTTAATTTGGGGAAATTTATTTTTTAAGTATTATTTTTTCCTTTTTTTCTATTTTAGGGATTCAAATTATAAATATGGTGGGTTTTTTTTTTTTTTTTTTTTTTTTTTTGCTTTTGTTCCATTTCAAGCACTTTCCTCTGACCATTGTGACTTCTTCTTTTTCATCTCATTTTTCTCACTTTATTCTTTTGGTTGTTTCTATTACTTTCTTCAGTGCCTCTTATTATATGTACATTCGAATCTGCTTACCCTTGGGTACTGTTTAACTTAGTCTCTCTGATATGATTTTGTCTTTTATTCTATTGCTTTATGTAGTTCAGTTATTTTTTTTTTTTTTACTTTTTTGATCCATTTCTGTTTTTTGGTTTCAAAATTTTCTGATTCAAGGAGTTTCCTCAGATTCCAAAATAGTTGTTTCTGGGTGGAATAATTCTATTTCTCCCCTTTTAAAAAAATTCTGTCACTTATCATATTATTGCTCTACAGAAGACATAAATTTTTCATTCACTCAAAAAAAAAAAAAGAATATTTAACTCAGTTTTCAGTGTTGTGTTACAGTGCTCTTCTGTTGCAAGCCTATTTTCTTTTTTTTTTGAGACAGAGTTTTGCTCTGTCGCCCAGGCTGGCATGCAGTGGCATGATCTCTGCTCACTGCAACCTCTGCTTCTCAGGCTCAAGCAATCCTCCCACCTCATCCTTCCAAGTAGCTGGGACTACAGGCACATGCCCCCACACCCAGCTATTTTTGGGGATTTTTTTGTAGAGGTGGGGTTTCATCATGTTGCCCAGGCTGTTCTTGAACTCCTGAGCTCAAACAATCTGCCTGCCTTGGCCTCCAAAAGTGTTGGGATTACGGGCATGAGCCACTGCTCCTGGCCGCAAGGCTATTTTTTAGAGTTTTTATCAGTTAAAATATTTTGTTTTCAATCTGACTTGCTACTGCTTGTGTACATTGTATACATACAGTTCATTGTCAGGTTTGAAGCAGTTCGGAGCAGTTTACATGATTGTCATTTTAGGCTTTGCTTCATGTCTCAGTTTAGGAAAATGTATATTTAAAGCTTTTTTGAGGGGGATGGATTGAGGGGAGTTTGGCAAGGGTTGTGTGCCATTTTGAGTTTTTGATCTCTTTCATTTTGTAGTATTGTGAATTTGTTTTCTTGTTTCCTTTCTCTTCATTATCCAGTTTTCAAAGGGTGTCTCTTCTTCCATTTTTACCATTTTCTCCCAGAAGCACTGCCTTTCCAAGACAGCAACTTTATGTCCCATAGAATTTTTAAGTCCCTTCCTGGCAGACATTGCTCCTATCTACATGGACTTTCAACTTTTTGTAATTCAGGTAGACTTCGGGTTTTGAGAATGATTTCAGTTGAATATTAGGTCCTTTGTTATCTTCTTCCCCTGTACAGTTTTTATGGATCATCCTAGCTTTCTGAAAATGCTTGTGGGGTGAAAGGTAACTGTGCTGGAATTTTTTTTAACCCACAGTTAATTTGAGTTTCAAAGTATTTTAAATATGTATTTTATTGCGTTTTAGGTTTTGGGGTACATGTGAAGAACACGCAAGATTGTTGCATAGGTACATACATGGCAATGTGGTTTACTGCCTTCTAGTAATGATGAGAGCATGGGACTTTTGTGGTTTTCTGTTTTCTTCTTTTTGATCTTTGTAGTTTTGGGAAGCTATGTAATGTAAATGAATGCTAGTTTAGGTGGCTACACTTACCTCACTGTATTGACATTCTTTTAATGGAGAAGCTTCATCTCACATTAGAAGTACTATATGTCTCATGGAAAATCTCCTTCCAATATTCTAAAACCTTTTAAACCTTTTTTTATCCTGGTCAGAGTGGGACCTAGTAGGTAGATTGAGGAGTAGAAAATAGGGATCTAAGAGCAATACAGAAGCTATTACAGTTTCCCAGAAATGCATTAATTTGTCAAAAATGAGCAATAGCAGTAAGTTTTTCCTATAATGGGATTAGCATTTTATAGCAGCCTTTTAATAATACAAATTTTTAAAATGTACCTTCAAAGAGCTTTCACATCAATTGAATTATTTACTTGTGAATTAGGCACTAGTTCTTATAGGCTTTCTGGCTATCACTTAGTGCGAAGATAAAGCAGGTAATTCAGGCAGTATTGCTCTATTCCTAGATGCTTGTTTGCAGCCCCTGCAAACATTGGCTGGAAATAATTTCCCTGCCTTATTCATCACTTGCCTTTAACGTGTATTTTCAAGTGGGAGATGCAATTGGTTGAACTATAATACATAATGTATTTGAGAAAGTGACTTCATATTACCAGTGGTCTTTGGGAGTGTGAAAATAATAGAAGGTATTTTATATGGTTTGGCTCTGTGTCCCCACAGAATCTCATGCTGAATTATAATCCCCAGTGTTGTAGAAGAGGCGTGGTGGGAGGTGATTTAATCACGGGAGTGATTTCTAATGGTTTAGCACTGTCCCCCTAGTGCTGTCTCGTGATAGAGTTCTCACTATAAAAATACAAAGATTAGCCGAGCATGATGGTGGGTGCCTGTAATCCCAGCTACTAGGGAGGCTGAAGTGGGAGAATCGCTTGAACCCAGGAGGCGGAGGTTGCAGTGAACCAAGATCATGCCACCAGCCTGGGTGACACAGTGAAACTCCATCTCAAAAAAAAAAAAAAAAAAAAAAAAAGCAAAAGAAAGTGTGTAGCACTCCCCCGACCCCCCAGCTCTCTCATATGAAGATGTGCCTGCTTCCCCTTCAATTTCCACCATAATTGTAAGTTTCCCCGAGGCCTCCCCAGCCATACTTCCTGTAGAGCCTGCAGTTCTGTGAGTCAATTAAATCTCTTTGCTTCATAAATTACCCAGTTCTCAGGTAGTTCTTTAGAGCAATGCAAGAACAGACTAATACAGTATTGGCATCTTACTCCTTTAATATTATACTTCACTGTCATTTAATACAGTATTTTTTGGTAACATTCTGATAATTTTGCTTATTGGAATATTATTAGATGGACTAATTATCTTCCTAAAAGATGAGTGTTATACAATTATTTTGTTGATGTGATGAGCTTGTAACTATTTTTTAACCATCTTAAGCATTTTTAAGTGTATAGTTCAGTACTGTTAAAAATATTCACATTTTTAAGAAAGAGATCTCTGAAACATTTTCCTCTTTCAAATCTGAAATCTACTTATTAAACAATAATTCCTTGTTTCCCCCCATTTCCAGCCCCTGGTAACCACCATTCTACTCTGTTTCTGTGAATTTGATGACTTTATATACTTCAGATAAATGGAATCATACTTTTTTCTTTTTGTGACAGGCTTATTTCACATAGCATAATATGTGAATGTGTGACATTAAGAAAGACTTATATTGTCTACCTTTATAAACTATGGGGTAAAGAAGATGACCATGTTAAGTTAATAATGAGAGGATAAGCCTATAAATTATACACTAAACATTTAATTCTAGTTAACTGTTGGTCATTCCCAATGTTATTACAATGTACAGTTTTGGGTTAATTTCATAAAATAGAGATACTCTATCATAATTAATATTAAAGGCCATTGAATGAATTTTCTGAAGCAACATTCTAAACTTATCTAGAATTCAAGATAGCTGGCTAAATATAGCTAGGTTGTGCCTCTTCCATGGAGAGAAACCAAAATATCAAATAAATCTTCACACTTCAAACAGACCTTTTGTGAAAAAGCACTGAAATTCAACAAAGAGGCAATGGAAGGCACCATGGTTAAGAGGGGCTGCTTGCTCAGAGTTGCTGCTGGGTGCCAGGACCAGACCGCAGATCTACACCTGGACCCAAGGAAGGGTAAGTGAAGGAACACCACAGCATCACATTCCCACCATGGATCTGAATTCCTAGCTATGGGAGAGTTCCATGACTACCACAGACCTTTGGATTGGCAGAAGGAGATACCTGGAGACCACACAGAGGCACTACTTGTAGTCTTGTGAAGCCTGAAAGGCTTTAGTTTACTGGATAGTTGCAGGAAAACATGATGCTGGGTTCCCACCTCCTAAGGCTCTGCATCGTGTCCTAAGCAGATGCAGCCACTACTGTCTGCTGGGCTGAGAAGTGATCAGGGCCCAGGCATGCTCATGTGCCCCATAGATAGGTTCCACCACCATTGCTGCAGGACTAAGGTGCATCTGAACCATATGTGTCATGCTTGCTAGTTCTTCCCAAGATTGCCTGCCTGGCTGTTTCCGCAGGGAATCCCCCACAGCATAGCTTCTATTGCCCTTCCTAAGTATTTTGTTGGTGACCTGGGAGCAGTTCTTTCCTCCCTACCAAATCCAATTCTTGAGCCTGAGGGGCCAGAGGAGAAATCCACTGGCCTTGTCCCAGTTCCCCAGGACATGAGCCCACTACCCAGGGGTATAGAGATGAGCCTTCTGGTATAATCTCTAGCAGGGGAGGAACCCTCACTGTCAGAACACAGAGAAGAGTAAGGTGTGGGCTTGTGTGGTGGCATGGAAACTAGGTGCTCCTCCCTTCATCAAACTGGACCATAAAACTCTTAGAAGAAAATATACAGCAAAAGCTCTATGACATTGGATTTGGCAGTCATTTTCTGGATATGACACAAAAGGCACAGGCAACAGAAGAAATAAATAGATAAATTGGGCTTTATGAAATGAAAGCATTTTGTACATCAAAAGATAATATCAACATCATAAAAAGCAACCCACAGAACAGGAAAAATATTTTCAAATCATTTATCTGATTAGGGAATAATATCCAAAAATATACAGAAAACTGCTAAAATTCAACAAAAAACCCACAAATAACTCAATTCAAAAATGGGCAGAGGACTTGAATAGATATGTCTTCAAAGAAGCTATACAAATGGCTATTAAGCACATGAAAAGATGCTTAACAATACCAATGAGGCAAATGCAAATCAAAACTCAATGAGATATTGCATCACACCCATTAGGATGGCTACTATTATAAAAAAGCAGAAAGTAACAAGTGTTGGGGAGGTTATGGAGAAATTAGACCCCTTCAGCGTTGTTTCTAGGAATGTAAAATGGTACAACCACTTTGTGAAACAGTATGGCAGCTCCCCCAGAACATTAAAAATAGTATTATCATATGATCCCTCAGTTCTACTTTTGTATATATACCAAAACAAATTGAAAGCAGGGTCTTAAAGAGATTTTGTGCATCCATATTTATAGCAGCATTATTCACAATGATTAAAACATGGAAGCAATCCATGTGCCCATTGTTGGATGAATTGCCAAGCAAAATACCTACAATGGAATATTATTCAGCTTTAAATGGACTGAATTTCTGACATAATTCTACCACATGGATGAACCTAGAGGACATTATTCTAAGTGAAATAAACTATTCACAAAAACAAAAATACTGTGTGATTCTCTTAATGAAGTACATAGGGTAGACAAAATTATAGACAGACAGTAGAATTGTGGTTGCCAAGGGGCAAGGGGAGGAAGAAATGGGGAGTCATTGTTTAATGGGTATAGAGTTTCAGTCTTAAAAGATGAAAAGTGTTAAGATGGTCAATAGTGGTGATGGTTGCATAATATTATGACTATTTAATACCACTGTACACTTAAAAGTGATTAAGATGGTAAATTTCATCTGTATTTTACCACAAAAATTGGAAAAATAGATTTACAATAGTAGGTACTTTTAGAAGAATAAAATTGTACTAGAAATACCTTAGGCAAAGGAACCTTTAAACTTTGAGCCATTTTTAGTCTTCAGGGCCAACATGATGAGATGATAATAGTTTGGAATAATAATCTTTTTCAAATCAAACAAATATGTATTTTAATATGTCCAAGTTTGGCCTAAAGAGAAAAAATACACTTTTCCCACTTTGTTATTTCTAAGAAGAAACTCAAAATAATGAACTATATCCTCAAACTACTGTGAGATTTAAGCTACTTTAACCTGGGTGAATTCCACTTACACCCCTGTTAAAGAGCTGATAGGTGTTACATGGTTAGGATAATGGTAGCATATTATCAGGTTGGCAGATGCTCAGTAATGATTTTTATCCCCATTAGGAAACAATAGATACAAATTAAAAGGATACCTGTTGGTGTTCTTACCTGTGTCTGAATTAGAAGGCACTAGCACTCATTTTTCGACGGTGGGTGACTCAGAGGAGTTTTGACATTGTTCATGATGATAGCTGCATGTAAATACTTGGATAATCCTGGCAAATCCTACTGCCCAGCCCATTGTTTCTGTTTAGGCAGTTCCTTCTCCTGCTGTATTTGCAAGCACCAGAGAATATTTATAAAGCTATATTACAGGAATTAGATTCAGGAATCACAAGTCACTCCAGTATTATTTCTGCATTTGTAATGCACGAGAAGCAAGTATTTTAAAACTTAGGAATGTATTATTTCAGCTTTAGTACATAGAGCTTCATAATATGCTAGGTGGTTTATTCAGGCCAATAGTGGATTATCCAATGACATAGTCATGAAAAATTCATTCACAAGAAAATAGTAAGAATCCTTACCTTTGTGATGGTTGGTTTGTTTTTCAATTTTACATAGATTTGTATACCCACAGAGCAGAGATAATACAAAGTGGAATTATTCCATTTCACTTCTACTAGATTTTGCTTATTGAAATGTAACTATAAATAAATAAATATTTTAAAATGCTCTATATCTTGAACATTCAAATTACTTTATTATTTAAAGATTTTACCTTGTGAGAAGGCATGTATTACATGGAAGGCACATCATTACATTAATTGCTCAAACATTTTTGAAAATCATTTTCTGGAATTTCCTACAAGCTGGTTTATGTGTCATGTGAAAAAGAATAGTCATATCTTACATATCAGAGAACTAGTGAATAGATTAATATCTCTTTAAAAAACTTAATTACAATTTTCTAATCTTTAGAAGCAAAAACAAAGTCACCTGAAACAATTTTGTATTTCAAACATAATAAGTATAGATTGAAAGTAGTAAAACCATATTTAGCTAGTAGTCTCTTTTTTGAACTAGTTCCTGAAGATGTCTATGAAAATAAGCAAGAAGTTTGAATTGTTGCTATTTTTTTTTTTTTGAGACAGAGTCTCACTGTGTTACTCATGTTGGAGTGCAGTGGTGTGATCTCAGCTCACTGCAACCTCCGCCTCCTGAGTTCAAGTGATTCTCTTGCCTCAGCCTCCTTAGTAGCTGGGATTACAGGCGTGTACCCCCATGCCCAGCTAATTTTTGTATTTTTAGTAGAGATGGGGTTTCACCATGTTGGCCAAGCTGGTCTTGAACTCCTGACCTCAGGTTATCCGCCCACTTCAGCCTCCCAAAGTGCTGGGATTACCGCCCCTGGCCATGAAATTGTTGCTATTTTTAAAAAGCAGCAACAACTCAGAATACTGAGGAATTCTGGATATAGAGACAAAAGCAACAATCTAATATATGTCTTCAGGAAGTTTTTATATTGGCTAATACATAATTGCCTTGTGTATTAGTATATACACAGAACTTTCTTTAATCAAGTAATTTTAAGAAGTTAAGAATTCACCTATAGTCTTGATATCAAAAATTTGCCTAATAAGCTTCTCTCTTTTTTGTTTGAATTGTACTTTACGTTCTGGGTACATGTGCAGATCATGCAGGACTTTTGCATAGGTACACACATGGCATTGTGGTTTTCTGCCTTCATCCTCCAGTCATCCACATCTGGCATTTCTCCAATGTTATCCCTCCCCAAACCCCCAACCCCTTGCTGCCCTTGCCCCCCCCCCGCAACAGACCCCAGTGTGTGATGCTCCCCTCCCCTGTGTCCCTGTGTTCTCATTGTTCAACAACCGCCTATAAGCAAGAAAATGCAGTGTGAGATTTTCTGTTCCTGTGCCAGTTTGCTGAGAATGATGGTTTCCAGATTCATCCATGTCCCTACAAACAACATGAATTCATCATTTTTAATGGCTGCATAGTATTCCTTGGTGTATATGTGCCACATTTTCCTTGTTCAGTCTATTATTGATGGGCATTTGGGTTGGTTCCAAGTCTTTGCTATTTTAAACAGTGCCACAATGAACATACGTGTGCATGTGTCTTTATAGTAGAACGATTTATAATCCTTTGGGTATATACCCAGTAATGGGATTGCTGGGTCAAATGGATTTCTATTTCTAGATCCTTGAGGAATTGCCACACTGTCTTCCCACAATGGCTGAACTAGTATACACTCCCGCCAACAGTGTAAAAGTGTTCCTGTTTCTCCACATCCTCTCCAGCATCTGTTGTCTCCAGATTTTTTAATGATCACTATTCTAACTGGCATGAGGTGGTATCTCAATGTGGTTTTGATCTGCATTTCTCTAATGACCAGTGATGATGAGCATTTTTTTCATGTGTTTGTTGGCCTCGTATATGTCTTCTTTTGAAAAGCGTCTGTTCATATCCTTTGCCCACTTTTGGATGTTTTTTTTTTTTTTTTTTTTGTAAATCTGTTTTAGTTCTTTGTAGATTCTGGATATTAGCCCTTTGTCAGATGGGTAGATTGCAAAGACTTTTTCCCATCTTTTTGGTTGCCAGTTCACTCTAATGATCTGTTTCTTTTGCTGTACAGAAGCTTTGGAGTTTAATTAGGTCCCATTTGTCTATTTTGGCTTTTGTTGTCAATGCTTTTGGTGTTTTAGTCATGAAGTCCTTGCCTATGCCTATGTCCTTAATGGTTTTGCCTAGGTTTTCTTCTGGGGTTTTTGTGATGTTAGGTCTTATGTTGAATTCTTTAATCCATCTGGAGTTAATTTTAGTGAAGGTGTCAGGAAGGGGTCCAGTTTCTGCTTTCTGCACATGGCTAGCCAGTTTTCCCAACACCATTTATTAAATAGGGAATCCTTTCCCCATTGCTTGTTTTTGTCAGGTTTGTCAAAGATCAGATGGTTGTAGATGTGTGGTCTTGCCTGGAGGCCTCTGTTCCATTCCATTGGTCTATATCTCTGTTTTGGTACCAGTACCATGCTGTTTTGACTACTGTAGCCTTATAGTATAGTTTGAAGTCAGGTAGCATGATGCCTCCAGCTTTGTTCTTTTTTCTTAGGATTGTCTTGGCTATGTGAGCTCTCTTTTGGTTCCATATGAAGTTTAAGGTGTTTTTTTCCAGATCTGTGAAGAAGGTCATTGGTAGCTTGATGGGGATAGCGTTGAATCTATATATTACTTTGGGCAGTGTGGTCATTTTCACAATATTGATTCTTCCTAACCATGAGCATGGGATGTTCTTACATCTGTTTGTGTCCTCTGTTATTTCGTTGAGCAGTGGTTTGTAGTTCTCCTTAAAGAGGTCCTTTACATCCTTTGTTGTATTCCTAGGTATTTTATTCTTTTTGTAGCAATTGTGAATGGGAGTTCACTTATGATTTGGCTCTCTGTTAGTCCGTTATTGATGTATAGGAATGCTTGTGATTTCTGCACATTGATTTTGTATCCTGAGACTTTCCTGAAGTTGCTTATCAGTTTAGGAGATTTTGGGCTGAGATGATACGGTCTATGAAATATACAATCATGTCATCTGCAAATAGAGACAATTTGACTTCCTCCTTTTCTAACTGAATACCCTTTATTTATTTTTTTTCTTGCCTAATTGCTCTGGGTAGAACTTCCAATATTATATTGAATAGGAGTGGTGGAGAGGGCATCCTTGTCTAGTGCCAGATTTCAAAGGGAATGCTTCCCGTTTTTGCCCATTCAGTATGATACTGGCTGTGGGTTTGTTGTAAACAGCTTTTATTATTTTGAAGTATGTTCCTTTGATACCTAGTTTATTTGAGAGTTTGTAGCATAAAGGGCCGTTGAATTTTGTCAGAAGGCCTTCTCTGCATCTATTAAGATAATCATGTGGTTTTTGTCTTTTGTTCTATTTATGTGGTGGATTATGTTTATAGACTTGCGTATGTTGAACCAGCTTTGCATCCTCGGGATGAAGCCTACTTGATCGTGATGGATAAACTTTTTGATGTGCTGTTGCAATCTGTTTGCCAGTATTTTATTGAAGATTTTTGTGTAAATGTTCATCATGGATATTGGCCTCAAGTTTTATTTTTTGTTGAGTCTCTGCTGGGTTTTGGTATTGGGATGATGTTGGTCTCATAAAATGATTTGGGAAGGATTCCCTCTTTGGATTGTTTGAAATAGTTTCAGAAGGAATGGTATCAGCTCCTCTTGTACGTCTGGTAGAATTCAACTGTAACCTATCTGGACCTGGGCTTTTTTCGGTTGGTAGGCTATTAATTGCTGCCTCAATTTCAGCCCTTGTTATTGGTCTATTCAAGGTTTCAACTTCTTCCTGGTTTAGGCTTGGGGAGGGTGCAAGTGTCCAGGAATGTATCCATTTCTTCCAGGTTTACTGGTTTATGTGCATAGCATTGTTTGTAGTAGATCTCTGATGGTAGTTTGTATTTCTGTGGAATCAGTGGTGATATTCCCTTTATCATTTTTTATTGTATCTATTTGATTCTTCTCTCTTTTCTTTTTATTAATCTGGCTAGTGGTCTATTTTGTTGATCTTTTCAAAAACCAGCCCCTGTATTTATTGATTTTTTTGAAGGGTTTTTTCGTGTCTGTCTCCTTCAGTTCTGCTCTGATCTGAACTATTTCTTGTCTTCTGCTAGCTTTTGAGTTTTTTTTTTATTTTTATCTTGCTCCTCTAGCTCTTTCAATTTTGATAATAGTGTGTCGATTTTAGATCTTCCCTTGCTTCTCTGATGGGCATTTATTGCTATAAATCTCCCTCTAGACACGGCTTAAATGTGTCCCAGAGATTCTGGTACATTGTGCCTTAGTTCTCATTGGTTTCAAAGAACATCTTTATTTCTGCCTTCATTTCATTGTTTATCCAGTCAACATTCAGGAGCCAGTTCAGTTTCCACAAAGCTGTGCGGTTCTGAGTTAGTTTCTTAATTCTGAGTTCTAATTTGATTGCACTGTTGTCTGAGAGACTGTTATGATTTTCGTTCTTTTGCATTTGCTGAGGAGTGATTTACTTCCAATTATGTGGTCAATTTTAGATTAGGTGCAATGGGGTGCTGAGAAGAATGTATATTCTGTGGATTTGTGGTGGAGATTTCTGTAGATGTCTATTCATGTCCGCCTGGTCCGAGTTCTGAGTTCAATCCTGGATATCCTTGTTAATTTTCTGTCTGATTGATCTGTCTAATATTGACAGTGGAGTGTTAAAGTTTTCCACTATTATTGTGTGGGAGTCTAAGTCTCTTTGTAGGTCGTTAAGAACTTGCTTTACGTACCTGGATGTCCTGTATTGTGTGTGTGTATATTTAGGATCATTAGCTCTTCTTGTTGCATTGTTCCTTTTACCATTATGTAATACCCTTCTTTGTCTCTTTTGATCTTTGTTGGTTTAAAATCCATTGTATCAGAGACTAGGATTTTCAACTCCTACTTTTTTGCTCTCCATTTGCTTGATAAATCTTCCTCCATGCCTTTATTTTGAGCCTATGTGTGTCCTTGCATGTGAGATGGGTTTCCTAAATACAGCACACCAATGGGTCTTGACTTTTCATCCAATTTGCCAGTCTGTGTCTTTTGATTGGGGCATTTAGCCCATTTACATTTAAGGTTAATATTGTTATGTGTGAATTTGATCCTGCCATTTTGATGCTAGCTGGATGTTTTGCCAGTTAGTTGATGCATTTTCTTCATTATGTCAATGGTCTTTACCATTTGGTACATTTTTGGAGTGGCTAGTACTTGTCGTTCCTTTCCTTGTTTAGTGCTTCTTTCAGGAGCTCTTGTAAGGCAGGCCTGGTGGTGACGAGATCTCTCAGTAATTGCTTGTTCATAAAGGATTTTATTTCTCCTTCACTTATGAAGCTTAGTTTGGCTGGATATGAAATTCTAGGTTGAGAGTTCTTTTCTTTAAGGATGTTGAATATTGGCCCCCCACTCTCTTCTGGCTTGTAGGGTTTCTGCAGAGAGATTCACTGTGAGTCTGATGGACTTCCCTTTGTGGGTAACCCAATCTTTCTCTCTGGCTGCCCTTAGCATTTTTTCCTTCATTTCAACCCTGGTGAATCTGGCGATTATATGCCTTGGGGTTGTCTTCTTGAGGAGTATCTTTGTGGTGTTCTCTGTATTTCCTGGACTTGAATGGTGGCCTGGCTTGCTAGGTTGGGGAAGTTCTCCTGGCTAATATCCTGAAGAGTGTTTTCCAGCTTGGATTCATTCTCTCCATCACATTCAGGTACACCTATCAAATGTAGATTAGGTCTTTTCACAGAATCCCATATATCTTGGAGGCTTTGTTCAATTCTTTTCACTCTTTTTTCTCTAGTCTTGCCTTCTCATTTTATTTCATTGAGTTGATCTTCAAGTCTCTGATATACTTTCTTCTGCTTGGTTGATTTGGCTATTGAAACTTTTGTATGCTTCGTGAAGTTCTCATGCTGTGTTTTTCAGCTCCATCAGGTTGTTTATATTCTTCTCTAAGCTGTTTATTCTAGTTATCATCTCATCTAACCTTTTTTCAATGTTCTGAGTTTCTTTGCATTGGGTTAGCACATGTTCTTTTAGCTCTGAGAAGTTTGTTATTACCCACCTTCTGAAACCTGTTTCTTTCAATTTGTCAGATTCATTCTCCATCCATCTTTGATCTCTTGCTGGTGAGAGTTCTGATCCTTTTTGTGCTGGTTTCTTCCCATGTTAGTGGCTTTATCTACCTGTGGTCTTTGTTGTTGGTGAGTTTCTGATGAGTTCTCTGAGTGGACATTCTTTTTGTTGATGTTGAAGCTATTTCTTTCTGTTTCTTAGTTTTCCTTCTAACAGTCAGGCCCCTCTGCTGCAGGACTGCTAGAGGTCCACTCCAGACTCTGCCTCGGGGTCATCCGCGGCAGCTGCAGAACAGTAGAGTTGCTGCCGGTTTCTTCTTCTGTTATCTCTGTCCCAAACGGGTACCTGCCAGATGTCGACCTGAGCTCTGCTTTATGAGGTGTCTCTTTGTGTATACAGGGGTCGGGGAGCTGCTTGAGGAGACAGTCTGTCCCTTATAGGAGCTCAAGTGCTGTGCTGGGGGCTCCATTGTTCCATGTAGAGCTGCTGGGCAGGTATCTTTAAGTCTGCTGCAGTGGAACTCGTAACCACCTTTTTTCCCAGGTGCTCTGACCCTGTGCGTTGTCTTGCTGGGACCTGCACTCCAGAGCTGTTCATATTATGCCATCTTGGATCCCAAAAGCTTCTCTTTTTATAATCTGTACCAAGTGACACTTCAGCATGGCCCTCGCCCAAATGATCAAAGGAACACAGGCTAGACAATGCAAATTGACCTGGTTTTTTATTCTTGTCTTGGTTTGAATATTCTCCCTTAGATTAATTATCTACTATGTGTCCATATGTGAGATATATACATAAGTATCTCTATATATATCTTTTTATGTCAGTGTGCATGTGTATTCATATCTATATCCATATCTAATCTTTCTGTTTAGTTCTGGGCATGTGTTAAAGTTGCAAAATGGTAGTCTGTAAGCCAACTTTGCTTATGTTTGTTCTTCAGAATATTGACCCACACAGTATTAGAAATTTGAACTATTTAAAAAATCAAATTTTAAAATCCAGCTTTCTGGCTTCCCTTGAGCAGTCAGAAGGTCTGGCAATACTGTTCTATCTCCATCTCCAACAAATCAGGTAGAACGGCAGGAAGGCTGCTCCTGTGATATGGGCCTTATGCCCTGACATTCATCCCAGTCTCCATCACTTCCTATTGCTTCCTGACTTACAGGCCTGGGGGCATTTGTCATTTATCATCTAATATCAGGCCTGAGTTTAAATCCTTGATATAAGTCCTTCTAAGGATTTTGGTTTTAACATTAAGTTCAGTGAGGATGGTTTTAAGCAGGAGAGTGACATGGTATGAGGTTGTGGAAATTTGACTGGCTTATTCAGGGGATATTATTCTGCTCCTGTAAGAGTAATGTGCTAATTTGCACACAATTACTTCTTCCAAGCTAGAAGTAGTTTTTATTTGCTGTCTGGCAGGTCTGTGATTCTCCCCCTTCACTTTTTGGCCAGAAAGAGTCCCACTGTTTCTAATTTCCCTCAATCAGACTATTTTGTGTATTTGTCTACTGAGTGTGATTTTTCTGTCACCTGGGACTGCACACATTGTGAAAAACTGTGCTATTGGACTCATGTGGCTGTGTAAACACCCGAGGTTGGTGCACAGAGCCCCTCAGATTGCCACAAATATGAATTGGATAATGATACTGTTCCCAACATCTTCCTCACTGTTCTCCTATATGGCCTTGCTTTTTAGACCCAGCTATTAAACATTGAGGTGACAAAAATAAAATTAATATGACAGAATGACAGCCTTGCTTTTGGTAGAACTAAGTGATGCAAATGCCCTTAATTAGATTCAATTCCATATGCCTAGAGAGTAAACTCTTCTTCTAAAAGATAGAATACTAATGTCTTGCATTGATGAAGGGCCTTTCATCTGGGAGTTTTCTCACAGGGTTTACAGACCAATATGGCACAGTAAAAGCAAAGCAAAGACAACGTCAACCACAAATGGAATGCAAAAACTACTTCAGTGGTCTATAATGAAACAGTAGACCAGGAGCTATAAAAAAGCTGATAAAAACATTGTTAATATTTATCTAGAATAGAAAGTGTTATTTGATATGAAAAATTAAATTTTAACAGAAGTGAATTTCTGGAGCTTAAGAGCTAGCTGTTCTAAACTCTGAGAACGGAACAAGTAGTCTTCCAATGTGTCAGGCTATTTTTATACTTGATCTTTAAAGGTGATTAGAGAGTTTATCTCAATGTCTTTAAATAATGGCTAGGGGAAGGGGAGAACTAAGATGTATCTAATCCCTCAATGATACTGTGAGGTATATATTATTAGGGATATTATAGAGATGAGAAAATTGAAGCTCAGAGAAGATGAGTAATGTACCCAAGATAACTCAGTTACTGGTGAAAGTAGAATTCAAATTAGGTCTGTCTGTTTGATTTTAGGCCCATATATTTTCCTACTCTGCCATACTACTATTCACAGAAGCTTTTGACACTTGTATTCAAAAACAGACCCTCTGTTTTCTATGTCACAGGTCTTTTGTGTGTCCCGTAAAAAAATTAGATTCCATTTCGTAGAAGCATGTGGAAGAGCTGGTCCTGTCACATCTCCAACTGATTCCTTAACTAACACTGACTTGTGTCCCCACCAAATGCTGCACATATGGTTTCTGGCTTCTCCTTAATGCAGGGTAAGTTCCTTGTCTTACCAAGGGCACTTTTACTAAATTCTTCAAGTGTTTGTTTATGTGGCTTTTTGACTTGGAGTGTGACTTACAGTTCCAACATTGTTCTTATTCTTGCAGAGGCCCTAGGGTTCTAATGTAAACTGTTGCTTGCCTCCCTATCCCAGGGCTACAGAGGTTTTTGGCCACTGTCTACTGGTTATCTTCCATGAGGAATATTAAGTCAGTTAGTAACCTTGTCTTGCCACCCTACCCTCTCCCAGAATGTATATTCTAAAGTAATTTACTTTTACCCTTATAAGGCAGCCAACAAGCTTATTCTGTTTTTCTTACCATCTGCCCTTCTTTCTTCAAAATTGATAGTTGTATTATATCTACATCACCAAAGTATATAATGATTACATGCTATCCTGTTACTTTTATCCCCCATGTAAAGGAGAAAACGTTTAAAAATACAATACCTTTGCATATTAAATGGAATCCTTTC
This sequence comes from Ateles fusciceps, assembly GCA_036589455.1. Classification (NCBI taxonomy): domain Eukaryota; kingdom Metazoa; phylum Chordata; class Mammalia; order Primates; family Atelidae; genus Ateles; species Ateles fusciceps. Next base: position 106,748 of record JAZHEH010000145.1, read on the forward strand.
CTTTTCTTGTACTCATGTTTAAGTGAAGTAAATATATGTGTACTTTTGCAAGGAGGTGCCTGAGGGTTCAATCAGAATAGATGCCTAGGCTTCAAAGCTCTTGGGATCCCCCTTCTGTTGTTACTTTGAAATATTTAAAGAACCTGGAAGAACTAAATGATGTAGCTTGGTGTAGCTGTTTCTTCATTTATTCTGAAAATTTCTTTTATTGGCTTTCCCTGCTTCCACCCCCTTGAATCTGGATCAACTGTCTCTTTCTTTTTCTTTTTTTCCCCTTTTTATAAACCCTGGAATTCCTACATTGAGGTATGTCCTCAATGTGTGGTTCTTTACTCTTCTCAGAGAGCCTGACCAGCGACTAAAATCTCCTTGCAGGCCTCCTGCACTCACTGCAGGTTGGGGGCTAAGAAGCCACCTCCTGTTTCAACTGTTTTTCTCAGATTGGCTCAATGAGTCTTGCATTCCTATTAATGATACCTCCTCTTCATGGTGATGACTTGGTATTTCTGAATTCCCCTAGCTCTTAGGATCATCAAAAATCCCCTGTCTTCTCCTCCTCTTTCCCTGAGCTCCCACATTTTCCTTATATCCATCCTGTATTCTGGATTCATGAGGGGATTCATTTGTCACCTTGTTTTTAATGATATTGTCCTTGACAATTCTTATCAATTTTTATTTTATTTTCATATACTACTGTAGTTCCTTTTTCTGCTTTTTAGAGGAGCTTAGGGAGATTAAAAATCTACACTGTCTCCCTAAGCTCCTCTAAAAAGCAAGAAAGGAACTACAGTAGTATATGAACAATGGGAACACATGGACACAGGGAGGGGAGTATCACACACTGGGGGTCTGTGGGGGGGAAGGGGAGGGATAGTGGGGGGTGGGGGAGTTGCGGAGGGATAGCATGGGGGAGAGAATGCCAGATATAGGTGATGGGGGAGGAAGGCAGCAAATCACACTTGCCATGTGTGTACCTATGCAACAATCTTCCATGTTCTTCACATGTACCCCCAAACCTAAAATGCAATAAAAAAAAAAAATCTACACTGTCTCTACCACACCTTGCTAATGGATGCTAATTTCTTTAGTTGTTTCCCTCCTTCTACCCTCACTCCCACAGTCTGTTTTAACCCTGAATGAGCCTGCTAAAACTAAGTTAGACCATGTTTGCTGAAAACTCTTCAATGGCTTCCAACCTAGATCAGAGAAAGCCTGGGTTCTTATAGGCTAGATAACGTCTCCATGAGCTTGTCCTTAATCACCTCTCTTACCTCCTCTCCTACTATTCTTTCCCTTGCTCACTCTGCCTCTTCATTCTTTTACCAAAGATCTGGCATGTTTCAAATTTGGGAGTTTGTATTTTCTGTAACCTCCAACTTAAATGATCTTTCCTAAGATAGCCAATTGGTCCACTCCCTCACTTGCTTCTGGCCTCCAAATGTTAACTTCTCTGTGAAGCCTTCTGTGCTCATCTTATCTGAAATGGCACACTCCATGCCATTTGCTAGGACCTTCTCTATTGACTGTGTCCTCCTCTTACCTATCACTTTCTAACCTACTATACCTTTTACTTATAATTTTGTTTCATGGCCTGTCTCTTCACTAGACAAAGATTAATGTCTATTTGGTTTATTGCTGTATTTCCAGCTGTAAGAATAATTTTTGACCCACAGTAGGTACATAATAAACCTAGTTGGATGCATTAATAAGGGCAGGAAATAGTGAAATTGTGCAATAAACTTAAGAATGAGGAGTAGTTATATCTGGCTAGGCACAGGAGATGGGGGATAAGACAAGAGCTGACTTTGAACTAGTTCTTGAAGAATGAGCAAGATTTAAACAGATTTGTCTGCTGCTGTGATTTCCAGCGGAGGTCTGCATTTATTTCAGACAGGTGTGTGACATCTTGAAGGGGGAGATGACAGGGTGATAAAGCATATGAAGTTGTCAAGAGTGGTGCCTGGTTTGAGTGTTAATGATTTGGAAGGTGATGGGTCTACGTGTGTTGAGGGAGATGTTAAGTTTGGATTGGGTTTTGAACCTTTAAGGTTCTTGGCTGCTAGAATATAAACAAGATCAGGCCATTATAAGAAAAAAAGGAAATTTGCTGCAAGGATTGGGGCTCGCATTATCGATGGGAGGTTTGTGGAATTAAGAGCTGGCCAACAGAAACTACTGCAAAAGTTATGCGACAGAAACAATCTGTTAACGGCTCCCCATGGACTGAATATTAACCCTCAATGTTTTTCAATATATTCATCCATCTTCTTGTCAGTGGAAATTTGGGTTGTTTTCAGATTTTTGCCATTAGAAACAGTGCTGTAATATATATATATTTTCTGGTATAGATATATAAGCTTTTCTATGGGGTAGATTGCCAGTTCATAAGATATGTACATATTCAGCTCTATTAGATAATGCCAAACTGTTTTCAGTTTTATGCCAGATCATGTAAATGTTACTTTGTTCACTTTGTTCCACATCCTTACCCACACTTTTGTTTTTTTAAGTATACTTCTTAAAATTTGCATATGATAAAATTTACTCTTATAAACTGTTACAGTGTATGGGTTTTTAGAAATGCATACAACCTTGTATCTACTACCACAATCAAGATAAAGAACAGTTTCCTCCACCCCCCAAATATTTCCTTGCTGCCCTTTGTAGTCAATTTCTCCTTCATCCCTAGGTTCTGATAATCATGGATCTGTTCTCTGTCCCTATCATTTTGCCTTTTCCAGAGTGTTATATAAATGGAATCCTAGTCCCGCTTTCTTTTACTCAACAAAGTGCATTTGAGATTCATTCATTTGTTGCATGTATTAGTAGTTGATTCCTTTTTTAAAATTGTTGAGTACTATTCCATTGTATAAGATGTACCACAGTTCGTTTACCCATTCCCTAGGTGAAGATCATTTGGGTTGTTTCCATTTTTGGCAATTATGTATAAAGCTGCTATTAATATTTGTGTACAGATTTTTGTGTAAATACATTTGCATTTCTCTTGCATAAATATCTAAAAGTGGAATTGCTGAGTCATATGGTAACTATGTTTAGCTTTATGAGAAACTGTCATTCTGCTTTCCAGAGCAGATGTGTGCCACTTATACACAGTAATGAGAGCTCTAGTTGCTCTGTATCCTTGACTGCACTGGGTATTGTCATTTTAAAAGTCATTCTAGGCTGGGTGCCGTGTCTCACGCCTGTAACCCTAGCACTTTGGGAGGCCGAGGTGAGCATATCACGAGGTCAGGAGATCGAGACCATCCTGGCTAGCACGGTGAAACCCTGTCTCTACTAAAAACACAAAAAATTAGCCAGGTGTGGTGACACATGCCTGTAGTCCCAGCTACTCAAGAGGCCAAGGCAGGAGAATCGCTTGAACCCGGGACATAGAGGTTGCAGTGACCCGAGATCGCACCACTGCACTTCAGCCTGGGCGACAGAGCGAGACTCTGTCTCAAGAAAAACAATGTCATTCTAACAGGCATATAGTGGCATCTCATTGTTTTAATTTACATTTCCCTAATGACAAATGATGTTCAATATCTTAAAAATTTTTTTTTAATTTCCATAGGTTATTTAGGAGCAGGTGTTTCCTTGGTTACATGAGTAATTTCTTTAGTGGCGATTGTGAGATTTTGGTGCACCTATCACCTAGCAATATACACTGCACTCTATTTGTAGTCTTTAATCCCACACCCCCTTCCCATCCTTTCCCCCTAAGTCCCCAAAGTCCATTGTGTCATTCTTATGCCTTTGCATCCTTACAGCTTAACTCCCACTTGTGAGTGAGAACATACAGTGTTTGGTTTTCCATTCCTGAGTTATTTCACTTAGAATAGTAGTCTCCAATCTCATCCAGGTCACTGCAAATGCCATTAATTTATTCCGTTATGGCTGAGTAGTATTTCATTGTATATCTATACCACAGTTTCTTTATCCACTTGTTGATTGATGGGCATTTGAATTGGTTCCACATTTTTGCAGTTACAAATTGTGCTGCTATGAACATGCATGTGCAAGTATCTTTTTCGTATAATTACTTCTTTTCCTCTGGGTAGATACCCAGTAGTGGGATTGCTGGATCAAATGGTAGTTCTACTTTTTAGTTCTTTAAGGAATCTCCACACTGTTTTCCATAGTGGTTGTACTAGTTTAAATTCCCACCAGCAGTGTAGAAGTGTTCCCCTGTTCACTGCATCCATGCCAACATCTTCTGTGTTTTGATTTTTTGATTATGGCCATTCTTGCAGGAGTAAGGTAGTATCACATTGTGGTTTTGATTTGCATTTCCCTGATCATTAGTGATGTTGATAATTTCTTCATGTTTGTTGTTCATTTCTATTACTTCTTTTAAGAATTGTCTATTTATGTCCTTAGCCCACTTCTGGATGGGATTGTTTTTTTTTCTTGCTAATTTGTTTGAGTTCATTGTAGATTCTGGATATTAGTCCTTTGTCAGATGTATACATTTTTGAAGAATTTTTTTCCCACTGTGGGTTGTCTGTTTACTCTGCTGACTGTTCCTTTTGCCAAGCACAAACTCTTTAGTTTAATTAAGTCCCAGCTATTTATCTTTGTTTTTATTGCATTTGCTTTTGGGTTCTTGGTCAAGAAATCCTTGCCTAAGCCAATGTCTAGAAGGGTTATTCCAATGTTATCTTCTAGAATTTCTATAGTTTCAGGTCTTATATTTAAGTCCTTGATCTATCTTGAGTTGATTTTTGTATAGCATGAGAAATGAGGATCCAGTTTCATTCTCCTACATGTGGCTAGCCAAGTATTCCCAGAACCATTTGTTTAAAAGGGTGTCCTTTCCCCACTTTATGTTTTTGTTTGCTTTGTCTAAAGATCAGTTGGGTGTAAGTATTTGGGTTTATTTCTTGATTCTTGTATTCTGTTCCATTGGCCTATGTACCCATTTTTGCACCAGTACTATACTGTTTTGGTTACAGTGGCCTGATAGTATAGTTTAAAATCACGTAATGTGATGTCTCCACAATTTGTTCTTTTTGTTTAGTCTTGCTCTGGCTATGTGGGATCTTTTGTGGTTTCATATGAATTTTAGAATTTTTAAAAAATTTATGAAGAATGATGATGGTAGTTTGATGGGAATTGCATTAAATATGTAGATAGCTTTTGGCAGTATGGTCATTTTCACAATATTGATTCTACTTATCCGTGGTAGATCTACCCATCCATGGGATGGGTAGAATCAATGGGATGGGTTCTATCAATGGATAGAATCAATGATGTGGGATGTGTTTCCATTTGTTTGTGTTGTCTGTGATTTCTTTGAGCAGTGTTTTGTAGTTGTCGTCTTTCACCTCCTTGTTTAGGGATATTCCTAAGTATTTTTTTTTTTTTTTTTTGCATTTATTGTAAAAGGGTTGAGTTATTGATTTGATTCTCTGCTTGGTCACTTGTTGGGGTATAGAAGAGCTATCTATTTGTGTACATTAATCTCATATCCAGAAACTTTGCTGAACTCTTTTATCAGTTGTAGGAGCTTTCTGGAGGAGTCTTTGGGTTTTCTAGGTAAACAATCATATCATCAGCAAACAGTGACAGTCTTGACTTCCTCTTTACTGATTTGGATGCCCTTTATTTCTTGTCTGTTGTCTGATTGCTCTGGCTATGACTTCCAGTATTATGCTGAAGAGGAGTGGTGAGAGTGGGCATCCTTGTCCTGTTCCAGTTCTCAGAGGGAATGCTTTGAATGTTTCCCCCTATTCAGTATTATGTTGGCTGTGGGTTTTGTCATAGATGGCTTTTACTATGTTGAGGTATGTCTCTTGTATGCTGGTTGTACTGAGGGTTTTAATCATAAAGCAATGCTGGGTTTTGTTGTATGCTTTTTCTGCATCTATTGTGGTGATCATGTGATTTTTGTTTTAAATTCTGTTTATGTGGTATATCACATTTATTTACTTGCATATGTTAAATCACCCCTGCATCCCTGATATGAAAGCCACTTGATCATGGTGAATTATCTTTTCGATATGTTGTTGGATTTGGTTAGCTAGTATTTTGTTAAGGTTTTTAGCACGTATGTCATCAGGGATATTGGTCTGTAGTTTTCTTTTTTGGTTGTGTCCTTTCCTGTTTTTGGTATTAGGGTGACACTGGCTTCATAGAATGAATTAGGAAGCATTTCCCTCTTTCTGTATCTTGTGGAATAGTGTCAATAGGATTGGTACCAATTTTTCTTTGAATGTCTGGTAGAATTGTGCTGTGAATCCGTCTGGTTCTGGACTTTTTTTGTTGGTAATCTTGTAATTACCATTTCAATATCGCTGCTCTTGTTATTGGTCTGTTTAGGGCATGTAATTCTTCTTGATTTAAGGTAGGAGGGTTGTATTTTTGCAGGATTTTATCTATCTCTTGTAGGTTTTCTAAGTTTATGTGCATAAAGGTGTTCATAGGTAGGTTTGACCTTTCATATTCTGTTGTGTCAATTGTAATATCTCCCCATTTCATTTCTCATTGAGCTTATTTGGATTCTCTCTTCTTCTTTTCCTGATTAATCTTTCTAATGGTCTATCAATTTCATGTATCTTTTAAAAGAACCAGCTTTTTGTCTCATTTATCTTTTGTATTTTTTGTTTTCAATTTCATTTAGTTCTGTTCTGGTCTTGGCTATTTCCTTTCTTCTACTGGGTTTGGGGTTGGTTTATTCTTTTTTTTTCTCTAGTTTGTTGAGGTGTGACCTTAGATTTTCTGTTTGTGCTATTTCAGACTTTTTGATGTAAGCATTTAGGGCAATGAACTTTCCTCTTAATACCACCTTTTCTGTCTCCCTAGGTTTTGATAGGCTGTGTCACTGTTGTTCAGCTCGAAGAATTTTTAAATTTCCATTTTGATTTTATTTTTACCCCAATGCTCATTCAGGAGCATGTCATTTAATTTTCATATATTTGCATGATTTTGAAGGTTTCTTTTGGAGTTGATTTCCAGTTTTATTCCACTGTGATCCAAGAGAGTGCTTGATATAATTTATATTTTCTTAAATTTATTGAGGCTTGTTTTGTGGCCTGTCATATGATCTATCTTAGAGAAAGTTCCATGTACTCTTGAATAGAATGTATATTCTGTGGTTGTTGGACAAGAATGTTCTGGTTATATATCTGTTAAATCCATTTGTTCCAGGATATAGTTTAAATCCATTGTTTCTTTGTTGATTTTCTGTCTTGATGACCTGTCTAGTGCTGTTAGTAAGTACTGAAGTCTCCCACTATTGTTGTGTTGCTGTCTATCTTATTTCTTAGGTCTATTAGTAATTGTTTTAATAAATTTGGGAGTTCCAGTGTTAGGTACATGTATGTTTAGGATTGTGATATTTTCCTGGTGGACAAGGCCTTTTATCATTATATAATATTCCTCTTTGTCTTTTTTAAAAAATTTATTTATCATAATTTAACTTCTGGGGTACATGTGCAGATCGTGAGGTTTGTTTCATAGGTATACACGTGCCATGGTGGTGGTTTGCTGCATCTATCGCCCCGTCATCTACGTTAGGTATTTCTGCTAATGCTATCCCCTCCCCAGACTCCCCCACCCACTGCTATTCCTCCCCCTAGTCCCCCAACCCCCAGGCCCCAGTGTGTGGTGTTCCCCCTCCTTGTGTCCGTGTATTGCAGTATTTGGTTTTCTGTTCTTGTGTCAGTTTGCTGAGAATTCTGGTTTCCAGTTTCATCCATGTCCCTGCAAAGGACATGAACTCATCATTTTTTATGGCTGCATAGTATTCCATGGTGCATATGTGCCCCATTTTCTTTATCCAGTCTATCATTGATGGGCATTTGGGTTGGTTCCAAGTCTTTGCTATTGTGAACAGTACCACAATAAACGTACATGTGCATGTGTCTTTATAATAGAATGATTTATAATCTTTTGGGTATATACCCAGTAATGGGATTGCATTACCTGGTGCTTTTGTCTCACAGCTCTTAAGATTTTTTCCTTTGTCTTAACTTTAGATAACCTGATGACAATGTGCCTAGGTGATAATCTTTTTGTGATAAATTTCCCAAGTGTTCTTTTTGCTTCTTGTATTTGGATATCTAGGTCTCTAGCAAGGCCAAGGAAGTTTTTCCTCAATTATTACCCTAAATATGTTTTCCAAACTTTTAGATTTCTCTTCTTCCTCAGGAATACCAATTATTTTTAGGTTTGCTCATTTAACATAATGTCAGACTTCTTGGAGGCTTTGTTCATATTTTCTTATTTTTTCTTTGTCTTTGTTGGATTGGGTTAATTCAAGTATCTTGTCTTTGAGCTCTGAATTTCTTGCCAAGACCTTCCAGAGCATTTTGCATTTCTATAGGCGTGTCCATTGTTTCCTGAGAGTTTGATTGTTTTTTATTCATGTTATCTATTTCCTTGAATATTTCTTCCTTCACTTCTTGTATCATTTTTTGGATTTCCCTACCTTGGGCTTCACCTTTCTCTGATGCCTTTCTGATTAGTTTAATAACTAACCTCTTGAATTCTTTTTAGGTAAATCAGAGATTACTTATTGGTTTGGGTCCATTGCTGGTGAGCTTGTGTGATTTTTTAGGAGGGTGTTAAGAACCTTGTTTTGTCATATTACCAGAGTTGGTTTTCTGGTTCCTTCTCATTTGGGTAGGCTCTGTCAGAAGGAAGGTCTAGGACCCAAGCATGTTGTTCAGATTATTTTGTCCCACGGGGTATTCCATTGATGTAGTACTCTTCCCCTTTCCTATGGATGTGGCTTCTTGAGAGCCAAGCTGTAGTGATTGTTATCTTTCTTCTGGATCTAGCCACCCAGCAAGTCTACCAGGCTCTTAGCCAGTACTGGGGGTTGTCTGCACAGAGTCCTGTGATGTGAACTGTCTGTGGGTCTCTCACCCGTGGATACCAGCACAGTATTTGGGGTGTGTCCTGGGTCCTGCGGGAGCAATCTGCTTCCTTCAGGGGGTCTGTGGGTCCTCTCCTCAGCATGTTTTCATGTGCTTATTTGTCATTCACACTTCTTCTCAGGCAAAGAATTCTTAGATATGACTATAAAAGAAAAATATTGATAGATTCATCTATTGAAACTTGTGTATGCTTTGCAAAGTTCTTGCACTGTGTTTTTCAGCTCTGTCAAGTCGTTTATGTTCTTCCCTAAGCTGTTTATTCTTGTTAGCATTTTGTCAAACCTTTTTTCAAGGTTCTTAGTTTCTTTGCATTGGGTTAGAACACGTTCCTTTAGCTCAGAGAAGTTTGTGATTGTCCACCTTCTGAAGCCTGCTTCTGTCAATTTGTCAACTCATTCTCCATCCAGTTTGTTCCCTTGCTGGTAAGGAGTTGTGATCTCTTGGAGGAGGAGGGGCATTCTCGTTTTTGGTGTTTTCATCCTTTTTGAGCTGGTTTATTCCCATCTTCGTGGATTTATCTTCCTTTGGTCTTTGAAATTGGTGACTTTTGGATGGGGTCTCTGAATGGTCATGCTTTTTGTTGATGTTGAGGCTATTTCTTTCTGTTTTTTAGTTTTCCTTCTAATAGTCAGGCCCCTTTGCTGGAGGACTGCTGGAGGTCCACTCCAGACCCTGCTTGCCTGGGAATCACCCAGGGGGGCTGCAGAACAGCAAGGATTGCTGCCTGTTCCTTCCTCTGGTAGTTTCATCCCAGAACAGTACCTGTCAGGTGTCAGCCAGAGCTTTCCTGTATGAGGTGATTCTTTGGATAAACAGGGGTCAGGGAGCCACTTGAGGAGGCAGTCTGTCCCTTGAGCTCAAGTGCTGTGCTGGGAGCTCATTGCTCCCTTCAGAGCTGCTTAGCAGGGATGTTTAAGTCTGCTGCAGTGGAACTCATAACCACTCTTTTTCCCAGGAGCTTTGTCTTGGGAAGGTATGGCTTTATTTATAAGTCCCTGACAGACTGCTGCCTGTTTTCAGAGATGCCCTGCGCAGCAAGGAGGGAGTCTAGTCACAGTCTGCCTGCAGAGGGGTTATTGAGCTGCCACAGGCTGCCTAGCTGTTGTGTAAACTTCTTTGTGCTTTTGTTTACACAGGTAAGGTTAGAGCTGCCTCGGTAATGGTGGATGCCCCTCCCCTTACAGAACTCAACTGTCCAGGGTCAAGCTCAAACTGCTGTGCTGGCTGCAAAAATCCCAAGCCAGTGGGATTCAGTTTGCTGGTCTCTGTAGGGGGTAATCACCTGGCTCCCCCGCCTTCAGCCCCCTTTCTCTCGGGGGCATCAGAGACTCTGTCTCACAGGCACTCCAGGTGCCAGTCAAAATGGCTGCTCAGATTTGTGCTGGGAACTTGGGGCGCTGGCTGAATCAGCTGCCCAGATTTGCCCTGGAAACCTGTGGCACCTGTCAGTATGTGGGGATCTCCTGGACTGTGGGCTGCAAAGACCGTGGGAGAAGCGCAGCATCGGAACTGGAGCTCCAGAGTGGCCAGAAACATCCCTGATGGCCTCCATTGGGTACGAGGAAGTGCCCTCTATCCCATTGCACTTCCCAGGTGAGGCAGCGCCCCACCCTGCCTCGGTTTGCCCTTGGGCTACACCCACTGTCCAACCAGTCCCATTGAGATGAAGCTGGTACCTCAGTTGGAAACGCGGAGATCACTCACCTTCTGTCTTGCTCTCTCTGGGAACTGTGCTCTGGAGCTGTTCCTATTCGGCCATCTTGGCAGAAGTCCCCCAAGAAAAATATATGTGTTTAGGGAGGAAACAAGTGAGAAAGTAATGGCAGAAGGGGTAGAAGACAAAGAATTTGAGAGCCTGGATGTCATAAAGAGTTTCAACGCAAGTTCAGTGGGAAGGAGGTTGAGGTGAGGAGAGAGAAGTTGAATTTAAAGGAAGTAGTTTGTTGTTCAGGATTTTAGAGAAACAGTGATTTGTGTTGAGGAAGTCTAATTACAAACTCACATTTCCTTCATGGCTAACTCACAGATTTACCCCCTTTAAAATATCTTCAGATCAAGCTCTGGCTTGTTCCCTTTCGGAATGGTGTTTATGTTTGAGTGCACGTTGACTTAGCATCCAGTGATTTAAAGTATGTTTATTTCAGCCAGGGGCAGTGGCTCACCCCTGTAATCCCAGCACTTTGAGAGCCTGAGGCAAGTGGATCAGAAGTTTGACACCAGTCTGGCCAACATGGCGAAGCTCCATCTCTACTAAAAATACAAAATTAGCTGGGTGTTGTGGTACATGCCTGTAATCCCACATACTCAGGAGGCTGAGGCAGGAGAATCACTTGAACCTGGGATGTGGAGGTTGCAGTGAGCTGAAATCACACCATTGCACTCCAGCCTGGGTGACAGAGCAAGACTCCATCTCAAAAAAAGGTTTTTTTTTTCATCTCTCCAAGTAGATTTATGGATTATATATTCTATTTAAAATATAATAGACTACTACTGAAATTTGATTCAGAAAACTGATTTAGAAGCCATCTAGTCCAATATCCTCCTCTGTAGTGGCTATTGAAAATGGTGTCTCTCCCAAGCTTGGATGTCTTTTTAATTATAAAAGCTTCCATCTGTGATTTTCTTTAGAGGAAAGGCCTTGGGCTACTGGAGTCACTTTGTCCAGACACAGAGAGCTAGAAGTGCCTGGGAGTTTAGTGTTACCATTCCCAGCCCTGTCCTTGTACCAACCAATGACTGACAGGTGTGAGTATGAAAGCACAACTCCTTTGACTCAAGTTGGGACAGTGTTAAGGCTAGACTTTATATGTGTGATCCAGAGCACTCTTGATTAGGCTCAGGCTGGGACTTCAGCTGAAATCACACCCTTGTTTGGCTTTCTCTCTTTCTGTCTTCTCTCCCCCTTACTGACACTCTCTCTGGTCTTTCCTTACTTAATAAACCAGTTACACATGAATTCTCATCTTAAGGTTCATTGAGAGCACTGACCTACAACATCCTCATTTTATTATGGGGGAAACTCAGGCCTACTGTGGTTCACCCATTTGTCTAGTCAGGCAGAGCCTAATTTTCCATCCAGATTTCTTGATTCCATTTCTATTCTCTTTTGGCTTCTCCTTAGTAGTTCTACATATTCAATAGACATAGAATAATTGTCTATTGAGTTGGTGAATAAGTGATGAATGCACAGGTATTTTACTTGATACTAAACGAGGCATGGGTTTAAGATGTAATTCTTACTCTCCAGAAGCTTAAAAACAAGAGAAGGGATACGACTAATATTTATTAAATCGAATAAGAAGGCAAGTTGCTATTAGATCTAGAAGAACAAGGGACAGATGGAGAATGCATGATTAGAGAAGGCAGAGAGAGAGAGAGTCATAGAGAGTCAGCTTCAAAAACAGTGTAGCATCTGCATTGTGGCTGAGAATGGTTAAGTTGAAACAAAATTTGTTTCAGAGTTGTTGGCATTTTAAAACCTGGTATAGTTTTGTGTGCTAATGTTTTCACCCATCTTTGAGAACATTTCCATATTATCATGAGTTGGACTTTAAAATCACTCTTTATTAGATACCCAGAATTTAATGGCATATAGATATGTTGAATATATTTAATGATGCTCTTATTTTTGAATACTTAGATTTCTTTAAATTTCTAATAATGGAATGACACTGCATTGAAGATTTTTGTAGATAAATATTAGCTTACATTCTCAGATTATATGTGGAGAGTAAAATACTAGAAATACGACTATTGGGTTAGAGTGTAGAAAGTTTTTGAGCATTTCTGAGACATTGCCAAACTGCTTTCCAGAAAAGATTTACTGTGCTAGTACTTCACTTCTCAATAGCACATGGCTGTGGCTTCTCCAGAAATTCTAGTCATTTGTTAATATATTTATTAAGTCATTAAATATTTATTGAGCTCTGTCTACATGGAAAACTACATGCTAAATTGTTCTACATTATTATGTTCTACCTGATAATGTAGAATCTTCATTGAGTTTTCCTTTTCTACTCTACCTTTTTTTCTTCCACTTACAATATTTATAGCCCAGAATTGAGCATAAAGTGGTGCTCAATTGTGAACAATTGTCAAATTTTGCTACTTCTGTGCCTTACCAGACCACAAACCCACTGGTTTGCTTTTTCAATTATTTTCTAGGATCTAGTCAGAAATTATTTCATTATTTGTTGTCCTTTTATCATTGTTTATTCTGTTCTTGTTCAAGGTTGCAGTATCTTCTCTTATTCCTCTGAGGATATTAATGACAATTTTGAGGAATTTTTTCTTTTTCACCCTTCATACTTTCTGTTTCTTCCAGCAACTTTTTCCTGTTTATTTGTTTTGATTTTTATCTTTAATATTAAGATTTACCATAAACACTTAATTTTTCTTGTCTAATTACGCTCAAGGATGGGCATACATAATAATAACAGTTAACAACTATATGAAGCTTACTCTATGCCAAACTCTGTTCTAAGAGGTTTATATTTAATTCTCACAATAACCTCATAAAACAGGTCTTTTATTATTTCCATTTTGTAGATTAAGTAGGAAAGGTTAATAACTTGCCAAAGGCTTCATGTCTAATACATAGCAGAGCTGGCATTGCACCTGAGAGGGTTCGGATTCATAGTCTGTGCATATTACCACCATGCAATAGCACCTGCTTACAAACTTTATGCAGAGTGGTTGCAGGTCAGGCTGGTACTTGATGTCTTTTTTTTTTAAATTTATTTATTTTACTTTAGGTGCATACTATATCTGGCATTTCTCTCCATGATGTTACCTCCCTCCCCACCCCCATTGTCTCTCCCCGTACCCCCCCCAACTGTCCCCTGTGTGTGATGTTCCTCTCCCTGAGTCCACGTGTTCTTGTTGTTCAACACCCACCTATGAGTGAGAACATATGGTGCTTGGCTTTCTGTTCTTGGGTCAGTTTGCTGAGAATGATGGTTTCCAGATTCATCCAAGTCCCTACAAAGGACACGAACTCATCGTTTTTGATGGCTGTGTAGTATTCCATGGTGTATATGTACCACATTTTCTTTGTCCAGTCTATCATTGATGGGCATTTTGGTTGGTTCCAGGTCTTTGCTATTGTACAAAGGGCTGCAATGAACATGCATGTGCATGTGTCTTTATAGTAGAACGATTTATAGTTCTTTGGGTATATACCTAACAGTGGGATTGCTGGGTCAAATGGAATTTCTATTTCTAGATCCTTAAGAAATCACCACACTGTCTTCCACAATGGTAAAACTAATTTACACTCCCACCAACTGTGTAAGAGTGTTCCTATTTCTCCATATCCTCTCCAGCATCTGTTGTCTCTCGATTTTTTAATGATCGCCATTCTAACTGGTGTGAGATTGTATCTCAGCGTGGTTTTGATTTGCATTTCTCTAATGACCAATGATGATGAGTATTTTTTCATATGTTTGTTGGCCTCATATATGTCCTCTTTTGAAAAGTGTCTGTTCATATCCTTCACCCAGTTTTGAATAGGGTTGTTTTTTTCTTGTATATCTGTTTTAGTTCTTTGTAGAATCTGGATATTAGTCCTTTGTCAGATGGGGTAGATTGCAAAAATTTTTTCCCATTCTGTTGGTTGCCGATTCACTCTAATGATGGTTTCTTTTGCTGTACAGAAGCTCTGCAGTTTAATTAGGTCCCATTTGTCTATCCTGGCTTTTATTACCATTGCTTTTGGTGTTTAGTCATGAAGTCCTTGCCTATGCCTATGTCCTGGATGGTTTTGCCTACGTTTTCTTCTAGTGTTTTTATGGTGTTAGGTTTTATGTTTAAATTTTTGATTCATCTGGAGTTAATTTTAGTGTAAGATGACAGGAAGGGGTCCAGTTTCTGCTTTCTGCACATTGCTAGCCAGTTTTCCCTACACCATTTATTAAACATGGAGTCCTTTCCCCCATTGCTTGTTTTTGCTGGGTTTATCAAAGATCAGATGGTTGTAGATGTGTGGTGTTTCTTCTGGGGTCTCTGTTCTGTTCCATTGGTCTGTGTCTTTGTTATGGTACCAGTACCATGCTGTTTTGATTACTGTAGCCTCGTAGTATAGTTTTAAGTCTGGCAGTGTGATGCCTCTGGCTTTGTTCTTTTTGCTTAGGATTGTCTTGGCTGTGTGGGGTCTCTTGTGATTCCATATGAAGTTTAAAGTGGTTTTTTCCAGTTCTGTGAAGAAGGTCATTGGTAGCTTGATGGGGGATAGCATTGAATCTATAGATTACTTTGGGCAGTATGGCCATTTTCACAATGTCTTTTTATCTTGGTTTGACTAGACTCTCCTGTGCACATACTGCCTAGCAGCCTGGGTTCTGGGATCTAAGGGGAAAGAAGGCTGAATGTCTTAACATTCAGCACACAAATTTTTCCTTAATCCAGTCCTCCTGATTTCACTACAATGCTTGCCTTTGGTTGGCTTCGGTTGGCTGTTCAGGGGCCTGCAGATATACCCTCACCAGAGGACAGGTCTCTGATCTTTTGAAGAGGTGGAAAGGGGTCAGTGGACTGAAGGTGCTGAGTAGAGGAGGATATCTGGGAATGTAACTCCATCTTTTTTTTTTTAGTAGCTTTATGGAGATATACCAGTTTCAAAAGTAAAGCTCAGTGGTTTCTAGTATATTCAAAGAATTGCACAAACTTTACCACAATCAATTTTAGAACCTTTTGTTCCCTCCAAATAAAATCCTGTACCTGTTAGCAGACACTCCCCATATTTGTGGGAATTGAGGTAATTCTTTGCTTTCTAATACTGTTCTGTTTTGCTTGTTTTTTAGAAAAATGATAAACACAGGTCAATTTTGTAAAAACGATAAAATCATTATATAAAAAGCCCAATGTCTTAAAAGTTAAAGGAGTAGGATGTCTCAAAGAGAGCATGAATACTAACATCAAATAGAATAGAGAAGTTGAAGGGGACAAAGACTGAAAGGGATTATTATTCCTCCAGTTGTAGGCACTGCATTCTTATTTTCATTTGGCAACTTTAATTTTGAACTCAGAGGGTGACGTGGTTTGGCTCTCTGTCCCCACTCGAATCTTACCTTGAATGGTAATCCTCATAATCCCCAAGTGGCAAGGTGGGACCAGGTGGAGGTAATTGAATCAAGGGGGTGTTTCCCCCATGCTGTTCTTGTGATAATGAGTGAGTCTCACATGATCTGATGGTTTTATAAGCATCTGGCATTTCCCTTGTTTGTACTCATTCTCTCTCCTGCCACACTGTGAAGAGGTGCCTTCCATCATTATTGTAAGTTTCCTGAGGCCTCCCCCAGCCATGTGAAACTGTGAGCCAATTAAACATCTCTTCTTTATAAATTACCCAGTCTTGTGTATTTCTTCATAGTAGCATGAGAACAGACTAATACAGTAAATTGGTACCCAGAGTGTGGCACTGCCATAAAGATACCCCAAAATGTGGAAGCAACTTTGGAACTAGGTAACAGGCAGAGGTTGGAAGAGTTTGGGGGGCTCAGAAGAAGACAGGAAAATGTAGGAAAGTTTGGAACTTCCTAGAGACTTGTTGAATAGCTTTGACCAAAATGTTGATAGTGATAAGGACAATGAAGTCCAGGCTGAGGTTGCCTCAGATGGAGATGAGGACCTTGTTGGGAACTGGGGTAGAGGTCACGCTTGCTATGTTTTAGCAAAGAGACTGGTAGCATTTTGCCCCTGCCCTAGAGATCCAGCAAACTTTGAACTTGGGGAGAGATGATTTAGGGTATCTGGTAGAAGAAATTTCTAAGTGGCAAAGTGTTCAAGAGGAAGCAGACCATAAACGTTTGGAAATTTTGCAGCCTGACAATGTGATAGAAAGAAAAAAACAATTTTCTGGGGAGGAATTCAAGCCAGCTGTAGACATTTGCATAAGTAATGAGGAGCTGAATGTTAATCACCAAAACAGTGGGGAAAATGTCTCCCGGGCATGTCAGGGACCTTCAAGGCAGCACCTACCATCACAAGCCCAGAGACCTAGGAGAAAAAAATGGTTTTGTGGGCCAGGCCCAGACCTCCCCTCCACCTCTGCTGTGTACATCCTGGGGACTTGTTGCCCTGTGTCCCAGCCATTCGAACTATGGCTAAAAGGGGCTAAGGTACAGCTTGGGCCATAGCTTCAGAGGGTGCAAGCCCCAAGCCTTGGCAGCTTCCCCATGGTGTTGAGCCTGTGGGCACATGGAAGTCTAGAATCTGAGTTTTGGGGAACCTCTGCCTATATTTCAGAGGATGTATGGAAATGCCTGGATGTCCAGGCAGAAGTTTGCTGCAGAGGAAAAGCCCTCATGGAGAATTTCTACTAGGGTAGTGCAAAAGGGAAATGTGGGATTAGAGCCTTCACATGGAGTCCCCACTGGAGTACTGCCTGGTGGAGCTGTGGAGAAGAGGGCCTCCACCCTCCAGACCCAAAATGGTAGATCAACTGACAGCTTACATCATGTACCTGGAAAAGCCACAGGCAATCAATTCCAGCCTGTAAAGGCAGCTGGAGGGGGCTGTACCCTGCAAAGCCACAGGGGTAAAGCTGCCAAAGGTTGTAGGAGCCCACCTCTTGTCTCAGCATAACCTGGATGTGAGACAAGGAGTCACAGGAGATTCTTTTGAGACTTAAAGGTTTAATGACTTCCCTGTTAGATTTCACACTTCAATGGGGCCTGTAGCCCCTTTGTTTTTGGCAATTTCTTCCATTTGGAAAGGGCGTATTTACCCAATGTCTGTACCTCCATTGTATCTAGGAAGTAACTAACTTGCTTTTGATTTTACAGCCTCATAGGCAGAAGGGACATGCTTTGTCTCACATGAGACTTTGGACTTGGACTTTTGATTTAATGGTGGGATGAGTTAAGACTTTGGGGATTGTTGGGAAAGCATGATTGTGTTTTGAAATGTAAGGACATGAAATTTGAGAGGCGCTAGGAGTGGAATGATATAAGTTTGGCTGTGTCCCCACTCAAATCTCATCTTGAATTGTAGTTCTCATAATCCCCATGTGTTGTGGGAGGGACCTGGTAGGAGGTAATTGAATCATGGGGGCAGTTATTCTATGCTGTTCTCATGATAGTGAGTGAGTCCTCATGAGATCCCATGGTTTTATAAGGGACTTGCCCACTTTTGCTTTGCACTTCTCCTTGCTGCCATCATGTGAAGAAGGACATGTTGGCTTCCTCTTCCACCATGATTGTAAGTTTCCTCAGGCCTACCCAGCCCTGTGGAACTGTGAGTCAATTAAACCTCTCTCCTTTATAAATTACTCAGTCTTGGGTATTTCTTCAAAGCAGCACGAAAGCGGACTAATACAAAGGGCATCAAATTGATAACATATTCCATCTCATGCTTAAAAAAAATAATAAATAGGCCAGGCATGGTGGCTCATACCTGTAATCCCAGCACTTTGGGAAGCTGAGGCTGGTGGATCACGAGGTCAGGAGTTCAAGACCATCCTGGCCAATATGGTGAAACCTCATCTCTACTAAAAATATAAAAATTAGCTTGGTATGGTGGCATGCACCTGTAGTCCCAGCTACTCAGGGAGGCTGAGGCAGGAGATCCTCTGGGAGGCGGAGGTTGCTGTGAGCTGAGATCGTGCCACTGCACTGCAGCCTGGCAACAGAGTGAGACTCTGTCTCAAAAATAAATAAATAAATACATAAATAATTAGATATATATTAATATCTCCAGAGACTCATGTGGATGGAAACTGTATTTTAAAAACGAAAGCTATAATTTGGCCTAATTTCTCAGGATAACATAAAAGTCACAGAAAAATTTCTCACCCAAAACTCTTGGTATTGTTGATATGACAAATGCCAGTATGAACATGCATGTCTTAAACATACTATGTCAATAGATAAATGTTACTTGAGAGGAGAAATCTATTACTACCCATTCAGGAAGCTTTCTGGATCCTAAGGGCAGGGTGAACTGGGGTTTAATAGGAGAATGAGTAGAGAGACATTTTATTAATCATATATTTCACCCTTTAAATTAAGCTATTGTGTAGGAACACAGCTTCCCAGTTCTGAGTCTTAGGCTTAGGAAGCAAAATAATCTTATTACCTCCCAGTGGAAAGTCAAAGGTAGAAATTCCTTGCCTTGTACACAGCCTGAAATTCAAATCCTTGTATTGTTCACCATGAGTAAGAGCAAACCAACTTCTCTCCTCTTTACTTCCTTCCATTTTTTTTCTTTGTTTTTTCATGTGGGCTTCATCACCATCTTTTCCTACAATTATAATTCCAATTCCTCCACATCAGTTAAATAAGTTGTCATCCTATGACAGTGCAGAAAGGGAGATGCAGGAAAACCAGAATCAACATCACTTGGGATCTTTAAGAAATGCATATTGTCAGGCTGCACTCCAGACCTACTGAATCAAATCTCTGAGGTGGGGGCTCTGGAATATGCCTGTTTATTAGTTCTCCAGGTGAGAATCAGCAGTCTATAGGAGATCATTTGGGGTATCTGGTGAAAATCTTTTCCTGAATAACAACGGAGAAAATTCCCCTGTGAGTCTCTTGCATTTTTACATATCTTGTGAGCAGAGGCACTGATTAGCCTTTGTTCTGAATTCTTTCATAAGGTATGTATATGCCAAACAGTCTTTGAAGATAGAGATTGAGAGCCTCTTGAGAGAAAGGCATATATGTTTACTGTCCAGCATAATAACTTTAACCAATAGGGCAAAGGGCAGGCATGTTAGCTGCCTACAATAGAAGACTCAGGCTCCCTAAGCTTGTGGTTTCTCAGTGGTGATTCACAGCCACTGAAGGTGCAGTGTCCACTGGGGCCACAGTTGGTCACCCTATGGAACATGTGGGGTAAGAGGGAATTGACACAAACATGGTACTTATGCTGCTGGCTGTCCTGAGAGTAACAAAGTCATTTGTCTCTGATCCAGGAGTCTCCTGTTCTCTCCCAGCATCTAGCATCTATGAAACTATGGCGGGCTAATTTGTCAGCTTCTAAGTAGGGTAAGGTTTTAGACTCTTCACAGTTCTTCATAAATAGTTCTTCACTGACCTGAGTGGTACAAGGCATTGTTTTGTTTTAGAAACCTACTGCTTTAGGTTAGGATATTGACTCTCCAGAAGTTCTCTATTGAAATATACCAGCTGGGAAGTATCGCCTTAGCTATCTGTCTTAATTAATTTTATCAGATGAACTAGCAGAAAATGGAACATGATTTAAAAGAGTTGAGGGGGCTTGCATATCTTGAACAGATGTGTGAAGGAGATGGTTAACCTCAAAGAGATGACCTAGAGTGGGAGAGACCCAGAAGACACAGTTTTGTGCTCTGAAATTTTGCCTGGAGCCTGCTCTGCCAGCATCCATCTCAGCTGGACATACAATGCACACTGATTTCCTATAATTCCCTTCCTCATTGACAGTGATTCAAGGGCATCTGCTGGCAATATTGTGGATTCTGTTGTTTGCAAAACAGCAAGTAAACATCACCCATTGTCTGAGCTTTTGGAATGGAAGTTGTTATAACATAGGCAGAAGAAGGTTTACCATGCAGTGAGAGAAGTAGAAGGAAAACGAGCTAATAAAACTGAGAAAAGGACAATACGGGAATTTCTGCCATTGCCAATTTGTGCTGAAGCAAAGTTGGACCAAATCCATTAGTGGGAATTCCCTCATTTTGTTTGATAAATCTACATATTGATACACAGGTGATACACAAATATTTACTTTAAAGCATAAATCAGATACTTAAGTTTAGAAATACAATCCCAATGACCCAGAATGGAGCTTCAAGTTCATTGCACATTTTAATTAACTGAAGACTCACAATTAAAGATGAAAATTTTTGCCTCCTAAATTGGGATATATGGTTTGACAAGTACATGCCTACTTATACAGTTGAAAATGTAAAACCTGAGATAGCCCTGGGAAAGCCAGAATGATTTCTATACAGTTAAATCATACACACTTTAACAATGTTAATAGCATTAGATGATAAAATATATTTAGTATTAAAATACAGAAGACTATGTATCTGTTGATTCAAAGACCTCGGGGTCATAAGAACACCGATTAAAAATTTTCTTGAATCTTAAGCTCTTTTAGTTTATGTGAATTCAGGATAAATGGTTCTTCATACTTTCTAACTGAATGATTCTCTGAGAAATGATAAAGATTTTCATTGGAGAGTTTTCTACCATATCTAAGGGGTTAGTTGCACATTCTTAATTTCTGATTAGGAGTCTGTATCACATGGGTTTCCAAGGTTGCCTGTATAGTAATAGTAATAACAATAATAGTAAAAATAATACAAGATTGATTGTCAGTGAGAACAGAGATGGAACTCTCCTGTCTATATATTCTCTCTCCATTTTGCCCACCTGTGTCCTGCCCTACAGTAGTCACGCTCACCAAACTTGAGCTTTTTGGGGAAGGAGTTCTCACGTAGTGAAATTCCTGATTTATTATAATTACCCCAGTGATAGTAAACGTGGAAAACTTCAACAGAATCCTTCTGACTGAATTCATTAGGTCCACACAGGATTCTAAGGGAAGCATAATAGCCCAGGAAAAAAGCTTCAGATATGTATAAAGTTTAAAATCAACACCTTGTATTATGTTTAAAGTTCATGAATTTCTAAGGTTGGTATTCTGAACCTCAGAGGACTATGGTATTTCAGAATATTGGTTAAATGTTTATGTATTAATATACCACATCAATAAATTTATTCATTCATTTGCCTAGTCAACAAATATTTATTAGATTCCTACTATGTGCAACAGTTGATCAACATTATTGACAAAAGGATTAATGAGACAAAAATTCCTGCTTTTTAGTAGCTCAAAAATTTGGCAGGAAAACAATGATATAAACAAATTATTACTATACACAATGGTAAATGTTACAATAATAATATAGACAAAGTTCTGTGAAACTAAAGAGAGGGTGACTAATTCAGCCTAGAGTTAGGATTCACAGAGGCAGTGACATCTGATGTCTGAAAAAGGGAGCAATGTTCAGGATCATCCTAGGAAGTGTAACTTTCTCCTTTTTATGGTGGCAGGAGTAAAGCAGCAAGAATATAAAGAGTAGCTATTAGTTACAGGGCATTTACTAACTGCCAAGCAAAACACTATACAATTGACATGGATTATCTTCTTATATCCACCAACTAAAATGCTAGATCTTATTATCATGTTTCAGAGGAACAGACCCAAACTTTAGGAAATGAAATAATCTGCCCAAGATCACACAGATAGGAAACAGGAAATTTTTGATGAATGAGTGAATGAAGTCTTCCAACATTAATAATTCTTGGAATTGAATTATCTAACCATCAAATTATAATATCCTAAGAGAGATTATGTGAGTGGTATAACATTGTCTAAACAACTGTCGTGCCATAAGCAATTTCAGCTTTCCTTTGGAAGGAATCAGGAGCTCCTCACCCTGGTCTTCCTTCAGGGAAGTTAGCATTTAGCATTATAAAGCATTCATTTCTACAAATTACACCAACGTCTACTCACAAGGCTCTAATCTCTTGAGTGGGATGGAGACATCTTCACTTACCTACATTGCTCAAATAAAAATAGGCTTTGTTCTCTTGTGCCTGCATATCATTTTTCTAGTTTTCAGAATAGGAGTTTGAATGTAAATAACCCCTCTTGTTTGCATGTAGGCTATTTCCATGAACATAATAAAATGGCCACTTCCTATTTCCTTGCTTTGTAAATTTCATTCCTGGCAGCATTGCATTTTTACAATCCATATTTCATTAAATGTTTGGTTATATCCCATGTACCTCATTCAGTAGACATACGTTGAACTCTTAGATTCAGTCACATCTATTGTAATTCTCTTTTTCAATCCTTAAAATAACTTTCTGGGATGTATGTCTTGCTTATTGAGTGAGATACCTGAGCTTGGACAATTTGGTTTATGGTTCAATGTCACATTGTCCAAGGTCGTAGAGTCAGCAGAGCAAATATTAGAATTCAACTACTTTGACATCATGTCTCTTGTTCTGCAAGACCAGAAGGTTTTCTTATAAATGGAATGAAACTATCCCCTCCTGTGGCATGGTCAACATAAAACTGGAACACATTAAACAATTCAAGATAGTCAATATCTTATTGTATCGAAAGGATTGGCCTAGCAAAGAAGTGTTATAGGGGTGAAGTCAATGTGGGCTGTAATAATCCAGGATTGAGTTTGAGGGAGTGGAATAAGAGTAAAAGGGAGGTTTGCTTGACTGGAGGAAAAGCATCAGCAAATATGTTGGGTTGTGGCTAAGCATGTGATCTGGGGACAAATAAGAAGTCTTCCTAATGTAAATCATTGGAATTATTTCATATATAAGTTTTTCAATGCTTTTGGTATTTCCTTGAGTACTTTCTAGACTAAGATGGCATGCAAATAACCAAACAAAGCCTAGAATGGAAACCTGAAGACATTTAAAAAATCATGTTAATATGCAGAAAACCAGGATGTTGCTACTTGATTGGCAGTTGACTATGTACATATAAAAACATACGGTTATGGACTTAATACAGGTTAAGCAAGGTATATTTGATGGCATGTATACATCATAAAAATATGATCTTACCTTGTTTTTAATTTTATCTTGGTGAATACAAGCATATTAAATATTCCACTTGCAATTATTTTTTTCAGCAGTTCATCCATTGACATGCACACACACACATGTGAGCAGATGTTTTCTAGTACCTTTGGCAGAAGAATTTAGTGCCTTGTACACATCACACCTGCCATGTCATGCTTATTGATTGAACGATTCAGCTCACTGAAAGGTACTGGGTTAGATATTAATTTTAAAATGAAAGCCTTCACATCTGCTAATGCCTGCCAGTCTCTGGAGTGAATGTGTCATTGGAGCCAACGGAAGTGGGCAGAAGCAGCCTTCATGGGTATGGATGACAAGTTATTTTGAGTCTTCTGAATTACCTTTATTGTTGTCCCATGCTTATAGGCAGACCTCTCCTTCCGTTAAACTCCTTCACTCACTGTACTTCTGAAAATAGCTCTGGTGGTTTGGAACTGTCTTCCTGGATTTTCACGCAAATGGAATATTTGTGGTAGAGTGATAAATGTTGAGATAATGGTGTATTACAGGCAGTGAAATGACAAGGTCAGTTTTAATTAAGCTGAGATCAACCTCAGTCTGTATTGCACACTTCTGATTAGGTTATTTCAAATTAACATAAGTTTTTGGAGACTTCGCTGAAGTCAGTGGTGTTAACACCAGCTGTGCTGGCAGAGAAGCGTGGGATATGAGAAGGAGATAGCATTCACATTGAAATTAGCACTTGGCACAATATAATTCTCTGATTGCAAACTATGTGGAGTTGCCTGTGCTAATTGGTTGATTTTATTTGAAGCAGATGTTGTTAGCTTTCCCACTAATGATCTGGAGAGAAATTCTTTTGAAAGACATGCCATGTTAGGATCTCTGCAGTATAATAAGCTAATTACAACTTTAAGTACTTGCAGTAATTAGCACAATGTGTATAAAGTGTTCCTGATCTTTCACCCTGCCGCATTATTGTCAGGGCAGCTTGAAAAACAAAAAGGAATGCTAGCTGGATTGAGTCTCCCTGGTCTAGCCTCTTCGTTTCCCAGACTTCTGCACTAAAGAGATAATGAACTCGACTTAAATCCTTCTCTTTCAGGCGTGCCAAAAAAGGTTTAGGACCAACCCCCACCCTAAAACGCCCAAAAAATGGAGAGTGAAATTTGCCAAACTAAATGTTGCTTCAAACACATATGCCTTTAAGAGGCCAGTGAAGTCTTCAAACATTAGCAAACCGGGAGTGTTAGCATATTTATTTCATGTTCACTTATTTTATTGTTTTCTAATGTGGTCCAGGGATCAAACCTATATTTTATTTGGGAACATTATACCATCATGCCTCCAAGTGAAACCTCTAAGTTTCCTGTATAGATATCTTAAAGTGTTTCGTGTTTCTGTAAGCCTAAAATCCAGTCTCTTCATACTTTTAAACACCAAGTTGTTACAGATACATATTTTACTTATACTAATTATGAGAGTGAAGGCATAGGAGTAGATGTGGCTCCCCCACGTTTTCCTATGTGAGAAAAATGGAGAAGAAAAATGAATGGGGAAGAAAATAATGGATAGAGAAAAATTCTTAATAACATAGCAAGCAAAGTCCACAAAGGGTAAGTAAGTACTATTATAGAAGTGAACCTTGACAGTTGAGGCTGGTGACAGCAATTCTAGTATCCCTCAAAAGAGGCTAAGTTGATCAGTAGAAAATAATTTAAAGTAAAATGTCACCATTTCAATAACTCTTTGTGACCTATTAAAGGAGGTTTGAAATTTGGATTTTTAAGACCTAATCTTCAAAATAGACATTTAAGAGTAAAAATGCAGTCATTTATAACAGAACCTTCTACTGGAACAGGTGAATGTATCGAGCTTTTATATTTTCTCATGATTTCTTTGGTTTCAAGTTACTTCCGGGAGAGGCAGAGACTGAACAAATTCTCTTTTTAAAGTATCTTTGAAGATGTGGGCTGGCTTATGCCTCTTGGCTCTCATATCTGAAAGTAGGCAGTCTGATCAGTCTGATCTTATATTCTGAACTAGTTGTAGAAACATGGTAGGAAATTCTCTTATCTGCATCTCTTGTGCTGTTGTGTCTTTGGTTGTTCTGGAATTGAAAGCTAGGATTTCTGTGGTTGCTGGATTTATATCTACTGGTAGAGTTTCTCAAGGTAAAAACAAGACTTCTGATAACTTCAACTGGTTATATCTTAAAGTGAGGAGGAGTAAAAAATATCACACTTGTTTAAGAAAGCAAAGATAATACTGATAGAGATTCGCCCTCTCAAATTATTAAAGGAAAGGAAGGTTGTAGGTTTGAAGGGGATCCCAATATTTGAAACATTCTTTGTAAATAAATGCTTTATGGTTATGAAAATTTATTGATACAGGTAATGAAAATTAAGCAGAAAATACTTTGTGTTTTCCTAAGTTTAAAGAGCTTCAAATGCTCAATGGAACCCAGTAGGAAGAGTAATTATGCTCAAGCAAAACATTCAAAGACAGAGTTTAGACCTGGTGCTGACATTTTATACCTGAGAAAGTATCTGCCATGTGTTGGGCATGTGATAACTGGTGAATGGATGAATGTGTTTTAATTAAAAGTTAATAACAAGTTCTCTGTCACTTCCATGAGGTTTGGTATATTTCCATACCTCTGGAAGTATCATGAATGGAAACTACTCAAAGTGCCATATATCATTATTTGTCTAAACAGTTTCAAAAGGCTTAGGGGAATTTAGTATCAACGGTTAAAGGCACACACTGGATGTTTGGAGTTTTGACATCTAACATCCTTATTGATATAATTTAAAAGTTTTATTTGGTTATAGAAAGGATCCACCCACCTAGTAATGGATCATCTGTTAGAGTAACATACACTTGTTTGACAGTAGAACAATAGATTTACATTGTTTTGTCAGTAAGAATCCTTTGTTGTTGTTTTTGTTTACTCAAAGTTTCTATAACTTACTCTTAATATAATAACTTGGTCATAGAAATATAAATTAGATTCCTAATGGTATTTTTTGCTCTCACTATAAATAATCTGTACTTTTCCAAGTTTGAGAAAACTAGAACTTGTCAAGCTATTGCTAGTTGCTTGGGATATAATACTATATATAACATATATATATATATATATATATGTATATGTATATGTATATACCATATGATATATTATGCTATAAATTATAAGTTTTTAATATTCATCTATGTATCTATGTACATATATATCATGTTTCAAGAGAGGTCACTGTTGAGAAGACTATAACCAAATGATTACTTTTATAATTTTATTATGTTAAGTTATTTAGAGTTAATAGCCAATCCATTATTTTTTTTCCTCTGCACTCTTTTCTTGAAAAGAAAATAGTCTGACATACAGAAAGACAAACTGACTTTTTAAACCTTTTAGCGTTCCAGGGCTGAAAAATTTTCCTAAAGAGGAGGTCCCCAGCTTTCTGGGGAATCAGCAGATTGAGAGATAACCTTTTATAAAGCATCTGCCCACTGCTAGTCCTCTATGTTCCAATGTGGCACTCTTCTGTCCTGTCAGGGTCTAATGAAGCATACAATCCCATGTGACTTACTCCTGTGATGCCAGCAGAAATAATCATTTCTTTTACTTCCAAATGTGCAAAGTGGGGATAAGAGACCTTTCTTTGATTGTTGGAAAAAAATTAAAAACTATAGATTTTAACATCAAAGAACTGAGGTTTGATCTTTAGAACATACAGCAATTACATTAAAAATCTATTTTATATAAGAGTATTAAGATTCAATCTCACGCCTTCATTTTTATAAGTCATAGATTGCTGGAATAGGGCTAAATAGTATCATTTTGAAGAACAGATCTTTTCCTCCATTTTCTAATACATTTTTCTTTGCCATAAAAAGCTTGAAAAACAACTCCCTGAGGCACCAGAAGCAGGAGCAAGCAGGGTGGTTTGGCTGAGACCAGAGCAGCACAATGGGTTTCTACTTCCTTTCTGTTCATCACTTCCCCCTTCCCTCCAAAGCACACACAAAGCTCTGCATGACTTTCTGGTTTCAGGCTCCAGTTTGGCAATTTTTTCCACTGTGTATTGGGAAAAAATTGAAATGCAAAATTATATCCCCTGAAACAATCATATTGCTTTGGGAGCCTAAGAAGAAGGAGAAATATAGGGATGAGGTTTTTTTCTTAAGAAGGGGGGTAAGGAGTTGCTATGAGCCACAATACCCATTGCTTGCTGCTCCATGAACCTTTCAGATTTTTAAAAAACTCTTATTTAATTTTGCAAAAAAGTATCTTAGCCACTGAGAAAATTGTGCAGAGGAAGAAAATTTCTTCCTGATGAGGGATTATGCTCAGCAGAGACACAATGGTGTACTGTGTCGTTTGCTTCTATTTGCTATTTTCTCTTCTTTGGGAACACCTCATTTCACATACACAACCAGTAAGTCATTGGGTTAAGAGTTTAGCAGACCCAGAAGTGGAGAAGGGGGTGATTTGAGCTCTCGTCATAGCAGGTAATGGAGCTGGAAGTTGAAAATGACTGATGCGATGACTAACAGTATTATCTACAACAAAAGTATAGCTCTGCACTACAGAAAGAATGAGTGATCTTGGCTTGGAAGAAGAGGCAAGAGGGTGGTGGAATGTTTGGGAGGAACAAATAGACCTATAATGTTGGTATTTAAATGCAATTTACTCATTCGCTTTAGCAGATAAAATCTTAATATGTGTGTCATCTGTGGGCAGAGCCTGAAGAATTATAAGCATTCATTTGTTTTAATAATTTGAAAAAGAACAGTTTTATTAAACACCACAATCATCTAAGTAAAAATTTAAAATGAATCTCTTTTATCTCTCATAAAGTAATCTCTGCCTACAGGTTTATTTTTTTTTATAGGGTTTATGTTTTAAAGCAGTTTTAGGTTCGCAGCAAAATTGAGTGGAAGGCACAGAGATTTCCCATTGACTCCTTGTCCCCATGTGCACAGACACTCCCACTGTAAACACTCCTGACCAGAGTGGTACATTTGTTACAGCTGATGAACCTACACTGATGCATCATTATCACCCAAAGCTCACAGTTTACGTTAGGGTTAACTCTTGCTGTTATATGTTTTATGGGTGTAGACAAATGCATGACATGCATCCACCATTATAGTATTACACCTAATATTTTCACTGCCCTAAACATCCTCTGTGCAGCAATGGTTGCGTCAACATCAACTATGCTTCTTCAAATGCTGGAGGCAAGGGAACTGTGGTCCTTGAGTCTGGATATGCTCCCACCCAGGTTCCTGCCCCCATGTTATTGGTTTGCAATGTAGATATCAAATCAGCTAGGTATGGTATAGAAACCCCTATTGACCCACATTTTTCTGTGATTCTGTTTAGCATCAGGCCTTCAATAAGATGAAATAGACTTATTATTTGGATGTATTGATGTTTTGCTTTGTTTTCCTGGAAATTTACTTCAGTGAAATTATGTCATCTCCAGTATAAGACTTAATGTTTTAGGACTATCGGTTTAGAGTAGGCATTCTTATTAGACATTCAAGGATGAAAATCTTTAATAATTGTTTTAATTTGTTCATATAATGTGCATAATTATGGGAATAGGGTCCATAACTTTTCCTCAACAGTTTGCATTAAGAAGCATAGTATTTGCTTCTGATAATAAATCTGAAATAAAGGTAAATTTTAGTACTATTTTAGACCTGACTTCCCTGATATTTATCAAAGTTTAGTGACAAGTCACAGGTATCTAAGCCAGTTATTTTTCCCTATGTGGTCAAGCTTACTATTTTCATTGGCTTTAAAACAAGTTGGTTGTAATATATGCAGGTACTCTTCCCCCACTACCAGGAAGAGGAACTTAATCGCTTTCCCTCAATTTGGGCTAGACTTAGTGACTTGCTTCCAAAGTGGAAACCAGAGAAAGAGAAATACAGTAACTACAGTGGAGAAACCTAGCTAATACTACATTAACCAAGTGATCAAAGTTAATATTACCAGTGATGTCAGGGGGATATCATGTATCCTCTAATGTGATGTGATGAAAAGGGCACTTCACCTCTATGATATTCTTCCCTCTAACCCCTCACCTTAGTCTAATTGTGAGAGAAACATCAGACAGGTTTAGACTGAGAGACTTTCTACACAAGATGCCAGATCAGTATTCTTCAAGACTTCAAAATTATGAAAAATAAGGGAAGTCTAATAGACTGTCCCAGACCAGAAAAGACTGGGGAGACAGGACAACTATTTGGCAAAAAGTGCAATTATTTTTGCACCAACCTAATAAATTCAATGTGATATCCTGGATTGGATCCTGGAATATAAAGGGGACATAATGGAAAGAGGTGGGAAATCTAAAGTCTAGAGTTTAGTTAATAGCAATGTACTAACATTGGTTTCTTAGTTTTGACAAATATATCATGAAGGTGTAAGATGTTAGCACAGGAGTAAATTGAGTGAAGGAATATAAGAGAACTGTCTTTATTATCTGCATTATCTAAAATCACTTGAAAATCAAAAGTTAATTTTAAAAAGTTGTTTGAATCTAAAAAGATGCGCAAAGTCTCAACTCACATTGTATTCCTGGGTTACCCAGAACAGATGACACCGTCTCTGGAAATCCGTCCTTGTGACCTTACATACTATGCCACTAATAGAATTAATGGTACTCTCCTGTAGGTTATAAAATGAATTATTGCCTAGTGGATATGAGTTTGGACTCCTCATTTCAGACTTCCAGGGTTTGAAGCCGGGCTCTACCAATTACCAGTTAGGTGACTTTCAGCACATTACTTGATCTTTCCATGTTCCAGTTTGCTCATCTGTAAAATATTAACCTACTTCATAGGGCTGTTGAGAGCAAGTAGTTTAAAGTACACATGCAAAGTCCTTAGGATAGTGTCTGGTACTTAGAAAGAACTCAAAAGGTGATAGTGGTGGTGATGATGATGATGTCTCCAAATCATTATTTATGTAACACTTATATAAATATCTCATTGCTCATCCCTACTTCTGTTTTAGATCATTAGATCTTTGAGGATAAAATAATGTTTTATTTATCTTTGTATCCCCATGCCTGATAAATAATAAGTACTCAATAATTGTTGATCAAATGTATGCTTGGTTTTCTGGATCCTAACTTGTCTTATCTGGGATATGGGTATAAATATGCCTACTGCCAAATTACTGGCTTAGGTGGGAGATAGTAATAAATTAATCAGCATTGCCTGATGCTCTAAGCGCAGTTAGGGATGCAAAGACATGTTTCTGAGGTCTCTCTGTTCTCCTCACTGCTGCCGAAACTCACCAGCATATATACTCCACTATGTATTTGAATTTATCTGAAAATGATAAAACTTCACATTAAATATGGCTGAAGACAAGTGCTTGGATTCTAAGAAGGTATGGGTGGGGGTTATAGCAAGACAGGACAATGTAAGAAAATGTGGGATACTCCCCTTATGTGGAACATTCATCCCATCTATTTTCCCTGCAGGCATGAGAGAAGATTAGCTAAATTAAAAAAAAATACAAACCAAAGTTTGTAAAATGTTTTTGGGCATTCTAGAAGGACAGAGTTTCTGTTTTAGATTTATTATGGTGTTATTTTGTTATTGAGAGGTAATATAAATAATTTAAAACATTGCTAACTTGTGCAAGACTGAAAGATAATATATTGAAAGTTGGGCATGATGGCATGTATCTGTAGTTCTAGCTATTTGGGAGGCTGAGGTGGGAGGATCACTTGAGCACAGAAGTTTGAATCCAGCCTGGGCAACATAGTGAGACCCTGTGTCTAAAAAATGAAAATAAAATAAAGATACTGTGTTGAGAAATGAGTTGTAGTTGTATTGATGGTAATGAGTGGATCCGAGTTTCATTCTGAAATGAATATGACATTACTATAAAATGTGCTGGAAATGAATTTATTTGAGACTCTTCTTCTCTTTTGACAATGCCAAGTTGCACCCTTTGAGTTGCCCCTTGCCCAGTATCCATAGGAAAGATTTTAAAATCATTATATATTCGTCAAATTAACCTTTTCCCAAATTATTATCTCAATAACTAGAAGTTTATTCATATTGTAATAACTTCTTGGGTGTTCAAAATGATTGAAGCTACCTGGCCAGAGCACCTTGCCATATGTTTGATAACTTAACCTTCCCCTTCCCCTTCTTTTTTCTGGACAAGCCAAAAGCCCAGCTTACATCCTAGCCACACATTTGTAAGTCCAAATTCTACCCACGTAATTTAGGCAGCTGAATATAGAAATGTATCTTTTTAGTCTTTGAATAAAAGGAGTGTTAAAGTAACTCTTGTAAGCACTGTTGCCATTCCATCCAAGGCTGTGAATTACCACATGGTCTGAAAGAGAGGGTGGAAACATCATCCTAATTTGGGGGAACCAAGCTACCTGGCGGTAGTTGATATAGTTAATTCTTGAACCCTGCTTTTCAGATTGAATTGCCCAGTGTTGTAATTCACTAGATTTGGCTCATGGAATTCCAGATGCTCTTCTGGTAATTATAGTGCAAGGCTAAATTTTCTGTTCTCATTTGTCCTTTTAAAATACTTTATTCCTCATTTGGTCTCTTTCACCCAGTGTTTAGGGGTTATAACTTTTATGAGTAAAATTTAGTTTTAAATGGAAGAAAAGTTAGCTCCTGCTACCATGGTACTAGTTAATCATAAGTTCATAAAAAAAGCTAACATACTGGGTCAGAGAGCCAGCATTAAAATTTGATGCGTTTGGGGGAAAATAAATTAAAAAGGTCTGGTAAAAAGCTTGCACTCTGGAGCTTTTTATCTGCCATCTGTCATCTGAAGCATAAACCTGTGCCCTCATGTGTACCCAACTGCAATGTATCTCTTCTATGGAAAGCCAGATAATTACAAGGTTCCATAGTCCTTTGGCAGATTGAATAAAGGGTTACTTTAATTTCTTTTCATAGGCTGTAGATGTACACTGTGTTCTATAAAGATACTGTACACAGTTCTGTCATAAGGCTGACCATAAGCATTGTATAAATTAGTATCTCTGTTTAGGAAGTAGTAACCTGAAAATGGGCTCAAGAGCACATAACTTGTAGTTATCTTTAGGATGTGGGGGATGACTGTGTGATTTTGTTTATCATCGTCTTTGT
This sequence comes from Ateles fusciceps, assembly GCA_036589455.1. Lineage (NCBI taxonomy): Eukaryota > Metazoa > Chordata > Mammalia > Primates > Atelidae > Ateles > Ateles fusciceps. The sequence continues at coordinate 139,359 of JAZHEH010000145.1, forward strand.
TAAGAAGTATCACGTACAAATCGAGTAGTAGACATTCATCAGATCCTTCTAGCTCAACAAAAGGGACATATAGTCATCTAATCAACCATTCAATGAGAAGATCAATAACTCACTGTCATTATTTATGAGCAAAAGAGAAGTTGTAGAGCACTGATAAATGTAGGGCAAGTAGAGAAAATAGTTTTTTTTTGTTAAGGGACATTTTATATTACAGTTCTAATTAATCAGGGAACAGATTAGGAGCAGATTTAGGTTTTGAAAGGGAAGAGGAAGAATTTGTGAGCAAATATATATACTGATACATATATACGTGTATATATACTACATATATAGTATATATACATATATATTCTGATATATAATGTATATATATTCTGATACATATATAATGTGTATATGTATATGTATATATATTCTGTGTGTGTGTTTATATATATCAGAAATAGGGAGAAAGGGGTTGTTTAGCAAGTTTCTGTAGGGGGAGGCTTGGAAGATGAGGGCCAGGTAATTTCACAAGAACTTTGAGGTTTTACATGAAAGCAAAACAATACGTTGTTTAGGTCTGACAAAGAATACTATATTAGCTGCCTTTTGGCCTTTTTACAGGTAATTCAAGGTCAGTTTAAAAAAATGAAGAAATTATAATTTGTTTAAATAAACAGTTATAAATAATATTATGGAGAGAACTAAATATACTCAGATGGAATGCAGAAGAATAAAGAAGAGTTTGCAAAGCAGTCTATGGATGGTCAACAAATTATAATTTATTGTGGTAAAAGGAAGAGAACAATTCAAATAATTTAAGGGCTGGCAAATGCAATGAGTGCCAAATATTAATGTAATTTCATTGTTTTTCTTCGAGAAGAGAAGCATATGGGATGATAGGGTTGTTAGCTTCAAGTCTGAAGATCAGTCAGGTGAGCAGAGGTGAGCATTAGTGATGGGTATTTTTTTTAAGCTTTGCTGAAGAAAGAAAAGGATGGAAATTCTTACTCTGTAGAATAAGCACCTTAAAAAGTTTTTCTAAAAAATTGGAACCCCAATACACCTATTTTAAGTGTTCATTTTTGTTGAGTTTTGACTAATGTGTACTCCCATATATTTATTACCACAATCAAGCTATAGAACATTTTAATGACCCCAAAATGTTTCCTTGTGTTTTTTTTTTTCTAGTCAGATCTCTCTGCTTCTACCCACAGGTAATCACTTACCTACTTTCTGTCACTATAGATTGGACTTACTGTTTAAAAGAATTTCACATAAATGCAACCATATAGCATGTACTCTTTTTTGTCTGGATTCTTTTGCTCAGCATAAAGTTTTCGAGACTTATCCATGTCATTGCATGTTTTAGTGGTTTATTCCTTATTATGGCTGAGTAGTATTCCGTTGCATAGATATACCACAATTTATCCATTCACCTGTTGCTGAACATTTGGGTTCTATAGTAGTATAATTAAATATAAATCATTTCATGGGCCTGTTTCTCTGGGCTGTGAACTTCTCTAGTATTGTAGCTTTTTAGAAAATTTTCCCTGAAGTGAGACAGTCATGCTTTAAGGAGTTGGAATAGGAGAAATTCCCCTTTCCCCCAGCTGTGATAAAGTTCTGGAAAGGTCTTTTCCTCTAAAGATTAGGGTTTTGCTTATTAAGAAAATTCTAAGCATATTTCACAGTGGTTACTCTTCCCTCACCTTTGCCAGAGCCATGAGTGGACCTGTCTTGGATCTTCACTGTGAGAACCTGGTGGGATTCCTGGAGGTCAAGCCCATGAGGGTGTGCATTCCCCCTAAGACTTGGCACCAAGGAAGTTTTTGCTGCTACTCCAGTCCACACTCAGCCCTCAGCAATTAGTGAAACTACCATTAAGTGTTTCTACTAGTTTATGGCTCTAGCATCTTTTCCCTTAGGTAAGTACATCTTGGCTATGTCTCTTTGAATGATGCCTCTGTCCTCAGATTTCAAGGTGGTAGTTTCCTCTGTGACCCCAGTTATCTAACAGGTCCAAGAAGAGCCTTGATTTTCAGTTTGCCCAGGTTTTTCCTTGTTGTAAGGGTGAGGGTGACAGTGACAACTTCTGAGCTTTTTATAAGTTGGAGCTAAAACCAGATGTCTCCCTCACCTTTATTTTTGAAAGATATTTCCACTGGGTGTACCATTCTAGGTTGACAAGTTTTTTTTTCTTTCAATGCTTTAAAGATGTATTTTCATTGTCTTTAGGCTTGAATGCTTTCTAATGAGATCTGAAGTGTTCTATTTTTAGTTCCTCTATAAGTAATTCTTTTTCTCTACTCTCCTCTGGCTGCATTTAATATATTTTCTTTATTATTCCTTTTTGACAATTTGATTAGGATATGTCTTTGTATGGATTTCTTTTAGCTTATCTTCCTTACAATTTGTTGATATTCTTGGTTCTGTGGGTTTACAGTTTGCTGATTTGGGGCATTTTTGATAATCTCTTTGAATAATTTTTATATTCCTCCCTCTATCTCCTTTATTTCTGGAACTCCAATTAATGCTATCTTGTTAGGCCACTTAATATAGTACAATAGGTCACAGAGTTTCTGTTCATTTTTTTCAGACTTTTTCCTGCTTGTCTCAAGTTGGATAGTTTTAATTGCTATGTTTTCAAGTTTACTAATCTGTTCTGCATTATATAATCTACTGTGAATCTCTTTCAGTGAGTTTCTTATTCCATGTATTATGTTTCTCATCTCTAAACATTTCATGTAGCTTTTATTTATATTTTTCATTTTCTCCTCTTATGTTTGTATTTTCCTTAAAAATTTGAGCATGCTGAGCATATTTTTTGTTGCTATTTTTAATGTATTTGTTTGCTAATTCAATCATTGCTGTGATTTCTTGATCTCTATTAACAGATTACTTTTTCCTGGTTATCTGTCAAAATTTCATGCTGCTTCATGTGCCTGATAATCTTTTAATTGGATGACATACAGTGTGAAGTTTACAATGTTGAGTGTTGGTTTTAGTTGTATTCCTTTAAAGATTGTTGGGCTTTGTTCCATAGGCAGTTAATTTACTTGTGGATCATTTTGATCCTTTTAAAACTTGTTTTAAAGCTTCTTAAGGGCAGATCTAGATGTGGGTTTAGCCTTGTTATTAAGAAATGATCATGCTGACATCTTTACTGAATGATCCTGTGTTCTCTGAAGTCTGTTGACTTTGGCTGGTGGGAGCACTAATAATTCCTAGCCACATGTGACTTCTAGGATTTTTTTTTGTCTCACTACTCTTTGATATGACCAGAAGGAATAAATTCAGTGGAAAGAAAGGAGAATTGAGGAGGGAGAGAGAGAGATAGAAAGAGAGAAGAAGGGGAGAGAGAGAGGGAAGAGTGAGAGAGAAAAACGAGAAAGAGAGGCAGAGAGAAAGAGAGAGGGAGAACTAAATAGAACAGGAACTAAGGTATGAGGGGTAATTTGCATTCGCCTATCTTGAGAAGTATTTTCCACTTTAGCTCTGAGAGGGCTCCAATAAGTGTAGGTATGATCCTTACTTCCTCACTGCATACTTTTTCTTAATTGTGAGTGGATTAACCTGGGACCTACCCCTAATAATGAGGATGAATCTGTATCTACCTTTTGTTCCCTGAAGCTTATCCTAATATAACCAGTAAACCTGGAATTAGACACAATTGTTTCAATTTAATGAATCCTGGACAGAGTATACTTGGATTCTTGGCCACCTCCTCTATGTAGAGAGATTTGAGAATATTGCTAACCAGAAAAAGCACTAAATTAGGTAAATTCCTCCAAATATCAAGGTTCTAGAACTGATTCTTCTATTCTTTGTTGGACTAGAAACTCACTTGATCCTTCTAGTTTTTATTGGGTTATTTGATCTACAGTCCCTTTCATCTCAGATAGTATATGATTCTAATGTGGAGTAGGTCATATTCCTGGTATCCTCAATGACACCAAATTGGAAAGCAATAAGAAAATCTTCTGGACAGTGTGAATCAGGTAGAAGACTACAATTCCCTCTGGTCATTAGCTGCCAGTGAGCTCAGATACAAATGGGCTTCTCTGTGCTATCAACTGTATCATAGTCTCCCATGGGTGGCATATCTGTATCCTGGATTGCCCACTGGGGTTTATCTGTCAACTATGATTTATGTTTTGCCTGGTCTTATTACTGCGTTTTTTGTCTTCCTCAATTTTGTTTTCTTCTTTAACATACTTTTGTCTTTAACATACAGCATCCTTTGCTGTAGGCATTCCTGTATGTTACTTCAAAATCTTTGTAGAATATGGTGCTGGTGGTGAGAGATTTAAAGATCTTTATCTAAGGAAACAAATAAGGAAAAGAGATAAAATAATACCAAATTAAACAGATAACACTCAGATATTTATGTATATAAATATGTATTTTAAACAAGTTTCTTTATGTGTTTTTCTCTGAAGACAGCAAATGAAAAACTAGAAGTGAATGGAAGGCTGATAAAGAAAAGGAAAAAATGACAGCTAACAAGAGGTTACCATTTATTTTCCATATTAAAGGGAGAAGACAGACTCCAAAAGAGATATAAAATTACCTTGTGTTTTATAGCACATTATATAAGTTGATATTCAGAATGAAGGCAACTCATTACCAAGACTAGGTTAAATAATTTTCCCTAATTTTTACTTGAGAAGGCAGAGGAAAGTACCTTTTTGTTCGAGATAGAAATTGCCAAACGGCTTTATTCATTTTTACTGTGGTATGAGTTCATGTCTTACTAAAAACATGAGAAATACATTCTCTTGATCTGCATGGCAGATGCATTTCTAATGTCATTGGTAGGCTATGGCAACAGAAATACCTTTAATGTTCCATTTCCTTTTAGGGTTCTACAAAAATTGTATTCTAGTGTCACAGTTCCTGTAGGAAGGATTTTTCATAGCAGTCCACCTGATGGTTGAGTTGTGATCTTTTCATCTATTCTCCTGGTGTGACATGCATGTTGGTGTACATGCATTTTCTGCCATTCAGCATGGTTCAAGTACTTGCTTTTGTTCATTCTTTCTTCTTTAATGTGACATACTTTTATCAGGATAAGACTAAGTTACCTTCCTCTATGTTACCTTCTGCTCTCCCCACCTTTTACAGCTCTGTGCCATAATGTGTCTGATTAGATACCCTCATCACTGGTGACGGGTTATCGTTATCAGCATACTTAGAGATTCCATCAGAAGCTAGGTCTTTGGGTCACTTCCCAAGTGACACCTCTATTCAGAGGGCTTACCTGAGATGAGAAAGTCCTTTTATTTTTACAAAGTCCTTTTTCTATTCATTGTTCAAAGACATTAGCTCTAACAGCCCAACATAAATCCTGGCAAAAGAAGTGCATAGGGCTGTAGAAGCAAAGCCAAAAGACCTCATCCAACATTCTCTACAGTCACACCACCTGGGAGAGGAGGAAGGAAAGAGAAATAAAAAACCAATAATATTATAAGGAAAGAAAGAAAAAGAAAAATATTCAACCCACAAGAGAATAATTACAAAAATTGGAAGTGCCAGCATCTCCAGATAAGAAGGGACTACTGCAATAATTTTGGCACCATGAAAAATCTGAATGTAGTGACACCACCAAAAGATCACACTAGCTTTCCAGCAGTGGCCCTTAACCAAAATGGAAACTCAGAAATGGCAGATATAGAATTCAGAGCACAGATTGCAAGGAAGCCCAATGAGATCCAAGACAAGATTGAAAATCAACACAAAGAAACTTCTAAATCAATCCACGAAATGAAGCAAGAGATAAATATCTTAAAAAAATAAATCAGAGCTTCTGGAATTTAAAAACTCACTTAAGGAATTTCAAAATTCAACTGAAAACCTTGTCAGTGGACTAGACCAAGCAGAAGAAGGAATCTCAGAACTTGAAGACAAGTCTTTTAAACTAACCCAGTCAGACAAAAGTAAAGAAAGAAATTTTTTAAAAAAATGAACAAAGTTGTTTAGAGATGTGGGATTATGTAAAGTGACCAAACATGCAAATTATTGGCATTCCAGGGAGAGGAGAAAAATAAACAACCTTAGAAAACATATGTGAGGGAACAAGTAAAGAAAAGTTTTGTAATTTTGCTAGAGAGGTAGACTAGATTAAAAAAAAATCTAGATATAAAAAATCTAGAGAACACCTGCAAGATACTATACAAAATGAGCATCACCAAAGCATAGAGTCACCAGACTGTCCAAGGTCAGTGCTCAAGAAAAAAATCTTAAAGGCAGCTAAAGAAAAAGGTCAGATCACTTATAAAGGGAATCTAATCAGGCTAATAGTGGACTTCTCAGCAGAAAACTTATAAGCTAGGAGAGATTAGGGACCTATTTTCAGCACTGTTAAAGAAAATAGTTTTTTTTTTTTTAGATGGAGTTTTGCTCTTGTCACCCAGGCTGGAGTGCAATGGTGCGATCTTGGCTCACTGCAACCTCCACCTCCTGGATTCAAGTGATTGTCCTGCCACAGCCTCCTGAGTAGCTAGAATTACAGGTATGGGCCACCATGCCTGGCTAATGTTTGCATTTTTGGTAGACAGGCTTTTGCCATGTTGGCTGGGGTGATCTCTAACTCCTGCCCTTAGGTGATCCTCCTGCCTCAGCCTCTGAAAGTGCTGGGATTACAGTTGTGAGCCACCACACTTGGCCAAAAAGAAATTCTAACTAAGAATTTCATATCTCATCAAACTAAGCTTCATAACTAAAGGAAAAATAAAGTATTTCCAGATAAGCAAGCACTAAGGGAATTCATAACCACTAGACCAGCTTTACAAGAGCACCTTAAGGGAGTTCTAAACGTGGAAACAAAAGAATACAACCTGCTACTGCAGGATCACACTTAAGTACATAGTAATTAAGACAAAGGCCTGATATCTGGAGTCTATAGGGAACTTAAACAAATCAACATGTGTAAAATAACCCCATTAAAAAAATAGTTAAAGGATATGAACAGACGCTCTTAAAAGAAGACATACAAGTGACCAACAAACATGAAAAAATGTTCCACATCATAAATTATCAGATGGATACAAATACAACTCACAATGAAATACCATCTCACACCAGTCAGAAAGGCTATTATTAAAAAGTTAAGCAGTTTGGTGATTTATCTAGATATCAAACAGCTACCTATTTGACCCAGCAATCTCGTTACTGGGTGTATACCCAAAAGAAAATAAACCATTTTACTAAAAAGGCATATACTCATATGTTCATTGCAGTACTATTCACAATAGCAAAAACATGGAATCCCTTAGGTGCCCATGGATAGTGAATTGGATAAAGTAATGGAATACTACACAGCCACAAAAAGAATGAAATAATGCCCTTTGCAGCAATATGGGTGTAGCTCAAAGCCATTATCCTAAGCAAATTAATGTAGGAACAGAAATCCAAATACCACATGTTCTCACTTGTAATCAGGAGCTAAACATTTGATACTTATGGATATAAAGATGGCAACAATGGACACTGAGGACTACTAGAAGGCAGAGGGAGGAAGTGTGGCAAATGTTGAAAAACTGTTAGGTACTATACTCATCTGGGTGATAAGATCACTAGTGTCCCAAATCTCAGCATCATGCTATATACCCATGTAACAAACCTGCACATGTACCTCCCGAATCTAAAATAAAACTTGAAGGCTGGGTGCAGTGGCTCATGCCTGTAATCCTAGCCCTTCAGGAGGCTGAGTTGGAAGGATTGCTTGAGCCCAGGAGGTTGAGGCTGTAGTGAACCATGATCATGTCACTGCCCTCCAGCTTAGGTGACAGAGTGTGAGACATTGTCTCAAAAAATAAGTAAAATAAAATGAAAGTTGAAATTAATAACCCACCTGAAAGAAACAAAAACCACAACCACAACAAAAGAAAGACATTGGCTCTAACTCTACACATTAGGATGCTCTATTCCTTATCGGAGCCATAAGATCTTGTCAGTCTTACTTAGGAGAAGAAGGGATACTCTCAGGATGGGAACATCATCCTGCCTAAATCTTTATACATATTAAACTCTTAACTCTTAAACTCTACTTGCATTATTATAATCTGTTTGCCTCTTCTCCGGGGCCCTTGGCTGAGGTAAAACCTGATAACAATGAATTAGAGTTTTTTGGATTTAACTTAATGAGTGTTTGGACTCTGAGATCTGTTTTAGATTTATTCTTGTTTGTCTCAAACTCGAGTCCTTCAGTGATTTTTTCCACTTTGCATTTATTAGCCAAGCCAATTAAAATTTTTCTGTATAATTTAAAAGTTACTGTAGGATTTTTTTTCATTACCAAGGACATTTTAAACATCATTTATCATGGAATTATTGTGATAGTTTTACATTCTGGTTAAGAGATTTGGATGAATATTATAATGTTTTAAAAAAATGATATGTGTTCTGACATTGATTTCGTTGGAACACCTTTCTGGGTAGATGCATGAGAAATAGGGAGAAAAGAATGTATTCTGCATTTGGGGAAGAAATTATTTCCTTTTCCTTTCTCCATGGGCAAGGAGCATGAGATAAAAATAATCAGAATAAGGTCCTTAGGTATCAAGAATTTATTAGAATCAGAGCACTTACTAATTCAGAGCAAATGAGATCTATAGATCGTTAATTGCAGCCTGGTGTCTTTTATAAGAATGCCTCATGTAGCGAGCACATTGTCCCTTCACTAAATGAGTAGTGATTATCAGGGAGATTACTGTGATTTATAAGCTCATTTTCTTCATTTTACTTTACATGTGCCAGACACTGACTCATACAATAGAAAACAAAACAAGCCTGATTTTAGAAATTAAATGCTTTATTGATTTTTTTATTATTGCTCACAACAGAAAGTTGTAATACATGGAATTTTTGAATATATGGTATATAAGTTAAAAAATACATGGTGGTGGTGGGGGAAACAACTTTATTGCAAGCTTTAGATTATAAACTAATTTTGGTATAATACATTTCTGCCAGAATCGAAAGAATACCACCCAAATGGAGAAGAAGTAATATTATTGTTGTGGAAGGAGAAATTATTTTCTTGGGCAAAGATTCTACTTTATTCTGGAATGTGCCCTTTTCAGGTAATTGTGACGTCTACAGTAAGTAACCTGCAGAATTTTATCTCTTTAATCTTTATGGAGAAAAGAGCTGGTGTGATGAATAATCAGACAGTCTGATCTGCAAGCAACATGCTTCTCCTTATTTTTCAGCAAATGGTTTTTTGTAGCTTCAGATATCAGAGGAATTGATTAGATTCTTAAGTTATTTATACATGCAAAGTTAAGTGGAGAATTTGATACAATTATTCTGATTGTTGAGAGGCAGTAAAACATGGTAAAGGAGCTTGGTCTCTGCAGCTAGACTCCCTAAATTCTGATCAGAGATCTGTCAGTGTGATCTTAGGCAATTTACTTAGCCTCTCTGTGCTTGAATTCTTCAACTATAAAGTAGGGATGATAATTAAAACTAAATGAGTGAATATACATAAATTGAACAGTGTCAAACACATAATAAGCACTAAATAAATGCTAACTCTTGCTATCATTCAGACTAAATAAGTATGGGTACAGATCTAAGGGCTGATTTTCACTGATAACTGAAAGAAATGACTCTTAGAATTTCAACATTTAACAAACATTTTGAAGCAGTCCATTAATTTATATGTAATGTTTTAGTGTGAGAAATGTGGCACAGTGGAAAAGGAATCCACCATTTTTGAAGAAACGTTATAAACTTTGAAGTGAGACAAACAAGTTCGCATTCCAGTTCTGTTTCTTGATGGTGTGTGAAGCTAGGGACATTATTTCACCTTATAGAGACTTAGTTTCCACATCTGTTAAATGCTACCTTGCAGTGTTGTGAGGATTTATGTTAACATTATTAGATATAGAGTTCTTAGCATAATGCTGGTACATAATAGTAACCAAGCAGTAATTTGGCAGTTCTCTTCCACCAGCTTGATAGCTAGAATCCTATCTCTTCCAACTCTCTTTTTCTGGAGACGGAAGAGAACTGGGAGAAAGTCAATCCACTGTTTTTTAAAATAGATATTTTTTTTGGGGGGGGCAGTTTTAGGATCACAGCAAAATTGAGTGGAAGGTACAGAGATTTCCCATGTATTCCCTGCCCCTACTCATACGTAGCCTTTCCCATTATTAACATTCCCCACCAGAGTAGTACCTCTGTTACAACTGATGAACCCACATTGACATATCTCAGCCACCTAAGGCCCATAGTTTACATCAGACTTCAGTCTTGGTGTTATGCATTTCATAGGTTTGGTCAAATGTATAATGACATGTATCTACCATTATAGCATCATACAAAGTAGTTGCACTGTCCTAAAAGTCCTTTGTGCTCCACAGATTTTAGTTTTTCATTTTTCTCATTTTGATATACGAACAATTGTGATATATGAGTGTGAGATGGCATCCCGTGGATAGACCAAGTCATCTCAGGAAGATTTTAGAGATGGTTCTCAGTAGAGTCAACCAGTGTGTGAGTGGCAGGCACAGGGGTACAAATACAGGATCACATGACATGGAGCTGTTGGTCCAGGATGATGCATGGTATTTTGAGGGTACACTAAGAGGGAAGAATACATCAGCCCTGTGTCTCACCAGAAGCAAGGGTCTCATGGAGTTCAACATTAGGCAAAGTCAGAGATTTGAGTGTGCAAAAGATGTTGCTGACTTATATCAGCAGGAATAGGGCTCAGGATGGCATGTAGATTTGGAAGAGCAAGGCAGATTCCCAATTTTTGAGGTTCTAATACACTGCTCAGATTATAAAAGAAAAATCTACAAGAAGATACATGTGGTAGGAATTAACATTTATTCAGCATCTACTATATGCCATATACAGTGCTAGGTTTTCTATGTGGTAGGTGTTATTATTCTGTATTTTAAACATAATAAAATTGGGATTTGGAGAAACTAAGAAACTTGGTCAAAGTCATAGAGCTAGCAAGTGGTGAAGCTGAGATCAAAACCAGACTTTCTTATTTAGGGATCTAGCTGCTAAATAAAGGATACTGGTAGAAATTTGATCTAATGAAAATGGAAGAAACCCACAAATTATACTTACGCACACTGTTCAAGTTCAAGGCATAGGGACTTGATCCTGAGTCATGGTGATGTGCTATAGCACCTTTAATTTCCACAGACTAAGGTCAGGAGAGGGCAAGTGATCTCAGCAAGAGAGGAGGAAGGCTGCAGGGAAGCAACCTCACAATTCATTGCCATGGTATCCCCCTACTGCAGTACTTTAAATGGTCCCATGGAGTCTGCAGAGTGCAAAGCATTAACGTACAGCTCTAAGTGCTTTACTGTCTAATTTGTTATCATGGAGTGACCAAGTAACATGTGTATTTATGGTGAGCAACAGGGATTCTTAAGTTAGGGGTACAGAGGTATATTGGCAGTGTTTTATGTGGAAACTTTTTCTCTTCTCTGAATTTTCTTATAAATCATGGTCAGAACCTTCTGTTTCTAAGGGAACTAGGAAAACAAAGGCAAATATTATCACCAAATTGGAAACTTTTGTGCCCAAAGTTTAATATTTAACCACTTTTTAAAAAGATCATAGAATAAAAACTCTATCTTGGATACTTAAGTTACTATATGAAGGTTGGATTTTTGAGGATGGTAAAGTCGGGAACTGATTTCGTCAAACTGATTACTCTTCAAGGCTGCCTCAAAGGCAAATCATTTCACATCATGGTCAATTATTTGATTTCTAACATTTAACAAATGTGCATCAGAGGATTTAATATCAGGGAAAATGGGGAACAGTTTAGAGACAATTATATATTCTCTTTTTCATGCAGTAAGCTACCTGCTTGGTTAAAAAAAGTCCTCTTGTGCACTCTGGGAAGCCTTGCTTGGACATAGGCATATTCTTAGGTCAGACTAGTATCTTAGTCAAAATTTGTGGATGGGAATATAGGTAAATTGAAATTTTAAATATCCCAAGGACATATTTATCCTTTTTCTAGATTGTGAAAATGACATATTTTGGAATGGAGGAAGATTTGCTCATTTGTCACCCCCCTCCAACTTGTTTCCAAAATCTCACAACGTTTGAATATATTTAAGTGTCTCATTGGGTTGGATCAGCCATACAAACCCCGCCCCATATAAAATCTTAGAAATATTATTAAATGCCTAGGATCACACTACCTTAAAACAAACAAAAACAAACATAAAATTGTTTTTATCATTAAAGTTTTCTTCCTTCTTCTTAGGTTCTGTCCACATGCATACATTATCTTTACATTTTAAATGGTTAATTTTAATTACACAATTACAGAAATACATTCTCATTGCAAAAATTCCAACATGTAAATATAAAAAGCAAAAGCTACCTTTCAATTATCCTTTCTCTTGAAATCCCAGGATTTTTATTAGGTCATCATTAATCATTATTAGAGTCCTAGTATGCATCAATTTATTTTTTCAATGTGATTTATTGTATGCATGTACACACACAAATACATATATATTTTTAAACTATATCACTTGTGAAACAAATTTTCTTCACATAACAATATGTTTTTGACATCTTTCCACTGAAATTTACCTCATTTAAAAATTGCTGCATAGTATCTCAAAATGCAGATGGAATATAGCATAGTTAGCCATTCCTTTATTGATGGACATTTAGATTGTTTTCATTTTCTACTTTTATGAATAATGTTGTTGAAATGAGTATCCTTGCACATACACATTGGTCCAAATATGCAAGCATTTTACTATATTGGTAGACAGTGGTAATATTACTGGGATGAAAGATATCTTCAGGTTAGTTGAATTTACTTTTATTATTTTACATTTTTGTGGGTACATAGTAGGTGTGTATATTTATGGGTACATGAGATGTTTTAATACAGGATGCAATGTGAACTAATCACATCATGGACAGTGGGGTATTCATCCCCTCAAGAATTTATTGTTATAATTATTTCATGTATTTTTTTTAGCATCTTGGGGTGATGTTATTTTCAAAATTTTTGGTTTTCTAATAAGTACTTTTAAGGCAATGACTTTTTCTCTGGGTGTCCCATGGCCTGCAGCAGAATGCTTTATATCTGGCACTCTGATTATCAGTCATTTCTAGAGAATTTTAAAACATAGTTTAAAAATACTCCATAGTGTGGCAATTTCTCAAGGATCTAGAAATAGAAATTCCATTTGACCCAGCAATCCCACTATTGGATATATACCCAAAGAACTATAAATCGTTCTACTATAAAGACACATGCACATGCATGTTCATTGCAGCCCTGTGTACAATAGCAAAGACCTGGAACCAACCCAAATGCCCATCAATGATAGACTGGACAAAGAAAATGTGGCACATATACACCATGGAATACTATGCAGCCATAAAAAACGATGAGTTCGTGTCCTTTGTAGGGACTTGGATGAATCTGGAAACCATCATTCTTAGGCAAACTGACCCAAGAACAGAAAACCAAGCACCGTATGTTCTCACTCATAGGTGGGTGTTGAACAACGAGAACACATGGACTCAGGGAGAGGAGCATCACACACAGGGGACAGTTGGTGGGGGCAGGGGGAGAGACAATGGGGGTGGTGAGGAAGGGGAGGGTGGGGAGGGATAACATGGGGAGAAATGCCAGATATAGTATGCACCTAAAGTAAAATAAATAAATTATTAAAAATAAATAAATAAATAAACGAGGAAAAAAAATACTCCATAGCACAAGAAAGGTATTTTAAAGTTAAACTTTCAATGAATCAGCATACAGTAAAATTGACTTGTTTTAATATTGTATCTATAAATGTGCTAATATATTTTTAAACATTTAGGAATTTTAAGTTTGTATTTTTGCCACTGTTTTCAGACAATTTGGCCTTCATTTAAAATAATGTTTTGAAAATTTTCATATAGTTTACCACACAGTAATTTGTAACTATTTTAATGGATATTTATATGGAAAACTATAATGAAGAGTAATTTTATTAAAAAAAATATACTTTCTCCCTGTTGGCCATCAAAAATATTCTAATATAGCTAGTATGTGCAGCTTCCACTGGTATTCAATTTGTCACTATTCTGACTGTGTACTGAATTTCTGAGAAAAGTGATTAGTGTTCCACTGAGGTTCATGACTTATAATTTACCAGTCTTGTTTTTGTTTGCTTTAAAGCAGTTCTTAAGTATTTTGAAGCTATGTTGTTAGATGAATAAAAGTTTGTGACATATATATCTTCTTGTTGGATTGTACCATGAAAGGGGAGGGATAGTGGGGGGTGGGGAGTTGGGGAGGGATAGCATGGGGAGAAATGCCAGATATAGGTGATGGGGAGGAAGGCAGCAGATCACACTGCCATGTGTGTACCTATGCAACAATCTTCCATGTTCTTCACATGTACCCCCAAACCTAAAATGCAATAAAAAAAAATAATAATAATTTAAAAAAAAATCAATATAAAATATTTTTGTCCATTTCTATGTCTCACCCTGAATTCTATTTCATTTTTTATTTAACTAATATTGGCCAGGGTATTGTTTTCCATGTCTTTATTTTAAAGCACTATTTTTTATTTGAAAATGTCTTTTGTAAACAATGCATTTCTGGAATTTATTTTATTTTTGTTTTTACTCTACCTGAGAGTCTTTGTTTTCCAATGTGGCTATTGAATCACTTTTACATTTATTGTTATTGCTGATATCTTAGATGCATTCTTGCTATCTGATTTTATATTTTCTCTTAGCCGTGATTTCTCTTTTTTTCATTTCTACCATTTTGTTGTACTCACTGACTTTTATTTGCTTCAGCTTCTATCTCTAATAGTGTGATAATTGCATATACTATTTGTGCTCTTTAGTTTTTATTTATTTTTTTATGTATTGATGTACTTGTATTTATTTAACCATTCCCCAAGTGTTAGGCATTTGCCTTGTTTCACATTCTTTGTCAAGGCAGTCTGTGTTACAGTGAACGTTTTTCTACGTGTTTCTGTGCTCTTCAGTTTTTAAAAACAATTTTAAATTAAAAAAAATTTTGTGGGTACATAGTACGTGTATAATTTATGGGGTACATGAGATGTTTTGATATAGGCATACAATGTGAAATAAGCTATTTGTGCTCTTTGTTTAGCTATCTTTAAAATTTATCACACATTTAAATTTATTTTTCTACCACTCCTCAAGTCAATTAGTATCATTATCCCCTTACTACAATATTTTCATAGCTTAATAAAGTCAGAGAAATATTTTCATGACAGATTTAAAAATTAATATTATATACGTGCATTTATTATTTTTGAGATGGAGTCTCACTCTTTTGCCAGGCTGGAGTGCAGTGGCGCGATCTCGGCTCACTGCAACCTCTGCCTCCCGAGTTCAAGTGATTCTCTTGCCTCAGCCTCCTGAGTAGCTGGGACTACAGGCATGCACCACCATGTTGGCCAGGATGGCCTCGATCTCTTGACCTTGCTATCTGCCTGCCTCAGCATCCCAAAGTGCTGGGATTACAGGCGTGAGCCACTGCACCTGGCCTGTGTATTTATTATTAAGCAGCTTTCATAATTATTATTTTAATAGTTGTTTAATACACTATTGAATTGTTATAATAAAATTATATCTCTATTGATTTCTATCTCCCCTATTGTGGCTATTTCTGATTATTTAAGTGATTATGATATCCAATGCAATAAAAATTAGTCTTTTTGTGCCTATAGATTTTCTATTCCAGCGTATAAATTCTTTTTAATATATATTTTTTATTGCATTTTAGGTTTGGGGGTACATGTGAAGAACATGCAAGATTGTTGCATAGGTACACACATGGCAGTGTGATCTGCTGCCTTCCTCCCCATCACCTATATCTGTCATTTCTCGCCATGCTATCCCTCCCCAACTCCCCACCCCCCGCTGTCCCTCCCCTTTTTCCCCGACAGACCCCAGTGTGTGATGCTCCCCTCCCTGTGTCCATGTGTTCGCATTGTTCAACACCCACCTATGAGTGAGAATATGCGGTGTTTGATTTTCTGTTCTTGTGTCAGTTTGCTGAGAATGATGGTTTCCGGGTTCATCCATGTCCCTACAAAGGACACGAACTCATCGTTTTTGATGGCTGCATAATATTCCATGGTGTATATGTGCCACATTTTCCCTGTCCAGTCTATCATCGATGGGCATTTGGGTTGGTTCCAGGTCTTTGCTATTGTAAACTGTGCTGCAATGAACATTCGTGTGCATGTGTCCTTATAGTAGAATGATTTATAGTCCTTTGGATATATACCCAGTAATGGGATTGCTGGATCAAATGGAATTTCTATTTCTAGGTCCTTGAGGAATTGCCACAGTCTTCCACAATGGTTGAACTAATTTACACTCCCACCAACAGTGTAAAAGCGTTCCTATTTCTCCACATCCTCTCCAGCATCTGTTGTCTCCAGATTTTTTTAATGATTGCCATTCTAACTGGCGTGAGATGGTATCTCAATGTAGTTTTGATTTGCATTTCTCTAATGACCAGTGATGATAGCATTTTTTCATATGTTTGTTGGCTTCATGTATGTCTTCTTTTGTAAAGTGTCTGTTCATATCCTTCACCCACTTTCGAATGGGCTTGTTTGTTTTTTTCTTGTAAATCTGTTTCAGTTCTTTGTAGATTCTGGATATCAGCCCTTTGTCAGATGGGTAGATTGCAAAAATTTTTTCCCATTCTGTTTGGTTGCCGATTCACTCTAATGACTTTCTTTTGCTGTGCAGAAGCTGTGGAGTTTGATTAGGTCCCATTTGTCTATTTTGGCTTTTGTTGCCAATGCTTTTGGTGTTTTGGTCATGAAGTCCTTGCCTATGCCTATGTCCTGAATAGTTTTGCCTAGATTTTCTTCTAGGGTTTTTATGGTGTTAGGTCTTATGTTTAAGTCTTCAATCCATCTGGAGTTAATTTTAGTGTAAGGTGTCTGTGTTGCCTCGGAGGCCTCTGTTCTGTTCCATTGGTCTATATCTCTGTTTTGGTACCTGTACCATGCTGTTTTGATTACTGTAGCTTTGTAGTATAGTTTGAAGTCCGGTAGTGTCCAGCATATATAATTTTATGGCAAATTCTTTGAATTGAGTTAATGGGACAGTGTAGCCTTTTTATGAATATTAAAAGTTTTATCTCCATTGGATAATATTCTTTTCAGCACATAGCATAAAGGGATTATAGAGACAATGTTTTGAGTTGAGTAAGTAATAAAGGAGAGTAGAATTGATAAGTGACAGGTAAAAGAAGAGAAGACCTGCGAGTGAGACTTGGGAAGATAAACAGTGAAAAGTTTAGTTAATGTGTCCAGAAGCATCAGGGGAATTAAGTAGAAACAGAAGTGAGTAGAAAAGTTTAAAAGTTAAGTAATGTCTTTTCTCCATTTATTTGTGGAGGGCACGTAATAACACTCACAGGGGAGTAAAAAAACTGCTGAATGCAGAAAAGGATTGCAGCAATTGTCATCTCAAGTAGTAACCGAGTGTCTGGAGCTTGTATAAACTCAAAGATGGGTTGAATTCCCAATTATGTAAATTAAAGAGGATACTTAAACTGACCATATGCATAAGATTATGGGCTAAGTAATAACAGTTCAGAAGGCTACTGAATAATGACTGCATCCTTGCTTAGTTTTAATGCTTATTATATATCCATTATATCAAATTATATAGTTTTTAAAACTTCAATTATTTACATATATATCTTTAAATATAAAAATATCTAAAGTACAATAAAAAAATTTAAATTTAATTATTTAAATGATGATTTAAATAAAAAAATCTTTAACTAACTGAACTTTTGTATATAACTACTTTCAGGAATGAACCTGAATGCTATGGCTTCAACTGTGTCCCTCAAAAATGTATGCTGAAGCCCTGACATCCAGCATCTCAAAATGTGACCTTACTTGGAAATGAGATGATCACAGATGTAATCAGGTAAGATGAGGTTATACTAGAATAGGTTGGGTCCCTCTCTATTATGAGTGATGACCCGTAAACAGGCCTTGAGCTTCTCCAGTTGGGGTGTGTGTTCGGGAGAGGAGGGTCTCCCTTTCCCACTTCTGCAGTTGGGGCACTCGCAGTATTTAGGGTGTCTGTTGGGTCATGCAGGAGACGTCTGCTTCCTTCACAGGGTCTGTGGGCCTGCTCGGGATTGCTGGTTTGTCTTGCTAGTCACCATGGAGCTAAAAATTACAATGCAAGCCTCTGCACACTGCTCTGTCTGGAGCTGCAATCTAGTCCCGCCTCCCATCTGCCATGATGATCCATTTGTTCTATAGTGTAGATTAAATCTAAGCTTTCTTTGTTGATTTTCTGTCTGGAAGATCTGTCCAACGCTGAAAAGGTGTTGAAGTCTGCAGCTGTTATTGTATTGAAATCTATCTCCCTCTTTAGCTATAATAATATTTGCTTTATATATCTGGGGTGCTTCAGTGTTGGGTGCATATATATTTAAAATTGTTATATTCTCTTGCTGAATTGACTCCTTTATCATTATATAATATCCTTCTTTGTCTCTTCTGATAGTTGTTTCTTGAAATCTGTTTTGTCTGATATAAATATAGTTACTCTTGCTCTTCTTTGGTTTCTATTGGTAAGGAATATCTTTTTCTATCCCTTTATTTTCAGTCTATATGTATCTTTATAGGTGAAGTTCGTTTCTTGAAGGCAGTCGATCTATGAGTATTGTTATTTATCCATTCAGCCATTCTGTGTCTTGATTGGAGAGTTTAGTCTATTTACCTTCAATGTTATTATTGATAAGTAGGGACTTATTCTTGCCATTTTGTTATCTGTTTTCTGGCTGTTTTTGTGGTCTTTTCTTTTCTCTCTTTCTTTCCTTCCTCTCTTCTTTTTTGGTGAAGATGTTTTTCTTTGGTGATATGATTTAGTTTCTTGATTTTTTTTTTTTTTTTTTTGTATCTGTTGTATGGCTTTTGGTTTCAGGTTACCACGAAGCTTTCATGTACTATCTTATAAGCCATTATATTAATCTGATAACAACTTACCTCTGTTTACATAAACAAGCAACAAGAAAACTAATAAAAACTCTGTTTTAACTGTCTCCCTGCTTTTTAACATTTTGTTGTTTCTATTTATATCTTACTGTACTGTCTATATCTTGAAAAGTTGTTGTAGTTATTATTTTTGATTGGTTCATCTTTTAGTCTTCTTACTTAGGAAAGAGTAGTTTATAAACCACAATTAGAGAGAGTTCTCTGAATACCAGGCGGAGACTCTCTGTCTCTTCCCCTACTCTCTCCTAAACAAATGGAATCTCTCTTTGTTCTGAGTCATCTAGAGCTGGCAGTGGAGTGACACAACCCTCCTGTGGCCACCACCACTATGACTGTGATGGGCCAGACCTGAAGCCAGCATAGCACTGAGTCTCACCCAAGGCCTGCTGTAACCACTCCCTGGCCACTGCCTATGCTCAAGGCCCTGGGGCTCTACAATCAGCTAGTGGCAAAGCCAGCCAGTCCTGTGTCCTTCCCTTTAGGGCAGTAAATTACCCAGGCCCCAGGTAGGTCCAAAGGTGCTGTCTGGGAGTCAGGGATTAGAGTCAAAAACCTTAGAAGTCTATCTAGTGTTCTCTTTTACTGTAGCTGAGCTGGCACTGAAACCACAAGATGTGGTCTTTCCCATTCTTCTCTCTCTTTTCCAAAGGCAGAGGATCCTCACTCTGTGGCCACTGCCACCACAGGCCATGGAGAGTACTGTCAGACTACCATTGATGTTCCTTTTATGCCCAAGGGCTCTTAAATCAGAGGGTGGTGGGGTGGTGTCAGCAATTCAAGACTGAGGTGAATACTGCCTGGCCTGGGACTCACGCTTCAGGGCAGTGGATGCCCCCTCTGGCCCAGGGCAGGTTCAGAAATGCCATCCAGGAGTTAAGTCCTGGAATTGGGGACCCCAAGAGCCCACTTGGTGCTCTACACTCCAGTCTCAGTGCTGGTACCTAAGGTGTAAGACAAAATTCCCTTTACTTTTCCCTCTGTTTTCTCAAGCAGAGGTTTTGTCCCTTTGCCACCACAGTGAGTAATGTGCTGAGACTCACCTGGAGTCAGTAAGTTGCAGAGGTGCACCAAGGCCCTCAGTGTAGTTCCTGGGTATCACTGCTGGGTATTCAGGGGCTCAAGGGTTCTTCAGTTAGTGGTGATGAATGCTACCAGGACTATGTTTCCCGTCAAGGAATTTTTTGTTTCCTGGCCCAGGTTGTGTCTAGAAATTTCACGTGGGAGTTAGAGCCTGGAACAGGGGCCTCACAAGTCTGACCAGTGCCCTTTTCTGCTATGGTTGAGCTGGTATCCAAGATGTAAGACAAAGTTATCCTCACTCTTCCCCTCTCCTCTCCTCAAGTGGAAGGAAGGCATCTCTCTTGGAGATGTGAGTTGTGCAGTCTAGAGTTAGGGGAGGGGTGATGCTAGCAATCCCTTAGCCTAGCCACTCCAGCTGGTGTCTCAGTAGGTCATATGTTCCTCAGTCCAGTGGCTGTGCTCCTCAGCGCATCATTAGGACTTCCCTAGGTTTTGCAGTCCTTGTGGCCTAGATTGTCTTTCACATTTTATTTAGAGCACTATGGCACTTTAGCCCTGGTGGTGAGGCTTGCGGGAACTCAAGTTCAGACTGCTGGATCAGAGATTCCCCTCTGGCAAGGGATGGTTTAAATGCTTCCTCAGTGGGTAGGTGTCAGCTGAGTTTGGTTTGGTTTTCCTTTCTGTTCTAACAGGACAACACTGAGTCCAATGTCTCACAATTGCTGTGCTCTCCCTGCCCCTGGGCACAGAAATGCTCTTTGCATCATGTTGCCACTGCCTGAGAGTGGGGGTGGGGTTGTGTCAGCAATTCAAGACTTTTTTTTTTAACCTTTTCAGTGCAATTTTTAGCCATACAAAGTTGAAATCAGATATTGTGAGTGCTCACCTGATATTTGGTTTGTATGTAGGTGCTTTTTTCTGAAGATAGTTGTTTAATTCGTGTTTTTGCTGTGAGGACGATTGGTGGATCCTCCTATTCCAGTATCTTGCTCCGCCTTTTCCCTTTTCACTGGGGGCAAAGATAATATCTCTTTGCAGCTTTTATTTGCATTTTTCTGATTATCAATGAAGTTGAACACATTTCCGTATACATATTTGCCATTTGTATGTTATCTTTTGAGCGTGTTTATTCAAATCTTTTGCCCATTTTTTAAAAATCTTTATGTTCCTTTATTGGAGCAAGATTCCTGATTGGTATACAGTGATGCATTTTTTAAAAATTATTTATGTATTTTACTTTAGGTGCGTACTATATCTGGCATTTCTCCCCAAGTTATCCCTCCCCACCCTCCCCTCCCTCCCCATCCCCCATTGTCTCTCCCCTACCCCACCAACTGTCCCCTGTGTGTGATGTTCCTCTCCCTGAGTCCACGTGTCCTTATTCTTCAATACCCACCTATGAGTGAGAACATACGGTGCTTGACTTTCTGTTCTTGGGTCAGTTTGCTGAGAATGATGATTTCCAGATTCATCCAAGTCCCTATAAAGGACACGAACACATCGTTTTTTATGGTTGAGTAGTATTCCATGGTGTATATGTACCACATTTCCTTTGTCCAGTCTATCATTGATGGGCATTTGGGTTGGTTCCAGGCCTTTGCTATTGTACACAGGGCTGCAATGAACATACGTGTGCATGTGTCTTTATAGTAGACAGATTTATAGTTCTTTGGGTATATATCCAATAGTGGGATTGCTGGGTCAAATGGAATTTCTATTTCTAGATCCTTGAGAAATCACCACACTGTCTTCCACAATGGTTGAACTAATTTACACTCCCACCAACTGTGTAAGAGTGTTCCTATTTCTCCACATCCTCTCCAGCATCTGTTGTCTTTTTTTTTTTTTTTTTTTTTTTTTTTCCAAATTTTTTAATGATTGCCATTCTAACTGGCATGAGATGATATCTCAGTGTGATTTTGATTTGCATTTCTCTAATGACCAGTGATGATGAGCATTTTTTCATATGTTTGTTGGCCTCATATATGTCCTCTTCTGAAAAGTGTCTGTTCATATCCTTCACCCACTTTTGAATGGGGTTGTTTGTTTTTTTCTTGTATATCTGTTTTAGGTCTTTGTAGATTCTGGATATTAGCTCTTTGTCAGAAGGGTAGATTGCAAAATTTTTTTTGCCAGTCTGTGTCTTTTGATTGGGGCGTTTAGGCCATTTACATTCAATGTTAATACTGTTATGTGTGAATTTGATCCTGCCATTTTGTTACTGGCTGGTTTTTCTTTCTCATTAGTTGACTCATTTTCTTCATTGCATTTTTGGTCTTGCCAACTGGTTTGCTTTTGCAGTGAGTGGTACTTGTTCCTTTCCATGCTTAGTGTTTCTTTCAGGAGCTCTTGTAGGGCAGGTCTGGTGGTGACAAAATCTCTCAATAATTGCTTGTCCATAAAGGATTTTATTTCTCCTTCACTTATGAAGCTTAGTTTGGCTGGATATGAGATTCTGGGTTGAAAGTTCTTTTCTTTAAGGATGTTGAATATTGGCCCCCACTCTCTTCTGACTTGTAGAATTTCTGCCGAGAGATCTGCTGTGAGTCTAATTGGCTTCCCTCTGTGTGTGACCTGACCTTTCTCTCTGGCTGCCCTTAGCATTTTTTCCTTCATTTTCGACCCTGGTGAATCTGACAATTATGTGCCTTGGGGTTGCTCTTCTTGAGGAATATCTTTGTGGAGTTCTCTGTATTTCTTGAATTTGAAATTTGGACTGCCTTACTAGGCTTGGAAAGTTCTCCTGGATAATATCCTGGAGTGTGTTTTCCAGCTTGGATTCATTCTCCCCATCATATTCAGGTACACCGATCAAGCGTAGATTAGGTTTTTCCACATAATCCCATACTTCTTGGAGGTTTTGTTCATTTCGTTTCACTCTTTTTTATCTTGTATTGTCTTCTCTTTTTACTTCATTGAGTTGATCTTCAATCTCTGATATCCTTTCTTCTGCTTGATCAATTCGGCTATTAAAACTTGTGTTTGCTTCACGTAGTTCTAATGCTGTGTTCTTCAACTCCATCAAGTCGTTTATGTTCTTCTCTAAGCTGGTTATTCTAGTTAGCATTTCGTCTAACCTTTTTTCAAGGTTTTTGGTTTCTTTACATTGAGTTAGAACGTGTTCCTTTAGCTCTGAGAAGTTTGTTATTATCCACTTTCTGAATCCTGTTTCCGTTAATTCTTTGCAGTTCTTCTCGGTCAAGTTGTGATCCTGTGTTGTTGAGGAGTTGTGATCCCTTGAAGGAGAAGAGGTGTTCTGGTCTTTGGTGGTTTCACCTTTTTTGTGCTGTTTTCTTCCTATCGTTGTGGATTTACCTGGCTGTGGTGTCAGAGAGCTGCTTGATGAGGTTGCTTGTCTGCGTGTGGTGGCACTACTGGGTTTCTAGGGACTCTTTAGGTTACTAGGGAAGCTTCCTGTGTCTTTTTTGTTTATGCTGGGAGATTAGGCCCTCCTCTTCCGCTGACCTGTAGGTGCTACTGGGTTGTTGAGAAGGCTGTCGAGAACGCCGTCCCATTGCTACATAGGCTTCCTGTGTTTTTTGTTAAAACATGTAGCTCGGTCCCATCCCTCTAGTGGTGGGTTGTGCCCTTCCTCCACTGGGCTGGATCATTCAGGGTTCCTCTCAGACTGTGGCACTGGCTACACAACCCACTAGAGTCAGAGCTTCAGCCCTCTGGGGTTTGTGGGGGGAGGTTAGGGACCCTCCCAGCCACACCAGGCAGTCTCCCCCTTTCAGCTTTCTCTCTCTCCGGTCATGGGGTAGGGGCCTGCCCAGCTGCTCCAACTTACAGCTCCCCTCTCTCTCCAGACAGGGAGAGGGGGCAATAGCTCAGCCTGCAGACTCTTATTCAACTCTGCACCTGTAATTCCCAGCGCTTGACTGGCAAAGATTCCCTGTTCTGTGTATTGCTGAGGCTTTTGGGGAAGCGCTGTGTCTGGACTGGAGCGCCAGAGGTGGAGCCTCCGACTTGCCGGTCAGATGCACTTTCTGGGTGAAGCAGCACCCCTCCCTGCCTCGGTCTGCCCTGAGTGGGCTTTGCTCACCTTTGGACCAGACCCGTTGAAATGCACCTGGTACCTCGGTTGGAACTAGGAGATCTCTGGGTTTCTGTGTCTCTTTCGCTGGGTGTTGTGTGCTGGAGTTGTGTCTAATCCACCATCTTGGATCCTCCCCTCAGTGATGTATTTACTAAACAGAGACCTGTGCAGAAATTACATACTGTCCATCAAGATAGGTTGTTACACTTTTGCCTGTTGATGGAATAGTTCCATTTATCATGTTTTATACATCAAAAAGCTTTTGAATTTCAACAGACTGTCCATTAATTCACCTCTGAGAAAGTGGCATTTAATTTTAGCTTCTGTATTTTACAGCATTAAAAAGCTTATGCATTAGGGTGCTTCTCTGCAAAATGGCATTGAGCAGACAGAGCTGAGTCCTTTATCCCACTCAGATTCACATAGTCACATTTGAGAGCTTTATACCAGAGAGCAGGGACAGTTACTGCTAACCATCATGGACTTCTTACTCTGACAGCCTGTCTCCTTGGCCACATTTTATATAGCCAATGAAGACATGCCAGCAACTGTCCCATGTATAACTTGGCATTAGAGCACCAGGTCTGTTGGATGGTGGTGGCAGGCACTATTATTTTATATCCAGGTAAAAGGCCAATTTAAAAAACTGCCAATTGCAGATAAAAATCAAGGACACAATATACTCAGAAAGTATTGAGCAATCTGGTATCCCAAATGATGTGAAATACTTTCAGAAACCAATGGCAAATTGTACTCACACGTTTCCCAGCTGTGGAGATATTAATACATTGATTCAGATCCCATTACTCAATCCACATAGCCCTGAGGTCATCCTGCAAAGTGTGTATCAAAAAATACGAAGTTAGGGTGACAAAGTTTGACAGTGATGTTATACAAGTCAAACTTGGAAGGTCATAGTGAGCATACCTATGCTGAGAGAAAAGCATCAGATCCTTTGTGTACACATTTAGTTTTATTGTAACAAAGCAACTTGTACACTTTTAACGTTTAAATCTGAGCATCATCTTTCCTTTCCAGTGAAACAAAAAGAAAATTTAAAAACAGGAACAAAATTACAGTAGAGAATGTCAATTCCAAATAAGATCCTTCAGGTTCTGCTGATTCTCCTATTGAGTGGCAGGGCTCAAGTCATCATTAGGAGAGAATTTATTTTAAAAGTGTCGTCTTAAGCTGCAAGGATGTCTGTCAAATATCACAACTAAACATGCCAAAGGAGAAGCCATGTTGTCAAAATGCCCACTTAACCCACTCAAACATCTCAAATTCTCACTTTGCTGACTTTCTACAACCCCATTATTTCAGTTTTTTTTTTTCTTTTTTTAAACAAGAGAAAGTAGACAGATATATGTTGGTAAATGCTAACGGTCCGTATTCACAGAGACGCAGTGTACTCTTAGAGCCCAATATACATAGAAAGGAGGAAAAAAGCTAGAATTCTATGCACTACTATACAGGGGCCTAGCACCCTCAAGCTTCCAGCAGAGCAAAGGGGAGCAGCTTTTTCTTTTTCCCACAGAGCTCGGTGGTGTTGATTCCATACAGTTTTTGTTCAGACAGGAAGGGATAAAAATGAATTTTGAACAGAAAGGGGTAGAGACTCTTTTCCCATTGTATTCTGCTCAAGATATTTACCCCAAAAGAGGTTGAGAACTATGGTGTAGAAAAAGAGACTTCAAAAACAGGGTGACTGAGCACAAGAGGAAAAAAGAAAGAAAGAAAGAAAGAAAGAAAAAGATAAAAAAAAAACAAAAACTGCAGCTTGCTCCCAGGGACTGGAGAAAATTTTAAAAAGAAAGGTTGGAATCCATCAGTGTTCTATTAGTCATCTTCTCCTTCCTCCCCTTTATTATCATTTTCATCTTCTTCACGTTTGTCCCCATCCCCTTATTCATCAACATCTTCGAATCCTTCCTCCTCTTCATCATCATCATCTTCTTCTTCTCTTTCTTTTCCTTTCTTGCCTTTTTCACAGTCTCTCCCTGTGTCCACCACCACCATGGGCCCACGAGGGTGTATTTCCAGGGTACTGCTAATGTTCACTCAAGGGCCAAGGCCTCTTCAGTCATCTTGTGGTAAATGCTGCCAGGCTTGGGACTCTTCCTTCAGGGAGGTGGACTCCTCTCCGGCCCAGAGTAGGTGGAGAGATGTCATCCAAAGTCAAGCCCTGGAATTGGGGACCCCAAGGGCACACTTAGTGCTTTTTCCCACTGTGATTGAGTTGGTATATAAACTGCAAGAGAAAGTCTTCTTACTCTTTTCTCTCTTTTCTCAAGCAGAAGGAGTCTCTTTTTATAGCCACTAAGCTCTGGATGTGCTTGGTCACACCTGAAGCCAGCACATTTCAGTCTTACTTAAGGCCCATGGTATGCACTAACTGGTTTCTACTGCTGATTTTTCAGGGCCCAATGGCTCTTTATTCAGCAGGTAATGAATCCTGCCAGGACTGGGTCCTTCCTTTCAAGGCATTGGATCTCCATCTGGCCCAGGGTGTGTCTAGAAATGTCATCCAGGAGCTAGACCCTGGAACATGGACCTTAGAACTCTGCCTGGTGCCTTTATCCTACTGTGGCTGACCTGGTATCTAAGTTTCAAGACAAAGTCCTCCTTACTCTTACCTCTTCTCTCCTCAAGTAGAAGGAGGGGGTCTCTTTTGGAGCTGTGTCCTGTGCTGCCTAGGATTGGGGGATGTTGGTACAATCATTCCCTTAACTGTCCTGGCTGATATCTCATTAGCTCGTGTGCCCCCCCACATCCACCAGCTCTGAGCCCAGTGCAGTACCAAGACGTGCCTAGGAGTTGCAGTCCTTGTGGCCTAGACTACCTTTCAAGTTTATGTAGGATCCCAGAGAACTTTAGCCTGTGGTGGTGTGGCTTGCAAATACTAGTTTCAACTGAGTTTTGATGGGTGATTCTCCTCTGGTTAGGGCTGGTCTAAATGTTGCCTCTGTGAGTGCTGGCTGAATTCTGCCTAGTGTTGAAGGCAATGAGTTCCTATGCAAAGTCTCCCAATCACTGTGCTCTTGCTTCCCCAAGTGCACAGATTCTTTTGCCATGCCACATGGCCACTGTCATGCGATGGGGGAATGGTGGTGTCGGCAATTCAAGACTGTCTTTCCTAGTTTCTTTAGTGCTTCTTTCAGTGATATGAAGTTAAATCCAGGTACTGTAATTACTCACCTGATTTTTGGTGTTTATGAAAGTGCTTTTTTGTGTAGATAGTTGTTAAATTTGATGTTCCTGCAGGGAGGACAATTGGTGGAGGCTTCTATTGAGCCATCTTGCTCTGCTTCCTCCCTTCACACCATTCTTGAAGTCACATTACATATTTTCCTATTATCAACACATGATTTTGTAAAGGGGTAGAGTGATATTTGTGGTTTGGTTTTCAGTACCTTTATGTTCTAGAAACTTAAGCCCCTGAAGGAGGCAGTGTATCTTATTTACCTTGGTATTGCTAATATTCAGCACAGCACTCGCTACAGAATAGGTAGCTAACACATGTTTCTCATGCGGATGAATTTTGGAGACAATGTAAAAAATGATTTAAGATGAATTAAAATTCTTAATAGAACAGAGAAGCAGTTCCTTCAAATATCTGAGATTCTGGTTTTTAATTTTGTTGAAAATGAAAATCAGAGGGTTAAAAGCACAAGGCAGGCTTTAAAAATACATCTCTACTTTTAGAAACTAGCCCTTGTGCGCTATCAGCCTTCCTATATGTTAAACCATAATTGTTAAAATCACTTGTCAAAATTTCTCTTCATTGGTCAAAATTCACTATATTAGACCTGCTGTAAAGTTTCTTCAGCTTATATATTTTTCTTTTCTTTTTCCTCAACAGAGTTAAAGAGCCCCCCTTCTTCCCCTCAAAGCATGAGAGGGACAAGGACAAACTGGGTCTTCTTACAAGCTTGCAAATTGCCCTGCTCTAGGCAGCAACAGGAAACATCAGGTAGCCTAATTGCATTTACTTCTTCCATGTACCAGCTGGGATCACATTCCAGATCTTGAAATTTCCAGGGTTTATTTATCTTTGCAATTTCTTACTTGGCAATGAAAAGTACTACCAAGCTGATTCTGCATTTAATGTATCATAATGCCGATCTTGATGCATTGTTATATGAATTACAGCTAAAAGAGTTTATATAGTATTTGACAAAAATAATTACCTACTTGTTTGTGAAGATAGTTAATCATAAGAGTTAGGAGCAGGGCAAGCTATTTCCTTTTCTAATTTAAATATGATTTTGTGATCAAGTTATAGAATTAGAATAGCTAGAACTCAGGATGGGGTATCAGCTATTTATTAAAAATTAGTGGAAGAACGTTAAATGTATTTGCTTTTTTCATTATCACTTGTAAGTAATAGCAACAAATTGATATTATTTAAAGAACTTGCTCTGGGTATTTTCCTTATTGTAAATCTATATTTCGGTCTTAAATTTTTTTTGACATTTGTAATGAAATTTGTGGTTAGAATTATAGCATTGTCATTTTTTTTCTCCGAATTAAACACATACTGTTAAAAAAGTAAATCGTAAAAGAATGAAACCCTTGATACATGCAATAACATGGATGCATTTCAAATGGGTTATGCTAAGTGAAAGAGGCCAGCTCAAAGGCTACATACTGTGTGATTCAATTTATAGGACATTCTGGAAGAATCAAAAGTATAGAGACAGAAAACAAATTAGTAGTTCTAGGGGCTGGGGCTGGGGCAGGGGGTTGATTCCAAAGGGAGTTGAGGAAATTTTTAGGATGATGGAATGGTTCTATATCTTGAGTTTGGTGGAGTAGTCACATGACTATATACATTTGCCAAAACTCACAGACTGTACACTAAAAGGATGATTTTTACTGTAATAAATTATCCCTTAAACAAACGAACAAAAGTAAATTGTGGCTGGTGGATCGGAATTATGTTGGTGGCTCATTATCTTAATTATGCCTCATTTTGACTTAAGACTTAATGTCATTTGCCATTTTCTGTATTTCTGTATGCTGACAACCCTTACCTTGGAATGAGGAGATTCACATTTAGGCTATAAGCACATCAACAACTACCTGAATGACGTTGGTGAGGATTCATGAAGGCTTTGGCCAAGGTAACTTATAAGGTCTCTTTCTGCTCTAAAATCTTACACCCTGTGATGGTAAGTGTCTATATGGGCCCCGTTACGGGGAATGAATAGAGAGAAAAAGAATAAAGAAAAGCAAAGTGAAGCAAAAGGAGAAAATGGGAAGAGAGATAGAGCTCTCTTTCTGGGATCCCTTTGCCATCCCACCCATTTAGTCAGGTTATGATGAAATAATGTTGGGTGAGTTCTGGAGACTTGAATACCATCATGATTTTTATATTTCTAGCATGTTGTCTTCTTTTCTGTTTGTTTTAGGAAAGCAATTGTATTCATATATGTGAGGGCAGCCCTTGAAGAATCTTCAAGGACAATCATTCAGAAATGTATCTTGCACTGTCTGTTGAAATTAAGTTTTCACATTCAAACTTCATCCGCTATTCTTTGGGATTAGAATAATTGACGTTAGAATGAAAAAAGAAGAACATCTTTTCTCTCTTCATTCTTTTATATTAACTGGGCCTAACGTGAGTTCTCCTGGGATGCCAAGGAGAATATTTAGTATACACTAGACAATAGTGTTTAATTCATCAATCTGGACTCCAAAGTGCTTACCAGTTTTGGCAGCTAAAATAGAAAATATTCCTTGGGTGGTAGCAGAGACAGGTAAGGTTTTCCAGCACAACAATAGTCATGATGGAGGTCAGAAATCTGTGAATTATTAGTATGATGGTATGCCAGTATACATGAAATGAACAGGGTACGATTAGTGTAGCACATCTTAGGTTAATCCCACTTTATTCATTGTAGTAAGTAACTCTGGGAATATAAATGTCATATTGATTTACCATGGACCCAACATATAGAACTTGATAGGTGCAATATGTATGTGTGGTGAACCCTCCATTTAGTGGCCAAGTCCCATAAGTGCTAAGGTATAGAAAAATGCTCTGGCTTCTCTCAAATGGTAGCTAACCAAATTTCTCTTTATATATCCTGTAGAGGTTGTGAGCCCTTCATTTCAGCCCCTCTCCTCACCTGTAGTACCCCCGAAATTCATAAATAAATAACACCAAATAATAACACCATATCACCCAATTCTCCTCAATAAACTGTGTACATTGCAATAAGTAAAAAAAAAAAAAAATGACAGGTCCAAGTTGAGGAAGAACATTGGACAGGAGGCTAGGTTTATTAAGTATCCACCCTTGCATACTGGACTCCTGTTCTTCAGTTCAAATTTGTGCTTCAGGACAACTAAAAATTATGACATGTTACAGATATTTGGAGTCTCTTTTAGAAATAATTGGAACTGTTAATTTAAAATATGAGAATGTCAATGGATTACTGGATTGTGTACATCTTAAGTGGCTAAAAGAGAAGAGGGACATTTATTTCCATACTCACATAATCACTGTAGATGCTAGGATGTCATTTCACTCAAACAGAGAAATGGAAGATTTCTTATCTTCTGTTTGGGCAGTTTATTTTTTCTACTTTGTTGTATATGCACTGGAGACCCATATATGTCTATGCCTTTTATTCTCCTTGAGTGCCAGTGGGTCTGATTCCCTAGCTCACTTATTATGACCCGTAAGTTGGTTCTGAATGGATAACTTCTGTCAACCCAATTCTAGAAGTCTACTGAAGTGAAGAATTGGCACCAACAACACTTGGACAACACAGGCAA
The DNA here is from genome assembly GCA_036589455.1 of Ateles fusciceps. Taxonomy (NCBI): domain Eukaryota; kingdom Metazoa; phylum Chordata; class Mammalia; order Primates; family Atelidae; genus Ateles; species Ateles fusciceps. Next base: position 170,220 of record JAZHEH010000145.1, read on the forward strand.
GAAACAATCCAGGCAATAAATAATTTTATTTTCTTTCTAAGCCAAACTGTCAGGTAGCATCATATTTATAAAACATTCCCTAACATCAGATATAAACTTTCAAGTACGAGTAAAGAAGGTATATTTCCTTTAAATTTCTTGTAAATAGCAATGATGAAGAATAGAAAGCTGTTATTGCAGCTCCAATGTTCCATTTATTGTGAAAATGAGCCCAGAGAAGGAAACACATTTATGTCAATCATCAGGAAGCGAGTTTTGAGGCTGAATTATCCAGATAATTGCCCTAATTTTTCATTCTGGCCTGTGATTGTTTCCTTTTCTACTGCCTTACACAGTTTTGCCTTTTTTCTTTGCCATCATTTTGCACTTTCTGACATCCTCTGTGTCAGCTGGCCATGTTATTGACTTCTATTTTTGTTGAGGTCGCTTCTGTAGGAGCATCTCTTCAGCTTCTGATTGCCCTTAGTGGTGAGAAATTTGAATAAAAATGTTTGACAGATGCTATTGACATGGGGGAAGGGTTTGCTGGTAGAGAGGTGAATCATAATGTGAAAACTGTAAAGCTCAGTCCCCCAAACACCCACTCCAATTTTGGCTCTTTGACAATGCTGTCTCTTTGAGAAAGAAGAACAGTTTGATCTGAATTCTTATTAGGTTCAGAGCCATCCAATTAGAATCTAATAAGCTCATTTGGAAGGATTTTGAATTAGCTTAAAACAGACCCACGCTGAGCTCATAGAGGAGACTCTCCTACTCTTTCCAGGCAACCAGTAGTTCATAGACTTAATTTTCAAACTCTCTTCTTTGTCTCTTTCTCATCTAATACCTATTCTCTTTTCTCCTTTCAAATGGACTACTTCTAGCTATATCTTACATATCTAGGGCTACCAGTAATAGAACTTTTTTGTAAGATTCTTTAAGAAAGTTATAAATTGGAGGGAGGATCCAAGATGGCCGAATAGGAACAGCTCCCGGAGTGCAGTTCCCAGCAAGAACAACACAGAGGGTGAGTGCCCACTGCATTTCCAAACAAATTTTCACTGCCCACAGACCAGGAGATTCCCAGGCCGAAAAGCGCCACGAGTTTTCTGCATGGTGGCTTCAGCTGGTGCCAGGTTGGCACACAGAAACTAACATAAGTCTGGGTGTCCATTTCAACTGGCGCCTGGAATGCCTGGGAGACAGAGCCATCCATTCAACTGAAAGGGAGGGGACAGAGACAGGAACCAGGCAATCCAGCTCTGCGAGTACCACTCCCACAAAACAAGCAATCTGAAATGCTCTAGATTGAGAGTTTCGCAGCAAGCACATTCTGGACCCAGGACAGTCCAGCACAGTGGGGGAAGGGCAACCAGACAACTACCACTACCGAGGCAGTTCACACAGCAGCTGGGCAGAGCCTGCGGCAGCTCAGAAACACCTCTGCTGGCAGACTGTGACTAGACTACTCCGTGTTTGGGCAGGGCATCTATGAAAAAGGCAGCAGCACGACAGGAACTTATAAATAAAGCTCATCATCCTAGGACAGACCACCTGGGAAAGAGGTAGTTATGAGTTCCATCTGCAGCAGACTTAAAAGTACCTGCCCAGCAGCTGTGCATGCAACAACGGAGCTCCACAGCTCAGCACTTGAGCTCCTATAAGCAACAGACTGTCTCCTCAAGCATCTCCTCATTCCCGCATACCCGAAGAGACACGTCATAAAGGAGAGCTCAGGCTGATATCTGGCAGGCACCCTTCTGGGACAAAGATAACAGAAGAAGAAACTGGCAGCAACCCTTACCTCCTCTGCAGCCCCACATGAGTGATCTGGAGGCAAGCTGGGTCTGCAGTGGACTTCCAACAGTCCTAAACAGAGGGACCTGGCTAGTAAAAAAACTAAGAAACAGAAAGAAATAACTTCATCATCAACAAAAAGGATGTCCACTAAGAGACCCCATCCGAAAGTCACCAACTACAAAGACCACAGGTAGATAAAGCCACTATGATGGGAAGAAACCAGCACAAAAAGGGTGAAAACACCCCAAAACCAGAATGCCTCTCCTCCTCCAAAGGATCACAACTCCTCACCAGCTAGGGATCAAAGATGGATGGAGAATAAATCTGATGAATTAACAGAAGCAGGCTTCAGAAAGTGGGTAATAACAAACTTCTCTGAGCTAAAAGAACACGTGCTAACCCAATGCAAAGAAACTTAGAACATTCAAAAAAGGTTAGATGAGATGATAACTAGAATAAACAGCTTAGAGAAGAATATAAACTACTTGATGGAACTGAAAAACACGGCACAAGAACTTCATGAAGCATACACAAGTTTCTAATAGCCAAATCAACCAAGCAGAAGAAAGGATATCAGAGATTAAAGATCAACTCAATGAAATAAAACGAGAAGGCAAGATTAGAGAAAAAAGAGTGAAAAGAAATGTACAAAGCCGCCAAGAAATATGGGATTATGTGAAAGACCTAATCTACATTTGATAGCTGTACCTGAATGTGACAGAGAGAAAGAATCCAAGTTGGAAAACACTCTTCAGGATATTATCCAGGAGAACTTCCTTAACCTAGCAAGGCTCAGGCCACCATACAAGTCCAGGAAATACAGAGAACACCACAAAGATATTCCTCAAGAAGAGCAGCCCCAAGGCACATAATCGTCAAATTCACCAGGGTTGAAATGAAGGAAAAATGCTAAGGGCAGCCACAGAGATAGATTGGGTTACCCACAAAGGGAAGCCCATCAGACTCACAGTGGATATCTCGGCAGAAGCCCTACAAGCCAGAAGAGAGTGGGGGCCAATATTAACATCCTTAAGAGAAGAACTTTCAACCTAGAATTTCATACCCAGCCAAACTAAGCATCATAAGCGAAGGGAGAAAGAAAATCCTTTAGAGAGAAGCAATTGCTGAGAGATTTCATCAGCTACCATGCCTGCCTTACAAGAGCTCCTAGAAAGAAGCACTAAACATGGAAAGGAACAACCAGCACCAGCCACTCCAAAACGTACCAAGTGGTAAAGACCATTGGCACAATCGAAAAACGTGTAAACAAACGGGCAAAACATCCAGCTAGTATCAATATGGCAGGATCAAATTCACACATAACAATATTAACCTTAAATGTAAAATGGGCTAAATGCCCCAATCAAAAGACACATACTGGCAAATTGGATAAAAATTCAAGAACCCATCAGTGTGCTGTATTTAGGAAACCCCATCTCATGTGCAAGGACACACATAGGCTCAAAATAAAGGGATGGAGGAGATTTATCAAGCAAATGGAGAGAAAAAAAAAGCAGGAGTTGCAACCCTAGTCTTGGTAAAATGGACTTTAAACCAACAAAGATCAAAAGACACAAAGAAGGGCATTACATAATGGTAAAAGGATCAATGCATCAATAAGAGATAATGATCCTAAATATATACACACCCAATACAGGAGCACCCAGATACATAAAGCAAGTTCTTAAAGACCTACAAAGAGACTTAGACTCTCACACAATAATAGTGGGAGACTTTAACACTCCACTGTCAATATTAGATATACAACGAGACAGAAAATTAACAAGGATATCCAGGACTTGAACTTAGATCGGGACCAAGCAGACCTAATAGACATCTCACAGAAATCTCCACCTCAAATCCACAGTATATATATTTTACTCAGCACCTGCGTAGCTTCTACTCTAAAACTGACCACATAATTGGAAGTAAATTACCCCTCAGCAAATGCAAAAGAACGGAAATCATAACAAACAGTCTCCGAGACCACAGTGCAATCAAATTAGTACTCAGAATTAAGAAACTAATTCAGAACTGCACAGCTTCATGGAAACTGAACAACTGGCTCCTGATTGTCTCACTGGATAAACAATGAAATGAAGGCAGAAATAAAGATGTTCTTTGAAACCAACGAGAATGAAGACACAATGTACCGGAATCTCTGGGACACATTTAAAGCAGTGTCTAGAGGGAAATTTATAGCAATAAATGCCCACATGAGAAGTGAGGAAAGATCTAAAATTTACACCCTATTGTCAAAATTGAAAGAGCTAGAGGAGCAAGATAAAAAAAAAACAAACTCAAAAGCTAGCAGAAGACAAGAAATAACTAAGATCAGAGCAGAACTGAAGGAGATAGAGACACAAAAATCCCTTCAAAAAATCAATAAATCCAGGAGCTGATTCTTTGAAAAGATCAACAAAATAGACTGACTGCTAGCCAGATTAATAAAAAAGAAAATGGAGAAGAATCAAATAGTGCAATAAAAAATGATAAAGGGGCTATTACCACTGATTCCACAGAAATACAAACTACATTTGGAGATTACTACAAACAACTCTATGCACATAAACCAGTATACCTGGTAGAAATGGATTAATTCCTGGACACTTGCACCCTCCCAAGCCTAAACTAGGAAGAAGTTGAAACCTTGAATAAACCAATAACAAGGGCTCAAGTTGAGGCAGCAATTAATAACCTACCAACCAAAAAAAGTCCAGGTGCAGATGGGTTCACTGCCTAATTCTACCAGATGTACAAGAGAAGCTTGTACCATTCCTTCTGAAACTATTCCAAACAATCCAAAAGAGGGAATCCTTCCCAAATCATTGTATGAGACCAACATCATCCTGATACCAAAACCCAGCAGAGACTCAACAGAAAAACAAAACTTCAGGCCAATCTCCATCATGAACATAGACGCAAAAATCTTTGATAAAATACTGGCAGACCGATTGCAACAGCACATCAAAAAGCTTATCCATGACGATCAAGTAGGCTTCATTTGAGGGATGCAATGCTGGTTCAACATACACAAGTCTATAAACATAATCCACCACATAAATAAAGACAAAAACCACATGATTATCTCAATAGATGCAGAGAAGGCCTTCAACAACATTCAACAGCACTTTATGTTAAATTCTCAATAAACTAGGTATCAAAGGAACATATCTCAAAACAATAAAAGCTATTTACGACAAACCTACAGCCAATATTATACTAAATGGGCAAAAACTGGAAGCATTCCCTTTGAAATCCGGCACTAGACAAGGATGCCCTCTCTCACCACTCCTATTCAATATAGTATTGGAAGTTCTAGCCAAGAGCAATTAGACAAAAAAAAAAAAAAAAGGCTACTCAATTAGGAAAAGAGGAAGTCAAATTGTCTCTATTTGCAGACATGATTGTGTATTTAGAAGACCCTATATCACACTGCCATGTGTGTACCTATGCAACAATCTTCCATGTTCTTCACATGTACCCCCAAACCTAAAATACAATAAAACAAACAAACAAACAAAAAAAAAAAAAAAAAAAAAAAAGAAGACCCTATCATCTCAGCCCAAAATCTCCTTAAACTCATTAGCAACTTCAGCAAAGTCTCAGGATACAATATCATTGTGCAGAAATCACAAGCATTTCTATACACCAATAACAGACTAACAGAGAGCCAAGTCATGAGCAAATTCCCATTCATAATTGCTACAAGGAGAATAAAATACCTAGGAATACAACTAACAAAGGATGTAAAGGACCTCTTCAAGGAGAACTACAAAACACTGCTTAAGGAAATAAGCGAGGACACAAACAGATGGAGAAACATCCCATGCTCATGGTTAGGAAGAATCAATATTGTGAAAATGGCCATACTGCCCAAAGTAATTTATAGATTCAACACTATCCCCATCAAGTTACCAGTGACCTTCTTCACAGAACTGGAAAAACCACCTTAAACTTCATATGGAACCAAAAAGAGAGCCTGCATAGCCAAGACAATCCTAAGCAAAAACAACAAAGCTGGAGGCATCACGCTACCTGATTTCAAAGTATACTACAAGGCTACAGTAATCAAAACAGCATGGTCCTGGTACCAAAACAGATATATAGACCAATGGAACAGAACGGAGACCCTGGAGGCAACGCCACACATCTATAACCATCTGATCTTTGACAAACCTGACAAAAACAAGCAATGGGGGAAAGGACTTTCTGTTTAATAAATGGTTTTGGGGGGCCAGGCATGGTGGCTCACACCTATAATCCCAGCACTTTGGGAGGCCGAGGCAGGTGGATCATGAGGTCAAGAGATCGAGACAATCCTGGTCAACATAGTGAAACCCCATCTCTATTAAAAATACAAAAATTAGCTGGGCATGGTGGCGCATGCCTGTAGTCCCAGCTACTCGGGAGGCTCAGGCAGGAGAATTGCTTGAACCCAGGAGGTGGAGGTGCGGTGACCCAAGATCACGCCACTGCACTCCAGCGTGGGTAACAAGAGCGAAACTCCGTCTCAAAATAAATAAATAAATGGTTTTGGAAACTGGCTAGCCATGTGCAGAAAGCAGAAACTGGACCCCTTCCTGACACCTTACACTAAAATTAACTCCAGATGGATTAAAGACTTCAACATAAGACCTAACACCATAAAAACCATAAAAGAAAACCTAGGCAAAACCATTAAGGACATAGACATAGGCAAGGACTTCATTATTAAAACACCAAAAGCATTGGCAACAAAAGCCAAAAAAGACAAATGGGACCTAAACTCCAGAGCTTCTGTACAGCCAAAGAAGCAATCATTAGAGTGAACCAGCAACCAATAGAATGGGAAAAAAATTTTGCAATCTACCCATCTGGCAAAGGGCTAATATCCAGAATCTACAAAGAACTAAAACAGATTTAGAAGAAAAAAAAAACCCATCTAAAAGTGGGAGAAGGATATGAACAGACACTTTTCAACAGAAGACATATATGAGGCCAACAAACATATGAAAAAATGTTCATCATCACTAGTCATTAGAGAAGTGCAAATTAAAACCATATTGAGATACCATCTCACCCCAGTTAGAATGGCCATCATTAAAAAAATCTCGAGATGACAGATGCTGGAGAGAATGTGGAGAAATAGGAACACTTTTACACTGTTGGTAGGAATGTAACTAGTTGAACCATTGTGGAAGACAGTGTGGCGGTTCCTCAAGGACCTAGAAATAGAAATTCCATTTGACCCAGCAATCCCATTACTGGGTATATACCCAAAGGGTTATAAATCATTCTATTATAAGGACACATGCACACATATGTTCATAGCGGCACTGTTTACAATATCAAAGACCTGGAACCAACCCAAATGCCCATTGACGAGAGACTGCACAAGGAAAATGTGGCACATATACACCATGGAATACTATGCAGTCATAAAAAATGATGAGTTTGTGTCCTTTGTAGGGACATGGATGAATTTGGAAACCAACATACTCAGCAAACTGACACAAGAATAGAAAATCAAACACCATATATTCTCACTCATAGGCGGGTGTTGAACAATGAGTACACATGGAAACAGGGAGGGGAGCATCACACATTGGGGTGTGTTGGAGGGTGCCAAGGGAGAGTTAGCTGGGGGGTGGGGAGGTCAGGGAGGGGATAACACAAGGAGAAATGTCAGATGTAGGTGATGGGGGGAATGGAGGCAGCAAACCACATTGCCTTGTGTATACCTATGCAACAATCCTGCATGATCTGCACATGTACTGCACATCCTAAAGTACAATTAAAAAAAAAAAAAAAAGTTATAAATTTACAGAGGAGAAAAGGCACCTTTCTTTAATATGAGAAACAAATTCTGGAATCTTCCAGTTTGACATCCTCTAGTAGTACTAGTTACCTTTGAATGAGGAATATTTTGGCATACATAAAAATGCTCCCCCAAATACTAAGATACATCATTACCTTGTCTGTAGATATAAACAAATGTGAAATTGTTTGAGAACACTGAGAGTCTGGGAGCCTTAGATGGGCAGGAAGGGAACAGATATTGTTGTAGTCAGCTTGTTGGACCTCTGAGGTTATGAAGGAAGTAAAGAGGGAGAGGAAGAAGAGTGGTTATTAAGAAATAATAACTTGTCAAGGTTTGTTGGGGCTTCCTTGAGTTAGCCCAATCACTGTGCCTCTATGTATATCATTTTGTACCTGTGCAAATATACTTGTAGGGTGAATTCCCAGGAATTGAGCTGCATGGTCAAGATGTATGTGCATTCTTAGTTTCAATTTTGATAGTTATTGCTAAATTGCTAGCAATAAAGTTTGTACCAATTTACACTTCTATGAGAAATGTAACCATAGCATTTATAGATTTGAAAAATTCATTGTCTTTTGACATCCCATGTTATGGACAAGAATTAGGGATGTCAGTAAAATTCTCATTTCTTGGCAAGTAATGTTTTTGTTACTGCTCAGGAAGTTTTTATTGTTGTTGTTCAGAAATTTTACCAGTTCTCATCTATGTTTATGTCCTTTGATTATTACCATTTGACACTTGCTGGATTTTACAACCTGAAGAGTCATCTCTCCTCAGCTCAGTAAACATTTTCTCTTTTATTTCTTTAATTATTCCCTCAAGTCTATTTTCTCTGTTCTCTCCCTTTGAAGCCCCAGTAAATATGGTACTAGAACCACTAATCGAATCTGCATGCTTTTAGTTTTTGTCTCCTCCCCTTACCCTTCTGCATTGCACAGTCTGGAAGACTCCCTTGATTTAATTTACTGTTCTTAATTATAACCTCAGCCCATCCATTGGGTTTTGTAAAAGTGGCCATGGAATTTTACATTTTTAAGAAGTCTCTTGATTCTTATTCAGAGAAGGCTTTGTTTGTAAATGGATAAACTGCCAAAAATGTATTTAAAAATTCCTTCTATTTTCTGTACTTACACTGTTCCTTGTGAAGTTAATTTTTCTGTTTTTTGGGTTTGGTGGTCTTCTTCATTCCGTTTATTTTCCTGAATATTTGAGTATTCTTGGTTGTCTGTCTAAATTTATAGATGCTGGGCTAGATTGATCCCAGTTAGCTAGTTGAAGCATATTTCCTACATCCAAGGAGAGAATTTCTGTTTTGGGGGACAATATTTTGGTGATAGAGATCCTGAATCCAACACTTACTTTGGGGGAGGCAGAAGTTACATGGCTAGATTCCCTTGGGTGTGGGACATCCCCTTCTTCCCACATGATGGCCTTACATGACCTGAGGCCCTGTCCTACCTCACCCAGCCCAAAGGATACTCTGAGGATACCTGGTAGAACTCCCAAATTTGTGTGTAGAGTTGTTCTGAATGCCATAATCCACATAGCAAATGCCACAGCCATGATTCTTTGGTTAGAGGATCAGTCCAACTCTTTTCTATTCCTTTAATCAGTCACCTGATTATCTACTCACTCACCCTCTGTTTTTATTCTCAGCTCCAGAGGCTTCTGGTATTGGGATTATTTGAGGCTTCTGGGAAAATACACATTATTCCCCTTTCTCTTAAGAGCTTTTCAAATGCCTCAACAATATTGTGTTCTCCTGTCAATTTGAGTTGCTTCATGTCTTTAAGGATATTCTCATTGTTCTGGTCTTCTGATGATACCCTTCTCAGCTTCTAGCACTAATATAGATTTGTTTGCATTTTTGTATTTTCTTCTCTGAATTTTTAATAGTGTTTGAGGACAGAGGAGTGTGTGGGTGTGTGTTCTCTACTACTATTGAAATAATTGTGGTTTTTAAAGTTTGTAGCTATTTTAAGACAAATCTAAGAATTTTAAAGCCAGTCTGTCTCTCTTTGTAAATTTCTGAGGTAATTAATATTCTTCTTTAGATTACCCCTGAATATAAATTGAAATCAGTAATTGTGAAATTGATAATTATACAGAAGAATGGCAGTGTCAGAATTTTGCCAAGATCTTTTCCTTTCACTTTCCATAATCTAATTATCATCACTTAGATTTTCATTTCATAGTTGAAATGCTAAAATTGGGGGGGAATAATGTCTGCTGTAGTTTCAAAGCATAATTTATGGGGAAAACCAACTTGCTATTCATTACTTTTAATTTCTGTAAGAACTTGTTCTTTATCACCTACCACAATTTACACTGGAATTAAACAAAACCATGGACCTTCTAATTCATATTGCCTTGTGATAATATATTGATCCAAGCTTATTAAAAAGCCCTATACCATTTTAAGGAATTGCCCCAGTTGTTTTTGTAAAGAGGAAAAATGTTTTAAATCTATGAGAGATGTTAAAATTATGATTGATTCTTATGCTTTTAAAATCTCTAGTCTTTTTCTCATTTTGAACTTGAAAAACATCATGACTTTTTTCAGTGGAGATGTAGGAACATTCATATTTATTTAGCTGGAGAGGGAAGATCATGAATTTGAAATTTCAAAGCCATTTCTTAGTCAAAGGGGAATGGAATTTTAGAGCCAAAAGGCATCTAATAGCTTTGTGGTAATGTGTGAAGACCAGAGACTGAAGTCAGAAACCCTAAGGTCAGGTTCCCAATTTCTACTTTCTAGCTGTGTGATCCAAATCAAATTACATAAATTCTTTAAACTACATTTCTTTATCTGTGAAAGAAAGATAATCCCCGCGGTGTTAATTTTATTGCTTTATTGTAAGGATCAAATAAGACAGTATACAAAAAGTATATTGGGATTTGTGAGTTGCTGTTCAAATGTACACAGATTATTTTTCTAAGAAGTGAAAAAGAAACTTTTGTTTATTAGGGTATTTGCCTAATTTCATCAGTTAATCAATTGTAGAGCTAGATCTCCTAAATCAATCTGATAATCTTTCCATTGGAGTGTAACTTGCAAAAACTGTTCATCTGCTTAGTTGGATATGCAGAGAACTTACTGGAACTCTAAAGTTATGCCAGTCTTCATAAAGACAAACTTCTGGATCTTAGTAATGTCTTTTCCTGGATGAGGAAACAATTGGTTTATTTTGACTTACCTTGTTTTCTCTGTAGTGCTTGGATAAATACCCAAAGCTAGTTCTGTTTTTACTAGTTGTTCTGTGATAAAAATCTCCCTGATTTATACTTTGAGTGGTATTTTCCTTAGTAAAATTGGCCTCTTATCATAACTTTGCAGCATGCTGCTTCTATGGACTTTTATTAATTTGGAGTCAAGTATTCCATAACTGGCTTTTGTTTCTTATTTAATAAGCTATATAGAATCCCTACCCATATTTTTCTTTGCAAAATGACTGTGAAATTCTTGATTATTTAGTTTCCTTTTATAGCTACTTCTACAAAGTATGCTTCTACAAACAGCTGGAGGATGACTTTGTGCTTTAGTCTAAGGTCGTCTGGAACAAGGTGGTCCCAATTCTCTTCTAGAGTTCTCAAGATAATTAAAAGGAAGCTGAGTGCTTCATGTTTAATATAGTCATTTAAGCTTATTAAGCAAAAGATCCAGGATTGGAAATTGAATGTTCAGGTTGAAGTTACAATTAATGGAAACTTATAATATTGCTCACTTAAGCAGATGTGGGAAAACAGGCAATAAGTTATTTCAAAGAGGGGAAAAGTGAAGATCCGTGTTCAGCTAGAGAGAAGAAAGGGAGAAGAATATATGAAAACTTTACAGTCACTTCATGTAACATTTAGAAGGTATTAGAAAGTATAGAAAGTGTTAAGAATACTTCAGAATTTGTGGAAAGAACAACCAATTTTCTTCTGAAACATACTTTCCCATGGGTCTATTTTCATTCTTAAGGAGAACACTTGGCATGCAATCAATTTGGATAGCTACTTACTATCAGGAAGAAAAACTGAATTTTAAAAACAAATTTAACATTTTCAGATAAGTTTTACATTTATAGGAAGGTTGAAGCCATGGTATAGAGGTATCCCACATCTACTTTCTCATATTGTTGCTATCTTACATTGGTATGGTACACTTTTCACAACTAATGAACCAGTGTTGATATGTTAATATTACCTGAAGCCCATACTGTATTCAGATTTAGTTAGACTTTTGTTTTTGTTTTAAATCGAATGTCCTTTATCTGTTCCAGGTTTCTATCCAGGATACCACATTATATTTAGTCAACATGTCTCTAGTCTGTGACATGTCTCTGACTTCCCTTGACTTTGGTAACCTTGACAGTTTGAGGAGGACTTGTCAGGTATTTTGTAGAATGTTGCTCAGTTGGGAGTTGTATGATGGGTAGGCTAGGGTTATAGGTTCTTCGAGAGAAGACCACAGAGGTGAAGTGCCATTTTCCTATCAAGAGTACATATAATCAACTCGACTTATGGCAGTTGATGTTAATTTTGATCACGTGCAGTAGTGCTTGTCAGGTTTCTCGACTATAAAGTGACTCTCCCCTGACCTGTCTCATATTCTACTCTTTGAAAGCAAGTCATTGTCTGAAGCCCACATTTGTGGGTTGGGAAGGAAAGATCTAGTTTTAAGAGTAATAAAAACCTTCTCATTACAAACATTCTCATCTTTAAATGATCAATATTATGATTACATTTAGCAAGCTCATTTGACTGGTAAACCTAGAAGTGTGTTTTGTAGTTAACATCTTGGAAGGCAAATTGAGTGGCCATATTTCCCCCACATAGAATTATCCTTTAGGGCAGTTTTCTTTTTGTCCATAGGAGATGGCCAGAATTGCAGGCTCTGAAAACTGTCTACCACTGCTACCACTTCTCTGACATATTTTTGGTCCTATCTGTACTTGAGTCAGGTTAGAAGACTGGCTTTCAGACTTGAGCAAGCATCCAAATCACCTGAAGGGCTTGTTAAAACACTGATTTAGGGCTCTGCCCCAGTTTCTGACTCAGTAGGCCTAGGGTGATGCCTGAGAATTTTCATTTTTAACATAATCTCATGTAATGCTGATGCTGGGGACCACACTTTGGGAACCACTGGGTTAAACCATAGAGAGTTCGGACCACCTGAGCCACATTATTTCAATCCTCTACTGAGCTTTTCTGTGAAGCAATTGATGTAGGCTCTGTCCTTTGAGGAAGAGAGTGGTATAAATGTTGCCTTGGCCTCTAGTCAGCTGATAGTCTCACATGACTTGACTTTTTTAATTTGCTGTTTCTTTATTCTGTAACACTATGTCCCCTGCGCCAATTTATTCAATTTATTTTTGTATATGTACTGTACATAGGTAGCATATAATTCTTTTTGGAAATTAATAATATCAACTGGCATATATTAAGCATGTATTCCTTTAATTTGTGCACACTGAGAGAGTTACATCTACTATTCTTCCTGTTTTAGAGAAGAGGAAATGGAGAAATGGATTAATTGTTTTCCTAAAGGTAATGCAACTATGAAATAGTAGGCTAGGGGCTGACACCTATGATTCTTACTCCCAGCTCGTGCCTCTCAGTTCTAAACTTATGAAGAAGAGGCCATGTAGTGTAGTAGAATTAACCCAGGTGGCCATTTTCTGGATATATCACTGGAACATGGTATTTAGCTTCTTCTAGACTCAGCTTCCTCATTCCCCAAATGGTGGATATTAATACTTTCCTTATAGAGATGTAAGTATTGAAGAAAATCATGTATAAAAATTACTTAGTGAAATGTCATGTTCTTGGGAGTACTCAATAAGTATCTTTCTAAACCACTTTCTGACATACTGGTTTTTAAAATTATGTAATGAATAGTGCCTGAATCAATAAGAACATTCTATTTGTAAAGGAATAAATTAGGACTGAAGAAAATATTGCTAACTTTACTCATATTGATACTGAAGTTTTCATCTATACTTAAAATTCTCTTTTGTTGAGTTCTTTATTATTATATATAGATTTTTTAAAAAAAATAATGTTTAAAAGGCTAATGTGGCAATTTAGAAACAACACATAACTTATATATAGAATGATCACTTTATCTTTGGATAAAGTCATTTCAGTGCCTCAGGAACATAAATGGAGTTTGTGTTCCTGAGAAGTGTGGGTTGGAGAACTGGTACAGTATGCCAGACTATGAAGTCTTTGATCTGCTACCAATTTTTGAAGTTGTGTAGTCAAACTTCCAACTATCTACCTTGTGGTTTTGTGTAAAATTTTGCCTATGGAATTCTTTGTCTTTACCTTTACCTTTTTTTTTTTTTTTTAAAAGCCCCACGTACTGAATAACAAAATATATTAAATTCTATTACCTAATAAGTATGTTCCTGTTTATTATCTCATCCAAGCTACAAAACAATCCCTCTATTTTCTCCTATTGAGTTGTGTTTTTCCCTTCTTTTTCTGGTAATCACTTTGCTTATGTTCTAGCTTGACTTTCGTTTATGTTTCTAAAATCAGGTGAGTTCTTAGATGTAGATTTTGTTCTTACTGGTCCTTTATATCAGCCTGAGCACATGATCTGATGTTAGAAGAAATCAGGCAGAGGCTAGAATGGCAAGTATAGTAAATGATGTCCTAATGGGAATCTGGTCTGTCCAGTATGAGATAAATTTCCCTTTAATGTAATGTTTCAGAGGCTAATATCTAAGGAATTGGATCTTACTACAATAATTCAAGTGAGAAAAGAAAGCAGTCCAAGGTAAAATATCATTTTTAAAAGGTCTGTATTCCCAGATTGTCTACATGTCTGCTCTGTTCTGTCAGTATAAGCAATCCAGAATCAACTAATGATGTTCAGTGTTCTTGTGCCTGTTTGTAAATTGGACAATTGCATTCATCATTCCTTATCATTCCTTCTTGATTGGGAGAACTGGCTCATTTCATTGCTAAAAATTCCCAGAGATTAAAATGCTGTCTGTTTTTTTGCTTAGGCTCTTATCTGAAAACATTTTCTTGAAGTTTTGATAGTTGCACAAAAACCAGCAGTATAGTAGAAAGAACATAAGCTTTGGAGGCAGATGACTAGATTTGAATCCCTGAGCAAGTTACATGCATTCTCTAGGTCCACTTCCACATACATAAAACGTATATATATATTAGTACCTCTTTGGCCAGATTGTGGTAAGGGTTCAATGAATAATATGCATGTAGAGCCTGTGGTGGTGTTCGGGACATATTAGAAGCTCAAAAATACTAATTTGAATTCCTTGGTAGTAATATGTATTAAATGCCTTTGGTTCTACATGAAAATGCCTCAAAGAAAAATGCCTTGCAGAATTTTCAACCTGAAGGAAATGGGAGAATGGAAATAAGTGCTCTTAGAAGAGTCAAAACATCTCGCCCATTGCCATCATTCAGAAGTGACAAAAGTCATTAAATGATAAACTGATAGGTACATTTCCCTTCATAGAAATTATACTATCTAGAGGATTTCTAATAGCCTGAAGTCCAGTTGACACTCTCTGACTAATATTTAAAATAAATAATAGACAACAAAATTAATAGCTGGCATTTTAAGTGCTGCAGCTTGTCACCAAATACCGTAGCTCCCTAAACCATTAGCTGCCACCTCATGTAATTGGTAGAACAGTACTGTACTATACTCAATATTGCTAAAATGTTCTATAATACCCACAGACAATTCTGTGGCCTATTTTTGGTGCTCCATTTAACTTTTTGCCAAATTTGAATTACTGGGGTTTGAACTATTCAAATGCTACCTCATGCTAGTTTTCAGATTGATCCTAATAGCATTAATTGATAGTAATTTCCCCATCCCCAAATTTTGGAGAGTAATTTAGTCTTGGTAAGATTTCTGAAGCCACTAAGGTGCCACCGCCTGAAGACTTAGTGCACTACAGTGACATAAAGAATGCATGATAAACTTTGAGTTTGAAAAGAGTTTTATTTATGCACCATATTCTTTGTGAGAACAATTTTCTGAAGCTGTTGGTAAATAACATTCCTATGGATAAGATGCCAGAAAACAGTAAAACAGCTTTGTTTCCCTAGATATCCTATAGAATCCACTCACCTCTCTAATTTCTCCAGTGTTTCCACTCACCTCTCACTAGATCGACAAATCTGGAGGGCTCCTATAGGTTAAATAGTCTATCAGGCATTGTGTGTGTCTATGGGAAGGGATATATAATAGGAAAGATGGTGTTCTTGCTCTTATATGACTTTGCATTTTAATTTGGGATATAGCTTATATCCTCCAAATAACAGTACAGCAACAAAGAGTGATAGCAAAGTGAATATGTAATTATTCTTATAAGTGTTCAGTAGGTATAGAAGTTGATATATCCTGTTTGTAGGCCAATTTTGCAAAATGCATATGTTGGAAATCTTTAGAAAGAACATGACTTTTGACCTAGCAATTTCATTGCTATGAATTAGTTCTATGGATATATACACACATATATGGAAAGATTTATGTGAAAGAATGCTCTTTGCAGAATTATTTACAATACAAACATAGAGACAACCTGAATATTTATAAGTGGAGGACTGGTTAAACAAATCATGGTCCAGCCAGGGGATGGAATACTATGCACCTGTTAAAAATAACAAGAGAGCACTATATTTACTGACATGAAAGATGTCTGAAATAAGTTTTTTTTTTTTTTTTTTTTTTTGATGGAGTCTTGCTCTATACCCAGGCTGGAGTGGTGTGATCTTGGCTCACTGCAACCTCCGCCCTGGGTTCAAGCTATTCTCCTGTCTCAGATTCCTGAGTAGCTGGGACTACAGGTGCGCACCACCATGCCCAGCTAAGTTTTGTATATTTAGTAGAGACAGGGTTTCACCATGTTGGCCAGGATGGTCTCCATCTCTTGACCCTGTGATCTGCCCACCTCAGCCTCCCAGAATCCTGGGATTACAGGCATGAGCCACCGCACCTGGCCTGAAATAAGTTTTTAAGGAAAAAGAACAAATTGAAGAAAAGATATATATTATTTTTATATATGTGCGTATATATGTATATTATCAATGTACACATATGTATTTATGGAAGGATAAGCTCTAAATTTTCAGTGCCATATTTTAGCAATATTATCTCAATAAAGTGGGACTAGAGGGGGAGGAAGGGGCTGGGACTTGTAATCCTTAGTTAGACCTTTTACTGTTATGTTGTTTATATAATTATATTACTTTATCCTAAAAAATCAAAACAAGTGAATATATTTAGTTTTCAGCTTTATTGAAGTACAATTGATGAATATGTTCTAAGAGTAGAAAGCAATGAAATGATGAGAAGCAGAGGTCATTGACAGAGAAATGCTATTATTATTAATGATGATAAGAGCTGAAATGTCCAGAGTGCTTGCTACACCAAACACTGAACACTTGACATACGTTATCTCATTTAGTTTCTCATACCTGCTACGTACTAATTTAGCAATAAGGAACCAAGGAATTGCAAGCTAAATAAGTGGCAGAACCTGAGCCCTGGTTAAAGTCTATGCTGTTAAATATGCTTTCATTTCTGCAGCATTCTCTATGGTCCCAATTGTTTAGACAACTGAGGCTCCCGTACCATAATAGCTATAATCATGCAATGGGGCTGGGAAAGTAGAAGGAAGGGGTATTCTACCTTTGGTATTGTTTTGGAGCAGAAAGGAAGGTTTAATTCTATAGTGTTTTCCATTTCAAACTGTCAATTTTTAAATAAGGGGTTTTCATGCCAGAACATTGATTTTTTCAGCAATTTGTAGTGATTTCTCAGCATTCATAGGATTGATCACTTTGCTACACGTACATCCTCATAATAGACCAAGAAGGAAGAAGGCAACTTGGGGAGTTTGCGTAACACTGGGGTGGAGAGTGAACTACAAACTAATCACGAATAGGTGTGCATTCACCCCTATCTAAGCACTGTAGCATGACCATTCGAGTTTCACATAGATAGACAAGTTCAAGTGGGGAGGTAGTTCTTTTGCTGTATTCTTGATATTACATTGTGGACTGTATTCTTGGATATTACATTGGAAAGATAGCATCCTCGGCTTCCAGACACTTTTCATTGCAGAGTGCCCTCTGCTGAAGAAGCAGGGAGGTTCACCAAGAATTTTGCAAGTGAATAGCACTGTACATCTTTCCTTGCTTCTATGTTCTGTTATTTCTATCTGTATTAAAGAGCAATTAAACTCATTACCTTTTAATAGCACAAACCTTTATTTGGCATTAAAGTATGCCACACATGATACTTGCCCCAAACACAACACCAAAACAAACAAAACCAAATATAACAACTGTGAAATCACCTTGCCTCTTGTATACATTTATACTGATGCTTGTCAAGAATTGAAAGCCCATCAAAATCTCTACTTTCTGCAGTGCTCCACGAGGGGTACAAATGCTTGTAGTTTCTTTCTTACATGCTTTTCTGAATTATTTGCAAACCCCTTGATTATCCTAGTTTCTCATTCTGGCTCTGAAACCCACTTTGCAAGTATTTACAAATAAACCTACTTTATACATTTGCAAAATGTTGTGGTTTAGTTTATTCTGTTTCCAGTTTCTTGTACAAAACTGTTGCAAATTTTTCCTTTAGTCTTTTGTGTAACCTTTGTGAATTATGCACGTAGATGATGACTGTAACTTTTCTTGAAACCAAGACATATTTTAATCAAAATTTATAAAAATGCTTATAAGCTTTATTATTATTAGAAAATAAATAGAAATAGGGACACTTTCTTTAGCTCTTGAACCTAGCTTAATGAGATACAGTGGAAACATCTGAAGTAGATTTTTATTAATATTATTGCATTTCTTTTGGTGAACAACTTTTATAAAGCTGGTTAGTGCTACATAGCAAAAACAAAAAGAAAAACACACACACACATATAATGTTTGAATTGATTTAAGAATAAAGAACTCTAATGCCATGAATTATACATTTTTCATACTTTATATTTTCATTAGTACAACATCTCATAAAATTAAAACACTATCAAATACTATCTCTTTAAATCTCACAGCATGCCATATATTCCAAGTAAAAATTGGAACCACTTATCTGTTTTGGCTTGTTTGATGATAGAGAATTTTAATTTTAGAATGTCCTGGAGCATTTGGGAAGTGGGATTGCATAATTATATATATAGTCATTCTTTGAGATTCTTTTCTTGGGATGTTGGTTAATTGCATTAACTACTCAATATCCATTGCTTTGCCAGTAAATTAAAGACTAGAAAGGGAGTGAAATATCATTATGGCTATTTTGCTTCTTTGTATCTTTGAATTTATTGAACATTTATAGCTATTAAAATATGGGCAAAATGCTTTAGGTTAATTTTTGCTTCCTTTCATTTTAGTTTTTGTTTTTAGTTACATTTATGTCTTAATGTTGACAATATGCTGCTTGGTATGATTTTGAAACAATTTACTTTCGAAAACATTTTTGTGTTTTCTCTCCTCACTTCATGAATATATTTGCTCTAGTTTACGAATTTACAAAAGAGTATTGTTTGGGGGAGAATGTCAAAATACCTTCAAATATCTTCCATTGTAGTCTTTGTTGCTTAGTTGTATTTTTGTCTTCATTTCTGTTTTATTAAGAGGTTTTCTTTTACTTTAAGAATTTGAAATCTGTCAAAACAGTGCATTAAATGACTCTGAATCACCATGATCCAGTGTTTTTTTTCCTTCTTCCAGAGATGGGCAGCGTAAAATGC
The DNA here is from genome assembly GCA_036589455.1 of Ateles fusciceps. Taxonomy (NCBI): domain Eukaryota; kingdom Metazoa; phylum Chordata; class Mammalia; order Primates; family Atelidae; genus Ateles; species Ateles fusciceps. The sequence goes on from JAZHEH010000145.1 coordinate 189,552, forward strand.
GTGATTGTCGTGTAATTTTGACATATTTATAACCTTCTTTGTACATCCTGATCACGAGCAATCTCCAGCTTCTCTGCTGAATTTAGGGTTTGGGAGTAAAGAATTTGTTAGTAAGGATGGGCAAGAGTTTTCTGGAAAGTTTGGTACTTCTGATGTATGTTTGAAAGCATGTCATTTGATTTTCCTATATATTTTTAGCTATGTATATTTAGAATGTTACATTCTTCTTTCCCTGCTGTTCACATTGAAAATCTCCTTTTTCCCTGTTGGTTTACAATTTTAATGACAGAAAAAGAGCAAATGAGACATCTGTTTATACGACCTAAATTGATTTTTAGTTCAAGTTACAAAAACGATATATAAATCATATATAACAGTCAACAAAAGTCTAACTGGTGAATCTACAATAAAAAAATAAATAAATCATAATCAAGTTATTCCACCTGAGACTTTATGCATTGTGCCACTCTGGTTTTGGAAAAATATTTTGACGTATCTTTTGGATTTTGGCGAATATTACTGGGCCAAGAAACTGGGCCACCCAACTCTTTACCCTTCTCTGTTAGAGGAGTATTACCCTAAATGAGCTTTCATTACTGATATCCATTGTGGCTAATTCCTTTCCCCTGAATTATACTTATGCAGCAGATAATATTGAATATATGCACATATTTTGTGATCATGTCAGGTTTAAGTCTGAATTAGTACAGTAGAGAAGTGTGTAATGGAAACATAGCTATAAGTGTTAGACTTGGGTGTTAGATTAATTCATTGCCATCTATCTTTATTTTGTTAATCTACTTCAGTGGATGCAACACAAGTATTGTAATTTCCTTTTCAAAACTGTGTTTGTATATGTGTGTGTGTGTCTGTGTGTGTGAGTGTGTGTGTGTTCTACCACATGAAATTCCAACATGTAGAACACCTTTCCCTGTCTCCAGGTAAAACAAAACACAATTTTAAAAAACTGTTTTTTTTTCATATTTCTATTGGCATTCCTAATCTTTTCCCAGTATTGATTTTATCCACAGTTTTCTATAGCTAGTGAGAGGGTAAGTCTTCGGGTTGCAAAGATTACAGAGATTTTACTCTAGAACACTAAACAGAAATGCCTTAATCATTTTTGTATTGCTGTTTTTCTCATTTGAGCTCTCCGTATTTAATTAAATAATGTTAATACTGTGAGTGGAAAGTTTCTGTAAATAATTTTAGCTCCTTGGGGAGAGAAAATTTCTGAAGAAATGTAGTGAATACATGAAATAATGGTCTTCAGAACACATTATTATTGGATTTATAGTATCCAAAATGTATGAGGAATTCAACTTAACAGCAAAATGAACTGTTAAGTTGAAACTCTGTCTAAAAATGGACAAAGGACCTGAACATTTTCCCAAAGAAGACTTACAAATGGCTAACAGGCATATGAAAAGATGCTTAACGTCATTATCAGGGAAATGCAAATGAAAATCACAATGAGATATCACCTCATACGTGTTAGTAGAGCTTTTATCAAAAAGTCAAGAGACAACAAGTGTTAGCAAGGATGTGGAGAGAAACAAACCCTTGTTGATGGGGAAAGTAAATTGAGCAACCATTATGGGAAACTATGGAGCTTCCTCAAAAACTAAAAATAGAACTGCCATATGATCTAGCAATCCCACTTCTGGGTACATAGCCAAAAGAAATGTAATCAGTGTGTCGAAGAGATATCTGTGTTCTCATGTTTATTGCAGCACTATTCACAATAGCCAAGATGTGGAATCCACCTAAATGCCCATTTGACAGATTTGGATAAAATATATACATACATGCAATGGAATACTATTCAGCTTTAAAATAGAAGGAAATCCTATCATTTGCAACAGTACACATGAAACTTGAGGACATTTTATTAAGTGAAATAAGCCAGATACAGAAAGACAAATACTGCATGATCTCACTTATATGTGGAATCTAAAAAAAGTCAAACTCATATTAACAGAGCAGTAACATGGTTCTCAGAGCCTGCAGGGTGGGGGAAAGGGGAATTGTTGGTCAAATGATACAAACCTTCAGCTATAAGATGAATAAGTACTGGAGACCTAATGAACACTATGGTGACTGTAGTTAATGTATACTTGAAATATGCCAAAAGCATAGATCTTAAGTGTCCTCACTACACACACACACACACAAATGGTAACTGTGGAGGTGATGGATATGCCAATTAACTTGATTGTGGTAATCATTTCACAATGTATACATATATTAAAACATCACATTGTATGCCCTAAATATAGGCAACTTTTATTTGTTCATCATACCTTAATAAAGCTGGAAAAAACCCCACATCCTTATGTGGAATAAATTGATCAATACTGTATCATTAGCAAAAGTAGTAAGAGTTATATGTTATTTTCCAAAGGTAAGGAGCCATTTTTTAAATATAGGACAAAATAATTATTCCTAAAAGAGTTTATATATTCACCATAATTTATGATCAAATGAGGTTTTATTGATTTTGGAAAAGGAGAATGATGAGTGGGCATTTACTCATTTAGATATTACAATACATTTTAATGTTACAATAATAAGGTAGAAAGGAAATAGCATCTAAAAAATAAGAAATAGATTTATCATTTATCTAAGAGCTTAATATTCATCATAAAGTTTAACTAAGAACTCTAAATATTACAATAAATAAAACTAGTCTTTTTATAACAGTCAATAAAGCTATTTAATTATTTTTGCTAGAATTTCTCATATATTTGATTAATGTTTGCATTTTGTGTTGATGTTTGATTATTTTCTAACTATTATAATCTTATATATTTAAGTATTTGTTTTATTCTAAATGTGACAGACTCAGGTGATTTTGTGCATGTGTATGTATGTGTTTGTGTGTGTGCTGGAGATTTCTATAAGAAATAGTACCAAAAACAAAGTCCTCTTTTACCTCGGCTTTTAACATCCACAAATATCAAACCCACACCGTTGGAAAAATATTATGTTATATGTGATTTCTACATGAGTCAAAACCATAGCTGCTGGGGTTCAAGTCCATTGCCACTTAATGTGCTCTTAATCCTCGCTGTTTGCCATACTTTAACATCCTAGGACCACCTGTTTTGAATCATATTAATGTCATTTAGTTGGGTGGATGGCTAGATTTAGTTTTAAAGATCCTGGTTGACAGTGTTTCTGTTTGACCAAGATAGCATTCTTGTCTTCCCCTTTACAAGTCTGACCCTACAATACTTGCCTCTTGACCCACATGAATATTGTTAAGAGTACTTTGTGTCTGGAAAGAAACTTGAATTCTTAGAGTAAAAGAGGCCATCTAAATACCAAATTTTACATTATCGATTGCTTACTAGATTGTACTTTGTGTGTATCCTGTCCAACCTAATTTTCTCACTAAAAACTTTGGCATCCTGCCTGCTGAGACTTCCTTTTCACTACTTTGTGTTGGCTTCTCTCCTCTCTCTGCCCATGCTGTGATAAAATCACTATGGTTAGAGCTAAAGTCAAACCTTTTAAAAACCTAATTAAGTCTTTTTTTTTCTGTCTATGATAAAATATCACTGACCAGAAATCTAAAGAGCATCAGGGGGAAGAAAACCATAAATAATGCTTCAAAATATAGGGATGCACATCAGTAAAGAGGAAAACAACTCCTTGAATCATGCCACCATGCTGGGGCACTTTCATGAGGCTTATGTATAAAGTGGTACTTTCATAACCACTGGTCAGGACTGTAATTGGAATAGCTGTTACTGCTAGTATTGCTGTTATTGCTGGCATCTCAAAAATGTGAATCACTTTTTATCTCTTTACCATAAACAGATACCACAGCAAAATGGATTTATTCATAAATTCTACAGATTGAGAAAGACCTCGAGCTGAAAGCAGGTCATCTTTAGCTTCACAGGCTATGAGTACTGAGCATTTCAGAAAAAATAGCTTTTCTAGAAGTTTAGACGATTTTGGTGAATTTTGTAGCGCTTGAACTATTGTTGGGTCTATAATTTTTTAGGAGGCTGAAAAATCACCAAGAAAATGACTAAGAAAACTTTTAATGCATTGCCATATAGTTGTTAAAGTTCAAGTGGTAAACAAATGAAGGATGGAAATGTCATCTGGTTTCTAAATATACTGTAATTTCTTTGAGATTCCTCTTATCAGGAAACTTCCGCCCTTAGGATTCTTTGACATCTAATTTGTTGAACTTGTTTATAAAACACAGAAATGTGAAGATGCATGAGATGTTGTTTACAAAATATTCATGGCCCAAACTAGAAAAAAATCCACATTGAATGCCTAACTGTTGAATATAGTCTGACTGTGATATCTTCTTAGGAGGGAATCCTAGATGTTTCTATTCCTTGGAAAAATTTGACATGACACTAGTATTGTCTTTGTGTGGTAGATTTGATTATTGTTCAGAATCCTTTTCCTGTTCATCTCCATGGGAAGATTGTATACTACCCTATCCTATTGATGCTGGGCTTGCTTTGGCCAGTGGGATGCTAGTGAAAGTGAAATGAGCAGAGGCCTGAAATATGTTAGTGTAGTTGGGCTTGTTCTCTTGTGTCTTTGCCTTTGCCATGAAATATACTCTCTGGTCTAGATAGCTCTCTGGCCCAAGGAAGACTATGCTCAGGCAAAACAGACTTGAACCCAAACTGCAGCTGATATGGTTTGACTGTGTCCCCACCCAAACCTCATCTTGAATTGTACTTCCCATAATCTATCCCCACGTGTCATGGGAGGGACCTGGTGAGAGGCAATTGAATCATGGGGGCAGTTACCTCTACGCTCTTCTTGTGAGTTCTCATGAGATCTGATGGTTTTATAAGGGGATTTTCCCCCACTTTGCTCTGCGCTTCTCTCACCTGCTGTTATGTGAAGAAGGATGGGTTTGCTTCCCCTTTCTTCATGATTGTAAGTTTCCTGAGGCCTCCCAAGCCCTGCAGAACTGTGAATCAATTAAACCTCTTTCCTTTATAAATTATGCAGTCTAGGATATGTCTTTATTTGCAATGTGGAGAATGGACTAATACAGTAAATTGGTACCAGGTAATGGGATGCTGCTGTAAAGATACCCAAAAATGTGGAAGTGACTTTGGAACTGGGCAACAGGCAGAGGCTGGAAAAGTTTGGAGGGCACAGAAGAAGATGGAAAGATGTGGGAAAGTTTGGAACTTCCTAGACACTTGTTGAATGGCTTTGACCAAAATGCTGTTAGTGACATGGACAATGAAGTCCAGACTGAGGTGGTCTTAGATGGCGATGAGGAACCTGTTGGCAACTGGAATAAAGGTCACTCTTGCTATGCAAAGAGATCTGGAAGCATTTTGCCCCTGCTCTAGAGATCTGTGGGACTTTGAACTTGAGAGAGATGATTTAGCATACCTGGTGGAAGAAATTTCTAAGCAGCAAAGTGTTCAAGAGGACTAAAAGTGTAAAAGTTGGGAAAATGTGCAGCCTGATGATGCAATAAAAAGAAAACCCCATTTTCTAGGGAGAAATTCAAGCCAGCTACACAAATTTGCATAAGTAACAAGGAGCCAAATGTTAGTCACCAAGACAATGGGGAAAATGTCTCTAGGGCATGTCAGAGACCTTCACAGCAGCCCCTCCCATCACAGGCCTGGAGGCTTAGTAGGGAAAAATTATTTCCTGGGCTGGACCTTGGGCCTCTGTGCTCTATGCAGCCTTGGGACAAGGTGGCCTGTTTCCCAGCTGCTTCAGCTCCAGCCATGGCTCAAAGGGACCAACATACAGCTCAGGCCATTGCTTCAGAGGGTGAAAGCCCCAAACCTTGGTGGCTTACATGTGGTGTTGGGCCTGCAAGTGCACAGAAGTCAATGATTGAGGTTTGGGAACCTCTGCCTAGATTTTAGAGGATGCATGGAAATGCCTGGGTGTCCAGGCAGGAGTTCACTGCAGGGCTAAAGCCCTCATGGAGAACCTCTGCTAGGGCAGTGCAGAAGGGAAACGTGGGAATTAGAACCCCCACACAGAGTCTCCACTGGAGCTCTGCCTAGTGGAGCCATGAGAAGAGGGCCACAGTTCTCCAGGACCCCAGAGTGGTAGATTCACTGACAGTTTGCACCACGCACCTGGAAAAGCCACAGACACTCAATGCCAGCATGTGAAGGCAGCTAGTGGGGGAGGGACTGTACCCTGCAAAGCCACCGAGGCAGAGGTGCCCAAGGTTGTGGAAGCCCACCTTTTGCATCAGTGTGACCTAGATGTGAGACTTGGAGTCAAAGGAGATCATTTTGGAGCTTTAAGTTTTAATGACTGCCCTGTTCGTTTTCAGACTTGCATGGGGCCTGCAGCCCCTTTGTTTTGGCCAATTTCTCTTTGGAAAGAGGTATATTTACCCAATGCCTGTACCTCCATTGTATCTAGGAAGTAACTAACCTACTTTTGATTTTACAGGCTCATAGGTGGAAGGGACTTGCTTTGTCTCACATGAGACTTTGGATTTGGACTTTTGAGTTAATGGTGGAATGAGTTAAGACTTTGGGGGACTCTTGGGAAGGCATAATTGTGTTTTAAAATGTGAGGACATGTGATTTAGAGGGGTCTAGGGGCAGAATGATAAGGTTTGGCTGTGTCCCCACCCAAATATCACTTTGAATTGTAGCTCCATAATCCCCCTCATATTGTGGGAGGGAGCTGGTGGGAGGTAATTGAATCATGGGGTAAGTTACCTCCATGTTGTTCTCATGATAGTTAGTGAGTTCTTATGAGATCTGATGGTTTTATAAGGGGCTTTCCCCCCCAACTTTGCTCCACACTTCTCCTTGCTGCTACCATGTGAAGAAGGATGTGTTGGCTTCCCTTTCCACCATGATTGAAAGTTTCCTGAGGCCTCCCCATCCCTGCAGAACTGTGAGTCAATTAATCCTCTTTCCTTTATAAGTTACCCTGTGTTGGGTATGTCTTATTAGCAGCATGAGAACGGACTAATACAACAGCTTAGAATTAAGCCTCATCTCATCTAGATCAGAGTTCCAGCTGACCTAGAGAGATGCATGGGCAATAAATAAATGCCTATTGTTATATTCAGTGAGTTATGGAGTGATTTGTTATACAAGATGTGCTGACCAATACACTTGGCATTAGCAGCTTTACCATTTACAATTTCAACTCTTCTTATGCATGTCCATGAAACTGAGAAACTTGAATTTTGCTACAGCATGTGATTGAATTTTGATCACTTACCTAGCAAGGGGGGCCATCACTTCTTTCTCAGGGAAATTCTGTTTCCTATTTATTGCATATAGATTTTATTGGAGAGGATGGTGTTATTAGGTGGTATTTGAGAATTAAGGGTTGGGCACTTATATTTTGTGAATATTCAAGGTTTACCATACACTTAACTTTAGGGTAGAAATCTGTTCTTTACCTTATATAGCTGTATATATTTCATTTCACATAGCAGCTTGGAAGGGCTCATTGCCTAATTTTCTTCATTAATATAAATGATGAGGTATGCATATATAAAAACAGAGGGAGAATGTTGAGAGCTTCAAACACTGGGTCATAAAGTAGAGTAAACGGAAGTTCTTGAAGTAGACAGATCTGAAGTCTTGAAGAATAAGACCAGAGCATCTTTGAGATTTTTTTCGGTTAATTTCCCCCTCAAAAGCTGTTTATTTTCTTGTTTCTCTTTAAGAATGCATAGAGGTAATGTAGCAGACACTATTGGTGCAGGTACCCATAGCAGGAATCACTTATTAACACACACCTTTCATTGGGTTTCCTCCTTTTGCTGTCTCATTTCTACTCTTTCATGCTTCCTGGGATTTCTCCAAAATAAACTACTTGTCCCAACATTGCACTCTAGTATGACTTTTTTTTCTGACACAGGAGTCTTACAGGATAGAGAAAGAAGTCCTTATTTCATTATTAGGATTTATTTAAAACAAAACAGACTGAATACAGGCATCTCTTAGTCAATTTTAGGAAACAATTAACAGTCACATTTTAATATAAAATATTACAGAAATATAAAAATAAGCAATTATCTATTAAGTATTCAATCAGTGTCTATTGTTTACCACCTTGTTACTTGTGTTTATATTCCCAGTGCCCATTATGTAATTAGAAAAATGTTCTAGAATCAGTGAATGAATCAATGGATTGAAGGAATGGATAGAACATAGTGCTCTCCCTCCAGGAGCTTACAATGTAGTCGTAGAGACAAACATTTAAACATGTCAGATCAATGTGATATGTACAATATACAGAAATGAATAAGGTACCATAGGAGCATAGGGAATTTATAGTTAATTCAGTCTTTTCAAAGGAGCTTATGGGTAAACTGAATCTAAGAGGAGTTAGCTTAACAGACTAGGGAATAGGAAAAAAAACTTCCAGACAGGGAGAGAGGAATGGTCAAAGGCACAGAGTTGTATGGCTTGCAGAATTGCCTATTTTGGAAGTAAATATTTTTTGGTGGTATGGCTGAAGTATAGGATGTATATGGTACAGCATAACAAAGTAAGGAGAACCTAGGCAGTTGGAATCCTTGCCATGGGTCCTTTGCTTTGAATGCCCCTTTCTGATGCCCCTATGGCTATACCCTCTTTATGAGTGAGAAGTCCATGGAGATAATAGGATATGCCCACCTAGAGTTTGAACTTCTTTTTTAAACCATGCTCCAGGTACTTGTGACTTAGGAATTTTCCTCTCAGATAACCTCAGCCCACTTTCAGGACTTGCACAGTTTCTTCCCAAGATCTTGTCTTACTTGGGGAAGACTATGACACTGTTGTTTGCACCCTTAGATGTGTGAGATATGGCCAAGAGACATCTGCTTGGGGAATGTAGATGGAGCTTAGAAATACAAGTTGGGGTGTTGATACGTTTGTTAAGGAGGCTCGTCATAGTGCTAGAGGGAAGGGAAGGATCTGGGTAGAAGAAAAATGTGTGGTGTAGGTGGTAGGTAAAGGCCTCCATTTGTTTTCTTGCTCTGGGCTCTGCAAATGTTATTATTGGGCTTGCATGAGAACTTTACTTTTAATTGTGAATTAGGTTAAAAATTTATCTCCTGAAAGGGAATAAGAATAGTGTAGAGGTTTCGAGGAACATGGTAAATGTTCAGAAAAGCTTCTGTAAAAATGAAAGCAAGACACAAATGGTTAAAATAATAAATTGTACATGTGTATTTTACCACAATAATTAAAAAAATAAATAAAAGCAAGAACAAATTAGAGCTTTATAAGAATTTTGCTGAGAGCCAGTTGGAGACCACCTGCAGCTGGAGACCATGACTCTATCGTGGAACCTATCTGTGCAGTTGTCCTTTTTCTCTTTCTCTCAGCAGGCTGGATATTAAGAGGAGAGAAGGTGGCTGCTAGTACCTATTAGATGCTGAGCGATGTCAGAGTCAATGCCATGGATGGATAACAGATTGAATAAATTGAAAGTGCTTGCAAGAAAGTGATTCAAATAATTCTTCATGGAGTTTAAGTTTGATAGGGAAATATGTGGAGCTGAAAGAATATGATGACCTGGTGACCTGGGGAAAAAAGGAAGAATGAAAGATGTATTGTTGGTCAAGTTAAACAGGAAGTGTAGTGGAAGAATAGGTGTTGTTTCAGCCAGTGGGAACTTGGAGTTTGGTATATTTCAAGTGGAAAATTTCCTGGAGAAATGAAGGTTCAAGATATGGTCTTAGGTGATAGTAGCTAAGAGTAGAATGGGGTTGAAAAAACGTGGATCTTTGTGGATACAAACTACATGAGACATCCTCAAGGATGTTGAAGTTACCCAGCATGAGAGCAGGACTCAGAGTTGAAGGAAAGATAAAAGCTCTCATTTAGTGTGAGGGGAGCTACTTGAGATCTGAGACATGACTGCAAGAGTAAGTGAAAGCTGATGACATAATCTTGAAAGCAGAAAAGTTCTTACAGGAGGATGATCAGAGCAATGGTTCTGAACAGCAGTTGGAAGCAAGGACAATCTACTGGATGGACAAATATTAGTTTAATGTGACTCTTGTCCTGAAATAGCTTTCAAGAAAATAGGGAGGCAGATGGATAACATATTGTGATGAGGGAATTCATGATAGAATTATACATTGAATGTTATAATGGTATAAAGGAAAAGTATTCCTCAATATAGTGCTTTAAAGGGCTACCTGAAAGAAATATGTTACAGGAATATGGTAAAATGAACTACTTTCACTTAAGATGCTTCAAGATAAATGATGATATCTTGGGAGAACCAGATTTTAGCTGATTAAAAAAATAATAATGAAGATTAGAAGCTAATTTTGTAAGAGGATGGGAAAAATTTTTAAAGGTTTTTGAATCAGAGAACAGTGTGCTGGTAAATATTTAAAAAAAAATAGATCCTAATTTTCAAAATGCCCCAGTTCATAGTGTCTGCTAATTTCTATGATATAAGTACTCCAATTATGGCTGATTTCAAGCCACCCACATAACATTACTGAATGTGGAATTGGGATAAGGTGTGCACAACTGGCTCTAGCAAGCCCATAGGAGCCAGCTCCAGCACTCCACTGAAGCAAAGCTCCAGCCATAAAAGTTTTGGAGAAAGATTTTCAGTAGAAGAAAGAGTTGGTTGGGGTGGAGAGTTTGGGAGGAGGGAGTGGTTGAAACTAAATAAACTTAGGTGATTCAAAGGGTTTCCTTTTAGGGGCAGTCATCACAAGTATAAGGGATTAACAGGCTTGGTTGGATCAAGTGTCCTTGAGGAACCATGAAAGTTCAGCCTAAAACCTGAGTTTTGTCTCAGGACTGCGGGATAGAATAGTGGTAAAATTTTATTTTGGGGTCTCTCAAGAAGGTTTTGCCTAGCATAGAGAGGATATTACTTTTCAATAGCGTCAACAACATGGAGGCTTCCAAGGAAATAAACCTGGGTTTATTGAACATAAGCAGGCAATCTTGTATTGTTGTGCACAAACGCTGTAGGCTGTGGGTACTGTTGAGGGCTGAAATTGAACCCAGAGCCTCAGCCTTGCTCCAGTAGAGCAGTATCTACCCACCAGAACACCTTTTCCTAATTCACAAAAAGGCATCAAATGTGGGGAGCTGCAACCCTAAGTCCACTCTTCTCCCTAAGAATGTTTGCATTTTTGAGAAGACATATGGACAGAATGATGACAAGAAATGATTTAATATTGATAGAAATTCAGGCACTGAGGCAGATTGTCAATAAGATGTTTCCTAGAGTGTCTTATCATAGCCTGTTAAATAACATAAAATATTTATTCAGATGGTTGCCCTCCCCATCTTCTTTTGGCTCAGTAAAAGTAACCAACTCCAGGCACAAATTGAGTCTTCTTTTTTGTTTACCCCCTACAACTAATTATTAATTTTTGCAAATATAGAACAGACTATATCACAAAGGTTTTTCCTAAATTCTTGTAGAAATATAACAATCTGAGTGATGCAATCAGTATATCTGAGATCCATTCTTTGCAATACGGATTTTGTGGAATCCTGTTTGTTAACATTTTAGAATTGGATGGTTTTCGCTTGTAGTAACTCTGCTGACATCTCTTTGATCCTTGCTGACAGAGTTTAATCAATGTTGCCTTGCTACGTGCTTGACCCTTAGGATGTGCCAAATTAAATTCAATGTTTTCTTGGCTGGATTATTGAGTGTTGTTCTATTTTCTTTGAAATGTTTTGTTTCTGTAGCAATAAAGTGAAACTCGGTTATCACCCTTGTAGCATCTGCACTCCAGGACTTTAAAAGTGTGTAATGATAATTATATTTTTTACAGTATAGCTTAATCTTTAAATAAAAGACTTACTTTGTTCACTAAATCTGGTTTTAAGTTAAGTTCCAAGTAAGCTCTCTGTCTCCTCACCAAACATACAGAAGTGCTTGGTTTTTCCAAACAACAGGTCTATTCATGCATGCAGTGTAGGTGAATTAAAGGGTAAGCTAGTCTTTAAGGTGGAAAAGTTAAGGTGTTAGTTTACTTTATGTTGGCATTGGAAGACAACAATTTTTTTTTTGAGTCAAGGTCTTACTCTGTCACTGAGGCTGGAGTGCAGGGGCACGATCATAGCTCACTGCAATCTTGAACTTGAGGCTCAAGCAATCCTCCTGCCTCAGCCTCCCAAGTAACAGGATCTGTAGGTATGTGCCACCACACTTGGCTAATTCTTTTATGTTTTTGTAGAGACAGAGTCCTGCTATATTGCCCAGGCTGATCTCAAACTCTTGGCTTTGAGAGATCCTCCCACCTCGGCCTCTCAAAGCACTAGGATTATAGGTATAAACCACCATGCCTGGCCTGAAGACAATAAATTGCCTTGTTATAATGATGTTAATAGTTTGGCTTCTAGAGCGAGGAAACACATTTTCAGCTCATGCAAGTGGAAGAAATATTAGTATTAAATATTTAATATCTAAAATTGGACGTTATGAAGTAATACCAGTAGAAACCAGAGGATTTGAAGGTGAATTTGGCAGTAATTATAATAATGATTATATAAATATAGTCAACATTTACAATGAAAAAAATCCATTATGAAGGAAATGTCCAAAGTAGGTAGTCACTGTTAAATATTATCAAAGTTCTGCCAATGATGGTTGTAGTTTTAAAAGTAGTGTGAATAGCATGATATGAAATTATAAAAACAATTAACTCAAAATAGTTGCAGATATAAATCATTGTAATACCTTTAATTAACAGTGCCAAGACTGTGATGGTAAGTTTCCTGATGGAGAGTTTTGGAGTATGGGACATTGGTAGGTTGCAAAGAGGGTTGGAAGGCATAATGAAAACGTGTGTCCCTGAAACTCAGTTACTTGTGTATTATTGGTTGAAGAATGTGTCTCTCCTACCAGGGACAGTGTTACATTTTTATAAATTAGAGAGCTTCTAGGGAATTACACATAGAAAAAGGAGGAAACACCTGCAAACCAGCAAATTCACCAAATCAGCCCTTGTGATATGGAATGTCTTCTATGGCAGCCAAAACTATTCTCAAATCCAGCTGGCTGCTTTAAGGACAAAGTCACATTAGTTAATGTGAACTAGAATTTATACGATTTTGTGCTATAGAAACTTTGTGTATAAATGAAAGACTTGTTCAACTACTCATGTACTTGCAAATGCTCATTTCTCCAGGCTTTGCAGGGTTGCAAATATAATATGGATTATCTTTCCTTGAAAGTCTGATTTTCTAACGAGCCTCTTTTTATGTATCTCTTACTTCATGGCACTAGGCTTATTTAGGAAACAGAAATATCTAAACTAAGGGAAAGCACCTTTCTTCATGTTCATTCTAAACCTGATCCCTACCCAAACAAAAACCTGATCAATTCTCAGAAGCTTTGAGAAATAAAAATGTTGTTTAGTCTTTCTTAAAGGAAATGGAAAATCAACCTGTATTTGTACCTAGATTCCATAGGTAGCTATCATTTGTTATATGACTTGTGAATTTAAAGAAAAAAAGTATATGAAGCTTTTTACTACACAAATACTCTTCCAGGACCACCTTCATTCTTGCACTCCATAATTGTTTAGACAGGGTGATGTGACCCCAAGAAACGTTGGCTGGGGGTAAAATATGGATTTTATGTGTATAATAAAACTTGTATTGTGTAGATTGATGGATGTTTTTCATTTCCAAGAAAGGCAATTTCCTTTTGGATGGGAAAAGGGGCCTTCAGTGGGCACTAAATAATTGAATGGAATAAAATGCCATCAGCTAACTGTTGATCATTTTTTAACCTATTGACAGGGAGGGTATTTTCAACTCAGTCTTCTTTTCCTGACTAACTGAAAATGGGTAAATATACTAACTCCTAGGAAAATATGGCAAAGCAGGCATTTTTATTTCTATTTTAGTATTTCTAGATATATGCAGTGTGGTCTTTTTTTCCTTCTCCTAACCACATCTGTCCTAACAGCATTACATTTTAAAGTATAATGTCCCCTTTCAATCACTGTGACTGCTAACTTTATCATCTGTGAAAGCTTCCCCAGAGGTTGGTCTCTTTAGAAGCAGAGATTTTTCTTAACTGGTCTATCAAGATTTTTTTTTTTTTTGATCAGGGGATTTATCTAAAAACAGAGGTTTTTGCATGTTTTTTTTTTTTTTCTTTATACACTTACTAGGCAGTGTGGATTTTGCCTCACCACATTTCTTCCTTACCCTTGGGTATTCTTAGAGGTGAGCCAGTAAAAGTACAGTCCCTAGGAGAGTTCCAAAGCCTCAAAGTTAGTGTAAGCCACTTTTGCTATTTAGATTATAAAATGATGTGATTAAATTCAGTTCTAGAGAAAAATGCTTCCCTGATTGTGTTGCAATTCTGCCATTACTTTGCAGAAAAAGAGCACAGCTGGGGTGAGCTTGGATGCCTTAAGGCCCTGATTTTTTGATAGATTAGAAGAAATCTATGTAGCAGGATTTGTTGATAAATTTACTTTTCTCCATTTATAAGTAGTACAATGGACAGGTGGTTTTATCAAGTAGAGCAGCACTGAGAAAAAATGACTCAATGGCATGTTGTAGAGTGAGTGGGATAATCACAAGTCAAGGCAAGTGTATTGATATTACCATGGTACCCATTTGGAAATACTTAATGCTTGCAGTGTGCACTGTGGACAATGGATAAGTAAGATTTAAGAGCTATCGCTTCCATCCCAGCAGGCCTGGGGGCACTCGCAATAGCTACAATAGAGCAATAAAATGAAATTTTAAAATATCCCTCATACGTTATGTATGTAACCTTTGTATTTCAGTGTGTAACCTTGAGATTGGTTACTTCTAGACATACTCCATCCTCATTCTTTTCCAACTTGCCATTCAACTTCATGGGTCTCTTCACATTCTCGCCCTTCCTTAATAAGTTAGAAACTCTTTTGAGCACAGCAACCAGGTTCTTTCCTGTCCCTCTCTACCATGTGGCACAATGCTTTTGTACCCACTAGATATTTACTAAAGAGTTTTAAAAGCATATAAAATGAGAATGCTTTTACAATATTAGGAAATTATACAGGGGATAAACTTTTATACTTAGTGATACCTACATTTGATGAATGATTGAAACTGTCACATTTGTTCATTAAATGTAGACATTTGTTGTCTTCACAGTCCTGTCCTTTTGCTCTTCTCTTTTCGATTCTCCTGGAAATCTCATCATCCTGATTAACTTTCATCAATCATTTCCATGTTGATGACTCTGTAACTTAGAGTTTAAAGCTTGTCCTCTGTTCTAATTTATACTTTCTTGCTACCACCTCAAACTCAATCATGTCTAGAGTTATCACCAGAATAAGCTTTCTCCTCTTAAATTTTGTGTTGACCAGTAATTTTACTATTTATCAGTTTGTGAATGCTTTATTTTGTTCTTCATTACTGCCTCTCTGACTTAATTTTACTATATTTTGTGCACTTATTATCTCTTGGATTAATTTCTTTTCTTGTTGTCAATCACTTAGTCTAGAAATTACTCCAAGCCATGCTTACTTTACAGCATCCTAATTAGTCTTTCTGATTCTATTCACTTCACTTTCTACATCAGGAGTTGGAAAACTTTTCTTTTGCAATGGGCTAAACAGTAAATATGTTAAATTCCACAGGTCATAGGATTTCTGTTGCAATTACTCAGCTTTTCCATAGACAGTATTTGTATATATATGTATACATATAATACATATATGCCTGTGCATATGCATACTAATTAAATGAGTGGGTTTTGGAGTGATGGAGACATTGGATCAAATATTGTCTCTAACACTAGGGTTTTGAAATTTTGGGCAAGTTTCTTAGCTCCTACAAACCCCAGTTTACTTGTCTGTAAAATAGGCATACTTTTCCCCTCACAGGGTTTTTTTCCATTCAAATAAAATGATAGCAAAAAAGCTGTCAGCATACTAAATGAATATTATGTGTTGAATAAATATTAGCTATTTCATCAAATAAACCAACTACATTTATTGAAGGTCTATTGTGAGGCAGAATTATTCTAATTATAAAGCATACAAAAATGCCTACATGTTCCCTGCATTTGAGAGTCTATAGTTTATGGGAAGAGGTCAACCTTAGGTGGTTAATTACAGGGCAATAGGAATAAATATTATAATAGAGACATATAAAAAGTACTATTAATAGGCAAGTAACTCTTGAAAGAGAAGGCAGAATTTGAGCTGGATCATGAGGGAAGAGTAGAAGAGGTTCACCAGAAAGGGAAAATGGGGGAGAATTTTTCAGGTAAAGGAAAGCAAAAACAAGGGCATTATTTTAGTCCAGGTATGTTAAGGGGCTATCTATGGGAAGTCCAGTCTGATAGAGATAAGGCTGAACAAGAAGACTGGCCAGGTTGTGAGGGGCTTCCCAAAGGGATTCATTTGAATATGGAGTTGTGGCATGCCTTATCACTGTCATTTAAAAACATATATCAAGTAATTAGTCAATATTTTATACGGATTACAGTTAACTCTGATATAGTCATGGGCAGGCAAGAACATACCTCTGTACTTTTTAGTTTACTTGTGAACTCTTTATTTTTTAGTGTTTACCAGAAGGTCAAGGAGGCAGAAACCAAAAATTGAAGTTAAGGGAAATACAGTGTGATGGTTAATAATGTGTGTCAACTTGATTGGATTGAAGAATGCAAAGTATTAACCCTGGGTTTGTCTGTGAGGGTGTTGCCAAAAGAGATTAACATTTGAGTCAGTTGGCTGGGGAAGGCAGACCTACCCTTAATCTGGTGGGCACAATCTAATCAGCTGCCAGCTAATATAAAGCAGGCAGAAAAACGTGAAAAGGCGAGACTGACCTAGCCTCCCAGAGTACATCTTTCTCTTGTGCTGGATGCTCCCTGCCCTCAAACATCAGACTCCAAGTTCTTCAGTTTTGAACTCAGACTGGCTCTCCTTGCTCCTCAAGCTTGCAGAGAGCCCATTGTGAGACTTTGTCATCGTCTAAGTTAATAGTTAATAAATAAACTCATATATATATATATACATATATACACACACACACACACACACATATATATCTTATTAGTTCTGTCCTTTTAGGGAACTCTGACTAATACGTACAGAGAAACTGTGGGAAAAAACCCCACAAATTAGTCATTTGGAACTAAAGTGACCAAGTACACAATTCAGGAGAGAGAAACTCATAGGAATAAAAATGGCGTAATAGAATATGAGTTTTATCTATATAAAATTATGTCATCTGTGAACAGGGGATAATTTTACTTCTTCCTTTCTGAATTGAATGCCTTTTATTTTTATACTTGTCTAATCACTCTGGCTTGGACTTCTTATACTATTTTGAATAGGAGTGGCAGGAGCAGGCATTTCTGTCTTATTCTTGATCTTAAATGAAAATCTTTCGAGGTGCTGATCCAAGATGGCCGATTAGCAGCAGCTCAGGATTGTAGCTCCCACTGAAAGCGCAGAGAGTGAGTGGACGCCACATTTTCAGACGAGTTTTCATAGCCCACGGACCAAGAGATTCTTGGCAGAGGAGCCCCCACGGGTCGCCAGTGCAACCCTTTTGGAGGGCGCGGCCGTTTTGCAGGTGCCCCGACGTGGCGGTTCTCAGTCCGGAGTAAACGGGACTGAGTGCCCTTTTGGTTGGCGTTGGAGCTCCGGGAAAGACAGAGTCTCCCATTCAGCTGATTAAAAAGCGGACTGAAGTGGGGAACCAGACCGGGAGATTCCCGGGCAGAAAGCGCCACGAATCTTAACGCAGCTGTTTCAGCCGGCGTAGTGGGTCGCCGCAGGGGAAGGCTGGTACTCCCCCTCCACAAAAATAAAAAATAAAAACAGCGGTTGGAACTGCTGAAGATTGAGAGTTTCACAGCAAGTACAGCTGAACCTGGGAAGGTCCAGCTCTGTGGGGGAGGGGCATCCGCCGAAGGAAGATTAAGAAATAGAGGAAACTTTATCACCAGCAAGCTGGCACGTCCACTCAGACACCTAGTCTGAAGGTCAGCAATTACACAGACGACAGGTGGATAAATCCACGAAGATGGGAAGAAACCAGCGCAGAAAGGCTGAAAACACCCGAAATCAGAATGCCTCTCCTCCTACAGAGGTTTGCAGTGCCTCATCACCAATTGAACAAGGCCTGATAGAAAATGAATGTGAGGAATCAACAGAATCAGGCTTCAGAAGGTGGATAATGAGAAACTTCTGTGAGCTAAAAGAACATGTTCTAGCCCAATGCAAGGAAACTAAGAACCTTGAAAAAGGTTTCACGAAATGTTCATGAGAATGGACAATTTAAAGAGGAATATAAGTGAATTAATGGAGCTGAAAAACACAATACGAGAACTTCGAGAAGTATGCATGAGTTTTAACAGTCAAATTGATCAAGCAGAAGAAAGGATTTCAGAGGTCGAAGACCAACTTAACGAAATAAAATGAGAAGACAAGATTAGAGAAAAAGGGTAAAAAGGAACAAGCAAAGTCTCCAAGAAATATGGGACTATGTGAAAAGACCTAATCTACGTTTGATAGGTGTACCTGAATGTGACGAGAGAATGAATCCAAGCTGGAAAATATTTTTCAGGATATTATCCAGGGAAAACTTTCCTAACCTAGCAAGGCAAGACAATACCCAACTCCAGGTAATACAGAGAACACCACAAAGATATTCCTCAAAAAGAGCAACCCCAAGGCACATAATCATTAGATTCATCAGGGTTGAAACCAAGGAGAAAATACTACGGGCGGCCAGAAAGAAAGGTCAGGTTACCCACAAGGGGAAGCCTATCAGACTCACAGCTGATCTCTCAGCAGAAACCCTCCAAGCCAGAGAGAGTGGGGGCCAATATTCAACATCCTTAAAGAAAAGAACTTTCAACCCAGAATTTCATATCCAGCCAAACTAAGTTTCATAAGTGAAGGAAAAATAAAATTTTTTGCAAACAAGCAAGCACTCAGAGATTTCATTACCACCAGGCCTGCTTTACAAGAGCTTCTGAAGGAGGCACTATGTATAGAGGGGAACAACCAGTATCAGCCACTTCAAAGGACCCATCAGTAAGCTGCATCCAGATCCATCTTACATGCAAGGATATACAGAGACTCAAAACAAAGGGATGGAGGAAGATTTGCCAACCAAATGGAGAGCAAAAAAAAAAAAAAAAAAAAAAAAAAGCAGGAGTTGCAAGTCTCATCTCTGATAAAATAGACTTTAAAGTAATAGAAACCGAAAGAGATAAGAAGGACATTGTATAATGATAGAGGGATCAATGTAGCAGGAAGAGCTAACGACCCTAAGTCTATGCGCACCCAATATAGGAGCACCCAGATACATAGGGCAACTTCTTGGTGACTTACAAAGAGACTTGGACTCCCACACAATAATAGTGGGAGACTTTAACATTACATTGTCAATATTGGACAAATTAATGAGACAGAAGGTTAAGAAGGATACCCGGGACTTGAACTTAAACCTCAAACAAGTAAACTTAATAAACATTTACAGAACTCTCTACTCCAAATCCACAAAATATACATTTTTTTTTCAGTAACACATCACATTTATTCTAAAAGTGACCACATGGTTGGGAGTAAATCACTCCCTAGCAATTGCATAGCATTTCATAGGTTTAAATGAAATATTGGTTGGCTGTTTGTTTGTTATTTTCCTCCCTTATTCCTTCCTGTCTCCATTGTATAACACAATTATTAGTATAAAAAAAGCCTTTAATATCCATTTGTAGACTGTATACTAGCCTGGGCAATAGGCAAGATTCCCGTTCTCTCTCCCTTTTTTTTTCTTTTTCTTTTTCTCTTTATTTCATTCTTTTTCTTCTTCCTTCTTTCTCTTTTCTCTAAAAAAAAAATAATTTGCAGGTTAAAAATAGCTTAATGTGTTTTCATTTCAAGATGGTATTTGGAGTCACATAATGTAATTAGAAACTGTAATGTAAATTAGTAATAAAAATATGAGTAAAATGTCTTACACACTTCCTTAAAGTCCTGATTATCATATCATGAAGATACATCCTGATTTCTCCTTTTTTTTTTTTTTTGAGATGAAGTCTCACTCTGTCTCACCCAGGCTGGAGTGCAGTGGCGTGATCTCAGCTCACTGCAGCCTCCACCTCCCCGGTTCAAGCAAAAAAAATAAAAAAATAAAAAAAAAAATAAAAAGATCCTAGGTGCTGAGCACATTGGCTCACACCTATAATCCCAGCACTTTTGAGGCCATGACAGGACTTCTTGAGGCCAGGAGTTTGAGGCCAGCCTGGGCAACAAAGCAAGACCCTGTCTCTACAAAAAGGAAGAAACTAATTAGCCCGGTATGATGATGGCTGATGCCTGTAGTCCCAGCTATGTGGGAGGATTGCTTGAGCCCAGCAGTCCAAGGCTGCAGTGAGCTATGACTGTGCCACTGCATTCCAGCCTGGCAACAGAGTGAGATACCATCTCATACGAAGAATAAAAATGCTAGAGAATCAACTCTTTATTTTGAAAATTAAAAGGAAAAGAATCGAGAGAAAATGCATTATGCCTATTTATTCAGACCGTACCATTCAATTTGAAAATAGTATATATGGAAAAGTTTCACTTCATAGAAATATTTTGACAAATAAAGAATGACAGAATTGTGATAGTACTATTGTTCAGCCTCCAAGGGTCTAGTCATTAAGAAAAAAAAAAAAAAAAAGTAAAGAAAATCTTTCAGTCTTTCACCGAGTATGGTGTTAGTTGTGGTCTTTTCATATATGGTCTTTATTATTTTGAGGTAATTTCCTTCTATTTCTCATTTTTGTGTGTCTCCATTATGAATGGGTATTGAATCTTGTCAAATGCTTTTTCAGCGTTATTTGAAATGATCATGTGGTTTTTGTCCTTCATTCTGTTAATGTGACGTGTCACATTGATTGATTTCAGATGTTGCAATATCCTTGCATTCCAGGTATAATTGTCATGGTTTATAACACTTTTTATGTGTTGTTGAATTTAGCTTGCTAGCATTTTGTTGAGGATTTTTGCATCAATATTCTTCAGAAAACTTGGTCTCTAGTTGTCTTGTGGTGTTTTGTCTGTATCAGGTTAATGCAGGCCTCATAAAATGATTTTTGAAGTATTCACTCTTCAGTTTTTTGGAAGAGTTTGAGAAGGACTGATATTAATTTGTATTATTCCATTTTCACACTGGTATAAAGAACTGCCTGAGACTGGGTAATTTGTAAAGGAAAGAGGTTTAATTGACTTACAGCTCCACATGGCTGGGGGAGGCCTCGGGAAACTTACAATCATAGCAGAAGGTAAAGGGGAAGCAAGCACCTTCCTCAAGGTGGCAGGAGAGAGAAGAGAGCAGGGGAAATGGCCATTTATATGGTTTCATCAGATGTCGTGAGAACTCACTATCATGAGACCATCATAGGGGAAACCACCTCCATGATTCCATCACTACCTACCAGGTCCCTCCCTTGACATGTGGGGATTATGAGGATTACAATTCAAGATGAGATTTGGGTGGGGACACAGAGCCAAACCATATCATAATTCTTCTTTAAATGTTTGGTGAAATTTTCCAGCAAAGACATCTGGTCCTACAAAAGTAACAGGTGCTGGCAAGGATGTGGAGAAAGGGAACCCTCATACACTATTGGTCGGAATGTAAATCAGTACAGTCACCATGGAAAACAGTTAGACATGTCTCAAAAAAACTAAAAATAGAGTTACCATATGATCCAGCAATTCCACTTTTGGATATCTACCCAAAGGGGGAAAAATCACTATATCAAAAGGATACCTGAACTTGTGTTTATTACAGCACTATTCACAATAGCAAACATACAGAATTAACCTAAGTGCCCATCAAGGGATGAATGGATTAAGAAAATGAGGCATATATGCACAATAGAATACCATTTAGCCACATAAAAAAGAATGAAATCATGTCATTGGCAGCAACATGGATGGAACCAGAGGTAGAATTATAGATGCCAGAGGCCGGGAAGGGTGGATATGTGGTGGGGGGACAAAGAGAGGTTGGTTCATGGGTATAAACATACAGTTAGCTAGAAGGAGTAAGTTCTAATGTTTGACAGCAGAGTCAGGTAACTATAGTTAAAAACAATATATTATATATTTCAAAAAGCTAGAAGAAAGGACTTGAAATGTTGCCAAAACATAGAAATGGTAAATACTGGAAATGATGGACACCCCAAATACTTTCACTTGATAATTATACATTCTATGCATGTAATAAAGTATCACATGTACCCCCTAAATGTATACAAATATATATCAATCAAAAAAAGACATTGGGTCCTGGACTTTTCTTTGTTGGGAGGTTTTTGATTACTGATTCAATCATCTTACTAGTTATTCATCTGTTTTGCAGTCTTCTTTTTTTTTTTTTTTTTTTTTGAGATGGAGTCTTGCTCTGTCACCCACTGTCTCCCAGGCTGGAGTGCAGTGGTGGTACAATTTCAGCTCACTTCAACCTCCTACTCCAAGGTGAAGTGAGCCAAGCAATTCTCCTGCCTCAGCCTCCTGGATAGGTGGGATTACAGGCACCCACCACCACACGTGGCTAATTTTTTGTATTTAGTAGAGATGGGGTTTCACCATGTTGCCGAGGCTGGTCTCGAACTCCTGAGCTCAGGTAATCTGCCTGCCTCTGCCTCCCAAAGTGCTAGGATTACATGTGTGAGCCACTGCGCCCAGCCTGTTTTGCATTTCTTTATGATTCAGTGTTGGTAGGTTGTGTGTTTCTGGAGATTTATCAGTTTTCTTCTAGATTATTCAATTTGTTGGCCTATGATTGTTTATAGTATTCTCTTATAATCCTTTATTATTTCTGTGGCATGACTTGTAATACCTTCTCTTTTGTCTTAGTCTGTTGGTGCTGATACAACAAAATACTTTGAGTGGGTCATTTTTAAACAATAGAAATTTATTTCTCACAGTTCTAGAGACTGGGAAGTCTAAGATCAAGGCACCAACAGGTTTACTGTCTGGTGAGGGCCAGGTTTCTGTTTCAAAGATGGCTGCTTCCTTCAGAGTAAATCCCATCCATGAGAGTTCTGCCCTGTTTACTTAATTACATCCTAAAGGCCCCACCTCTTAATACTGTCACATTGGCAGTTAACTTTCAACATATGAATTTGGGGAGACACATTCAGATCGTAGTATCTTTTACTTCTGATTTTCGTTGTGGGAGTCTTCTCTTTATTTCTTAATCTAGCTAAGGGTTTGTCAGTTTTATTTTTCAAAAAAGCAACTCCTAGTTTTGTTGACTTTTTTCTATTTCTTTTCTATTCTCCATTTCATTTATCTCTGCTATAATCTTTATTATTTTCTTTATTCTGCTAGTTTTCTGTTTAGTTTGTTCTTCTTTATCTAGTTCTCTGAGGCATAAAGTTAGGTTGTTTATCTGAGCTCTTTCTACTGTTTATTTTTTTTTAACTATTATTTTAGGTTCAAGGATACATATGCAAGTTTGTTAGGTAAACTTGTGTCATGGGAGTTCGTTGTACAGATTATTTCACCACCCAGGTACTAAGCCTAGTACCCAACAGTTATATTTTTCTGATTCTCTCCCTTCTTCCATCCTCTACCCTTAGGCAGTCCACAGTGTCTGTTGTTCCTTTCTTTGCATTCATGAGTTCTCTTCATCTATTTCTTATCAGTGAGAGCAGGTGGTATTTGATTTTCTCTTCCTGTGTTAGTTTGCTAAGGATAATGGCCTCCAGCTCCATCCATGTTCCTGCAAAATACATGATCTCATTCTTTATTATGGCAGCATAGTATTCCTTGGTGTATATGTACCACATTTTCTTTATCCAACCTATCATTGATGAACATTAAGGTTGATTCCATGTCTTTGCTATTGTGGATAGTGCTGCAGTGAACATTCACGTGCATGTGTCTTTATGACAGAATGATTTATATTTCTCTGGGTATATACCCAGTAATGAGTTTGCTAGGTTGAATGGTAGCTCGTTTTTAGCTCTTTGAGGACTCTCCATACTGGTTTCCATTACTGTTGAACTAATTTACACTCCCACCAATAGTGTATAAGTGTTCCTTTTTCTTCACAACCTCACCAGCATCTGTTATTTTTTGACTTTTTTAATAATAGCCATTCTGATTCATATGAGATGATATCTCATTGTGTTTTCATGTGCATTTTTCTAATGATCAGTGATACTGAGTTTTTTTCATATGCTTGTTGGTCACATGTATGTCTTCTTTTGAAAACTGTTCATGTTGTTTGCCCACTTTTTAATGGGTTGTTTTTTTCTTGTAGATTTTCTTACAAATTTTTATGTAATATTTTTTCTTGTAAATTAGTTCTTTATAGATGCTGGATATTAGACTTTTGTCAGATGCATAGTTTGCAAATATTTTCTCCCATTCTGTAGGATGTCTGTTTACTCCACTGATAGTTCCTCTTGCTGTGGAGAAGCTCTTGTTTAATTAGATCCTGTTTGTCACTTTCGTTATTATTTGCATGGGACATCTTTCCATCCTTTTACTTTTAGCCTGTGTGTGTCACTAGATCTAAGGTGAATTTCTTGCAGACAACCCGTAGTTAGACACCATTTTATAAAACAAAAATTTGTTAGCTTATCTATGTCTTTTGATTGAGGACTTTAGTTCACTTATATTTAAAGTAATTACTGATAGGGAAGATATACTTTTACCATTGAGTTATTTGTTTTCTGTATTTGTTATATATTTTTGTCTCTTTTTCCCTCCATTATTGCCTTCCTTTATGATTAATTTTTGTAATGACATGTTTTGATTCTCTTCTCATTTCCTTTTGTGCATATTTTGTAGCTTCTTTTGCATTTACCATGGGGATTACATATAATATCCTAAAGTTATGACAATCTATCGTAAATTGATTATGGCTCAGCTTCAATTGCATACAAAAACTTTACTCCTTTATAGCTCTGTTTCCCATTTTATGTTATTGATGTCATAAATTACTCATTCATTAATTAAATATATACCCATTAACACAGAATTTATAATTATTTTTGTGTATTTGTCTTTTAATTTCTGTGGAAAATAAAAACAGTAGTGTTAGAAATCCATATTAAAATAATACTTTAAAAATATTTGTTTATGAATTTACCTTTACTGGAGAACTCTATATTTTTGTATGCTTTGAGGTACTATCCAGAATCCTTTCGTTTTAACTTGAAGAATACTCTTTAGCATTTCTTTTAGGGCATTTCTAGTGGTAATTGACTCCCTCGGCTTATGTTTGTCTGAGAATGTCTTAAGATCTTTCAGCATTTTACCTATATAATCCCACTGCCTTACAGCCTGCAAGATTTCTGCTGAGAAATCCACTGAAAATATTATTGAGGCTCCCTTATATGTGATGAGTTGCTTTTCTCTGGCTGCTTTCCGGATTATCCTTCAACAGTTTTATTATAATGTTTCTCTGTGTGGGTGTCTTTGGATTTTTACTACTTGGAATTCATTGAATTTTTGGATTGTAGACCTATTTATGCTATAGATAATGTTTGCATCCCCCCAAAGTTTATATGTTGATGTACAAATTCCAAGTGGAGTGGTATTTGGAGATAATGCCTTGGGAGGTAATTAGGGTTAGAAGAGGTCATGAGAGCAGAGCTCTCAATGTCGGATTAGTGACATCAGTGAGCTTGCACCCTGTTTTCATATGCACACAACAAAGAGGTCATGTGAACATACAGCAACATGGTGGCTGTCTGCAAACTGAGAGAAGAGGCCTCAGAATGAAATCTACTTTGTTGGTTCCTTGATCTTGGACTTTCTAGCCTCCAGAGCTGTAAAAAATACATTTGCATTTTTTAGACACCCAGTCTATGATATTTTGTTATGACAACTTGAGCAGACTAAGACTATGTCTTTCCTTAAATTTGGGACGTTTCTAGCCATTATTTCTTTAAGTAATATCCTTTCCCTTTCTGTCTCTCCTCCTTCTGAGACTCCCATAATGTATATTTGGTCTGCTTGATTATGTTCCATGAATCTTTTGTTGTTTGTTTATGATTTTCTGTGTTTTGTAATTTTTCAACAAGCAAAATTAAAAACATGATACAAATGAATGTTTTTCACTATGTTTACCAATAATATGTATAAATGTAAAGACATATTTATGTTATAATGTATACATTTATATAAACATGGGTCTAATAAAGAATATAACATTCCTCCAGATGTTTTCTAACTTCTGTATGCTCTCTTTTTATTGAACTCACAATCTATTTCCCAACTACTCATCTGAAATACTATTCTTTGTTTCTATATATAATGTTAGGAGTTTTTACAATCATCATTAATTATGGCAGATTATTACTCTACCTATGATTAATATACATTTGTACCTTCACTGACTAGCAGTATTTCAATATATTAAGTACCATGAATCTTTTAGGGTCTTTACTTTTCTTTATTATTTTTGCTTTTCAGACTCAATAATTTCAAGGATCTGTCTTCAGGGTCACTAATGCTTTCTTCTGCCTGTTTGATTCTGCTGTTAAACTCTTGCACTGAATTTTTCAATTTAGTGATTGTACTTTTCAGCTTTAGAATCTGGTTTGTTCTTTTAAAAGTAATTACTATCTCTTTGTCAATGCTCTTATTTTGTTTATATATAACTTTCCTGGTTTTATTCAGTTCTTTTAGGTGTTTGAGCATATTTAAGGCAATTATTTTAAAGTATTTGTGTAATAAATACAATTCCTGTATTTCTTCAGAGATAGTTTCTGGAGATTTATTTTGTTCCTTTGAGTGGGTCATATTGTTGTTTCTTCTTGTGCCTTTTGATCTATTTTTGAAAATTGGACCTTTGCAAAAATAGTCACTTCTCCCAGTTTTTGAAACTTGTGTTGAAGACCACTACTAATTAGTGGGCCCCTGAGCCTTAGGATTAGTCCAGAGTGAAGGCTTAAGGACTTATCAGGTCTTTTCTGGGGATGCATCATGCTTGGGCTTGTTAGTGTGCCTTAAAAAAATATTCCTCTGTATGCTTGGCTGTTTTAAAATTTCTTAATTTTCCATAGATTCTTACCCCAATTTTTTGGGGGGGCATCATTGCATATTCCACTGTATTTCTTTGCCTATGATATCTTGTACCAGGCATCTTAAGATCTGCAGTCCTTCTGTGGTTTTCATGTACTATGGTACCCACCATTGCCTTCCATGGCTTCTGCTAGCTTGAGATTCAAACTATTGCACCATTCCCTGTCTGAGCTCTAGTCAGGCAAAATAGAAACCAGCCACTTGAACAGCCTATGGACGGGGTAGAACATTGAAAATATCTTCTCCTTCTTCTGGCTCAAGGAAGAGAACCAGGAATTGGGCCACTTCCTCCTAATTTCACTGTTCTGGGGAGAATGTGGGCAAAGGCCAAAAAAGCTCAAAATTTTCTACCATTTTGAATGAAGCTTTCTGTTGATTAGGTGTTTCCTTGGTTGCTATAGATGTTTGACTAGCTTCCAGAGTTCCATAAAGTTATTTTAGTCAATATATGTTCTTTTGTGAGATATAGTAGTAATGACTGGCTATCTTTGCCTGATATGGAAGCTAGACCCACAGATCCATTTTAGTATATCTGAGAGCCAGGCAGGATAGGTCTGAAACAAATAATTTGCAAGAGGATATTAGGTGACATTTATGATATAATTAATTCAGGGCTCCAGATTATAAAAGCCACATGGTACTAGAAATGGTATGTATCCAGTAGGAAGTAGTTCGACCATGGTGACAGAGGAAGAGACCAGATAACTTCACATAGCTTTGTCACCACTGGGGGCCTTAGCAGTCTCCACTGAAGGGGGCAGGTTCAAGAGATCAAAGAATTAGTGTCAAGTGCAAACTGATAGGAGTTGCCTCATGATTACATGTGAGAAACCCTTGGGGACTGCTAGAAGTACATGGTAGAGTGGAATGTGAGGGGGATACTTCTATCATGCTAGAAACCTTAGAGGGATGGTAAAATCCAGAACAATTTAGTTTTCTAATGTTAATGGGATTCTCCAGGCTGATGAGGTGTGAGGATATGTGTAATTGAAAAATTAATTTGAAAATAAAGATCTAATGAAAAGGTTTTGCTTCAAACCATTTCAATAGCATGGTGTAGGTATAAGCCAAAAAGTTAACATATACTGTCTATACCACACTGGATCATTTAGAGTTTCCTTTAATAGCATGGAGCTTCTGTGAGGCCTGTGATTTAATCTGGTCTGCTATTAGCCAATCTTGGGCAGCAGTAATACTTAGCAGGAGGAGCACCGATGCTGTTTTTGTGCTTCTTCAAAATGCTGGCATTTCTTTTTAAATAAAGCATTGTTTCATTTTTACATTTTAATTGACAAATAAAATTATATGTATATTTAGACTGTACAACATGATGCTTTGATATAAGTATACACTGTGGAATGGCTAAATCAAACCATTTAACGTATGTATTGTTTCACACACTTATTTTTTGTGGTGAACACACTTAAAATCTATTCCCTTAGGCTGGGTGCAGTGGCTCACACCTGTAATCCCAGCACTTTGGGAAGCCAAGGCAGGCGGATCACAGGTCAGGAGTTCAAGACCAGCCTGGCCAACATGGTGAAACTCTGTCTCTACCATAAATACAAAAATTAGCCAGATGTGGTGGCACACGCCAATAGTCCCAGCTACTCAGGAGGCTGAGGCAAGAGAATCGCTTGAACCTGGGAGGTGGAGGTTGTAGTGAGTCAAGATCATGCCACTGCTCTTCAGTCTGGGCGACAGAGAGAGTCTGTCTCAAAAAAAAATCTACTTTCTTAGTAATTTTCAAGTATACAATAATCGTTATTAATTGCATTTGCCATGATGTACAATAGGTCTCTTGAACTTATTCTCATCTAACACTGAAATTTTGTATCCCTTGATCAACATCTCCCCAGTCTTCACACCCTCACCGCCCCACCAAGCCTCTGGTAACCACCATTCTACTCTTTACTTTTATTATACTCATACAAGTTTTAAGATTCACTTTTTAAGATTCCATATATGTATGATCTGATATGGACAGGATAGAACATTGCAAATATCTTCTCTTTTTTCTGGCTCAAGGAAGAGAACCAGGAATTGGGCCACTTCCTCCTGAATTCACTGTTCTGGGGAGAATGTGGGCAAAGGCCAAAAAAAGTCCAAAATTTCCTACCATTTTGAATGAAGCTTTCTGTTGATTAGGTGTTTGCTTGGTTGCTATAGATGTTTGACTAGTTTCCAGGGCTCCATAAAGTTATTTTAGTCAATCTGTTTAGTCAATCTAAATAACTATAAAGTTATTTTATTCAATATATAATATGTATATTATATATAAGTATATGAGATAATGCAGTATTTGTCTTTCTGTGTCTGGCTTATTTAATTTAGCATAATGTCCTCCAGGTTCATTCATGTTGTCACAAATGACATTGTCCTTCTTTTTAAAGACTGAACAGTTTTTCATTGTGTATATATACCATGTTTTCTTTATCCATTCATCCCTTGATAGACACTTAGGTTGATTTCACAGCTTGGCTATTTTTTTTTTAAGTGCAGGGGTGCAATCTCAGCTCACTGCAACCTCTGCCTCCCACGTTCAAGTGATTCTCCTGCCTCAGCCTCCCAAGTAGCTGGGATTACAGGCACCTGCCACCACACCCCATCTGTATTTTTAGTAGAGATGGGGTTTCACCATGTTGGTCAGGCTGGTCTCAGACTCCTGACCTCAGGTAATCCGCCTGCCTCAGCCTCCCAAAGTGCTGGGATTACAGACGTGAGCCACCATGCCTGGCGTTGGCTATTGTTAATATTGCTGTAGTGAACACAATAGTCCGGATATCTCTTTGGCATTCCAATTCCATTTCCTTTAGATATAGATCCAGTAGTAGCATTGTTGGATTATAGAGTAGTTCTACTTTTAATTTTTTGAGGAACCTCTATACTGTTTTCTGTAATGGCTGTACTAATTTACAGTTCTATCAGCAGTATACAAGGGCTTTCTTTTTCTTCATATCCTCACCAACACTTGTTATCTTTCATTTTTTAAAATAATATCCACTCTAACAGGTGTGTGGTAACATCTCATTGTGGCTTTGATTTGAAATTCCCTGATGATTAGTGATGTTGAACATCTTTTCATATATTTGTTGGCCATTTGCATGTCTTTTTTTTTGAGAAATGTCTGTTCAGGTTCTTTGTCTATTTTAAAATCAGGTTGTTTGTTTTTATTGCTATTAATATTTTGGATATTAATCCTTTGTCAGATATATGGTTTGCAAATATTTTCTTCCATTCTGTAGGTTATCTGTTCACTCTGTTGATTGTTTTCTTTCTGTGCAGAAGTTTTTAGTTTTATGTAATCCCATTTGTCTATTTTTGCTTTTGTTGCCTGTGTTTTTTGAGTCATATCCAAAATATTTTTTTGGCCAGACCGATGTCACAGAGGCTTTCTCTTATGTTTTCTTCTAGTAGTTTTACAGTTTCAGGTCTTCAGTTTAACTGTCTAATTCATTTCGAGTTCATTTTTGATTATGATGTGAGATGAGGGTCTCATTTTGTTCTTCTGCATGTAAATATAATTTTTTTTCCAGAATCATTTATTGAAGAGACTACCCTTTCCTCATTGTGTGTTTTTGGTATTTTTGTCAAAAATCAATTGACTACAAATGTGTGAGTTTATTTCTGGGCTCTCTATTCTTGTAGCTAGCACTTCATTTGCAGTGAGTGGAGATTGCTGGGTCCTCTGAGTAGATACTTATAGAGATTATTGATCTCAGTTCAGTGCTGCCAGGGAATTCAAGTGGGGGACTCATCTAACATTGCTAAAGCCAATAATTTGTAGATGATCAAAATGTAAGCTAATTATATTCTGACAGATGGCTCAGAAAAATGGAAAGTAGTGGGTAACTGTTTTGTAGAAAATGGGTGCTATTAGTTTTTAATGACACACTGATAGTTTATAAAATCCATTTTTTCTAGTATAGGCAGATTTATTACATTTAATTTCTGCCAGGTGATAGAATGTTGACAATTTTGCCAAGGAAATCTCTATAAACTTAAAAGAGGAAGTAAAAATATTTCTTTCATAACACACACTTAGTTTTTTTAAATAGAGAAGATCAGTGAGTCCTGGAGAAATGCATAATCTAATGTTTATTCCATTAAAAACAGTTTTTTCTTCATTTTATTTTTTAAACTATAAAGACATTTATTTACAGTTTTAAAAGTAAAACTGTATTCATAATTCATCCTTTGCTCCCCTCACTACCTCAGTTTCTTTTTTTAATCTTTTCTTTTCCATATAATGAGATCACCACTCACTTCAATATTAAGATGCCTGGGAATGGTTTTTGTCTATTCTCTTTACTTCATTTGTCCCTATATCAAAGTAGTCATGAAGTCCTGTCATTTTTGTCTGCTCAAATTTTGTTGACTTGATTCTCTCCTCTCCAGCATTATAGAGGCTATCAGAATTTCAAACACTCATGATATCTCATGTGAGCTCATTTCTTCTTAATTGAACTTTTAGAGTCTACTCTTTCTCCCCAGTACCAAATTCCTTCCTCTGCCATTAGCATCGTCTTTCTCAAATGTAACTCTGTCTTATCAGTCTCCTGTTTAAAAGCCTATGTTTGCTTTCTGAATAAAGTTTAAGATCTTGCCCTGTGTGGCCAACTAAAGATTGCTACATATACTTTGATACTTTTCTCACTGAGAAATGGGGTCTATGTTCACTCCCATTAAATATGGAATGGGCTCTATGACTGTTTCAACAAAATTAAGACAGAAGTAATCTTGTTCTATTTTCTGGACCCAGAAGTTAAGAGACTGGCTGTTTATTCTTTCTGTTTCTTGGACCAATTACTCTGGAGACACTCGCTCTTATATCCCAGCTACCATGATGTGAGAAGTCCAAGCCATGTGGAGGGGCTATGTGGATGTGCTTCAGTTGATAGCTCCAGCTGTGCTCGCAGCATCAATTGCCAGCCATATGACTGAGCAATTTTGAACCTCCAGCAGAATTGACTGAGCTTTCAGATGAACTGCAGCCTCAGCCAGCATTTCACTGTAGCATCATAGACCACAAAATAAAATAGAGTTGAGCCCAATCAACCTAAAGAAACAGAACAGGTAATAATGAACTGTGGTGCTTCCAAAAAAATAATAATGAACTGTTGTTTTAAGTCACTGAGTTTTGAAGTGGCTTGTTATGCAGCAATAGATAATTGAAAGAACCTGGCTTAAAATATGGCTTGTGATTCTTTATTTGACTTGCTCTTTTAAACTTGCATTCCACAATTACCCCTACAAGCACATTACATTTCAGCCAATCTAAATACTTGGGGAGTTCTTTTGTGACTTGATATGTTTTCATGTACTGTGCCTTTTCCTGGAATACACTTCTATTTCTTGTCTACATGGAAAATTCTTATTCCCTTCATTACTGAGCTTCTGTCTTCTCTTCTGTGAGGGCATCTTTGTCTTCCTTTGGGTAGAATTAGGTTCTCCTTCTACTGAGCTCCCATTGTAGCCTGGATAAAGGTCTTATTACATTCTCTCATAATCCTTTTGTGGTTTTTATTTCTACTTCTTCCTTGAGGGTAGTCTTATTTAACTCTGTGTTCTTAAGCACTTAGCAGAGCTCTGGCATAAAGCTGACAGTACATCTGTTTCTACATCTCTCTCTGTATGCCTGTGTGTGTACCTGTGTGTGAAGGAGCAAGGTATATATGTGGGTCGGGGGCAGAAAAAATGCAAGTCTAATATATTAGACTATCTTAGGCTTTTCTTTTCTTCTTTTTCAGGTAAAATATGATTCAATGATTTGGTGTATGATGCCAGAAATTCCTCAGGGTAATTCTAACTAGTAGGCCCTTATGTTAAATTTCAGACAAGATAAGTAAATTTAATAAATTTAAAGACTTATTTTGGACTAGAGATATCAAAATTCAGCCACATCTCTCTCTCTCTCTCTCTCTCTCTCTCACACACACACACATAAATACACACACATAAATAAATATATATATATATACATATATGTATGTTAGATATACTATCAAATCAACTCAATAGTCAAAGGATTCTTAGGATTAAAGATCACCTCTAATATTTTAAGTATGTTTACATTAGTAACATACCTATCCTAGTTAGGATAGGGATTGCTGAATTAATAACAACAACAAAAAAATCCTCTACATCTCAGTGGCTATTTTTTACTCACATAATGTCTGCTGCAGTTCTAGAGATTCCGCAGGAAAGTTTCCTCCCAGCAGGGAGTGACTTAGGAATCCAAGCAGGTGCCATTTTGTGATTCCATCTTTACAACATGGCCTTTTTATTTGCTGAAGACAGGCACAAGAGAAGGATAATGTAAGACTTTCTCACTGCCTTAGTGTGAAATTGAAACATGTCTCTTCCATTTTTTTCCACTCACAGTCCATTTGCCAGAATTAATCACATGGTCCTGCCTAACTGCAAGAGGGGCAGGTACACAGGAGGAAGAAAGGAACCAGATTGGGTGAGTACTAGTAATCTTCCTTCTTCTTCTTCTTCTTTTTTTTAATCTCTGTAGCTTATTCTGAGGCTTACACTGTAATTAGTTTTTGATCTGTTCGTTTTGTAAGAACTTTTACTATATGCAATGAAATCTGATTGCAATTCTAGATAGACTAAATCACTTCTGTGATTCCCCAACATGAATTCTATGATAGGGAGGAAATTCATTAAGAGAAATGGAAGTGATAAATGAAATTTCTATACTGTGGAAGAGATGACTAATCAGTAAAATCAGCTTAAAAATGGATGATATATGTATGTACTTTGTTCCCTGCAGAGCCCTCATGAGTTATTTTCTGTGATTGATTTTGTGATACATGACCTTGCTTTATGGTAGAGTATGGCTTTCTCATCAAGATTTGGCTTTGATATCAAACAATTATACATGTTAAATGTGTCTTATTTTTTTCCCCTATTCTCACTTTCAAGTATGAGGTATGGTCTTTTTTCCCTTTCTAGTGTTTCTGTTATGTGTTATGTAACTTGTGAAATCTAGGTATAAGACAAATATTCAAAGTTTAGTCTTCAACCATCTCAGTAGTTTGGGCTTGCTTCAGGTTTCCTGAATGCCATATTTGCATCGTTTAACTAGTAATTACAGGAAAGAGGGTCAAGGAAAGGAAACAGTAAGTGTAGAAACATCTGGGCCCTATTGTGTAATTGTGTAGCTACAATCAGTGCCATCATTAGTCTTTAAGATCCTCACCCCTATTTACTAATAAACAGTGAGTTCATCCAGAGTATCACAGCAATCAAAGTTAAGTGGGGGAAGTTAATTGGAATCCAGCAGCCTCTTGTATCACCAGTCTGTAGCTGTTTCTCGTATTAAGCACAAAATATACTCAATGATCCTGGTTTCTTTTTTGACTAAGAAGGGGCAGATTGAAGGAAGTAATTGAGAAGAAGAAGACATATTTGGATTCTGGAATTCTTTTTTTTTTTTTTTTTTTTCCAGGGTTGGGACTTCAGCACAGAGCTTGAGGGGAAGGATCAGGAATTCTCTGGTGTTTCTGTCCCCTCTTTGTGACTCTATGAGGTTAGAGGCACGATATTCAGCAGCCTCCTACCCAGTTGGTAGAGGAGGGAGCAGAAGCAAGCTGCAACATGAAAAATTGGGGAGCCTGGTAGTCTCCCCAGTTTTCTTCCATCCATGTATATGTGGTTTAACTTTTGGACTTCACTGGCTTGAGTCATTTTTTAATGTGGCTGGTGTGCTTCTTATTCAAGGTCTCTGTGAGGGCATGCTCTGCACAAGTAAAGAGTGAAAGTTAAGGTCTCTGAGCATCAGCTCACCTCTTCTCATCATTGGCTGTGTCTAACAGGAAGAAGGGTCACAGACAGGCATGTAGACATTCCAACTAGACTCTCTTCACACCTTATGAAACAGCTATCTATTGGGCTTAGGGACATACATGCTCTAGCATGGCCAACCTTAGGGAGGCCAGATTCAGGAAGGTGACCTATTGCAGGCTTTAGGAACGCCAGGCCTTCAGTATCCCAGAAGAGGGAAGATACTGAGTTTCAAATGGACATGTATCCTTGGGCCTTCAGAGTTATCATCCTGCACAGAGGATTATGCCCACAGGGCCAGAGCTGGTCTCTCTAAAGTGGGACCCAGGGCAGGAGCTCTAGTTGTGCAACTCTAAGAGCAGTACTAATGACCATATTATGCTTTGCAACATCACAGCTGGAAACAGCAAGTGTTAATTAAACTAGTCAAAAACAAAGGTGGTAGAAAAATAAACTTGTTTCTTTTGATTTTAAATGAACTAAACCCCAAAGATAATATGGAAATTACCTACTTATTAGGCCAGTCCATTACTTCAAGTAATGAAAATTTGATATTCTGAAACAGTTTGGAGACACTCCAGAATAATAGCCTTTACCCTATTTTACCTATGGGATTATAAATGAATCACCTAGAAGTAGAGTAGGATTAGGTAAACGGGAGTAGGTATCAATATTGTCCTCTAAGTAACTCTTCAAAAGGGTGACATGTTGTAGCCCTGTAATTATTTCCCTCTTATTAAGACAACAGCTGAATCAAGAGCAGAGGAATGTAAATGTCTGTCTGAAGATCTTTTTCTTTAG
Source organism: Ateles fusciceps (assembly GCA_036589455.1). NCBI lineage: Eukaryota > Metazoa > Chordata > Mammalia > Primates > Atelidae > Ateles > Ateles fusciceps. Next base: position 225,154 of record JAZHEH010000145.1, read on the forward strand.
CTTTTTGTGGGAGAGACTCTAAGTTGAAGGCATTATAGCAACTTCTCACTTAATGACTATAATTAATATTGCATGTGCTGTGACCCATTAGGGATGCAGAGAATGACCTGAGTTGAAGTTGCTGGCTACTCTGATATACTGATTAAATATGAAAACAGTACAGTATGTTAATGATATCATGCCTTTTACTTCCCTTACACTGCTGATAAAACTTGCCATCTCCTTCATTCCTTTCTAGGTCATCCAGCCATTCATTTTTAATATGAGGAAATAACATTTTTCTTTATTCTTGTTGGATAGACTTTTTTCTCCTATTGTATTTTGATAATTACTTCTTTAGAATTGTGCATAAAATTGTAGAATAATAGAGTTGGGAGGAACTTTGGATCTTATCTTGTTCAACTCCTTAACTAATGAAAGTTTCATCAGAGACAGGTACTTCCCTTGTTTCCTTGCATACTGTCAATTGTGGACACTCCTGGCTACAAAAGATAAATGATTCAGGAGGAAAATGAGAGTTTTTTTTTCTTTCTGGATTTTGTCTGAGAATTTAGAGCAATGGTAGTGATTGGTACCCACACAGTCTAACGTGAAGGGTACGTCTATACAGTCTAAAGTGAAGGGTACACCTTTATTGCTAAGGGGTGGTCAAGCCAGTCTTTCAACCATCAGTTCCCATTACCCTCTTCTAGGAGACCAGAGGATGCAGGGTAGAAGGGAGAGGCAATGGCTGTACAGCCAGAGGGACTTCAGAGAACCTTCGAGAGCATTCCTTTCAAGTCTTTAGCTGACTGCTGATGAATGCATGCTTGTGAAAGAACTAAAGGGTACTGTGGAAAGTCACTTAAACGGATTACAGAGAACAATCTCCAGTGCTCACTCAGGGCTAAGAATAGTTACTGTTCCTATAAGCCAGAGATAAATGCTTCTTAGGTGCTGTGAAAAATCTCATAATTCATGAGACATTGGGTAGAGTATTAAGAAGTGGAGGAAAGTAGCCCTAGATTAAATGATCTGGTCTTAATGAAGAAAGCTTAAAAGCAACTCTGGTGTTGAAGGCAGAAATAAAGAAACTAGAAAAAGAAAAGCAAATGAAACAATAAATAGAAGAACAAATAAATAAGGAAAGAGTGGAAACCAATGACATAGGAAACAAGTAGAGAAAACCAGTGAAGCCAAAAGCTAGTTTTCTGAGAAGATCAATAAAATTGATGAACTCTAGCCAGAATAATTATGAATAAAAGAGATTAAACATAAATTGCTAGTATCAGGAGTGGGATACGACATTACTACAGATTCTACAGATATCAAAAGATTAATAAAGAAATGCTATGAAAAACATTATTCCAATAAATTCGACAACTGAAATTCTACAGATTTTAAAAGGCTCTGCTCTTACCACATTCAATTACTATTTCTTAAAGATTCTGATGCCTACATATCTCTAAAATTTGTTGACTTTTCCCCATCATATTCTGGCTTAGGTCACCATTTTATCTCATAGTATGAAACTCTTAGCTGAGTCTATGGAGTCTCCCTGCCCCTCCTATTAAGAAAAATTAATAATTAAAAAATTGTATTTCCCCTTCCATTCCTGCTCAAATGTTTTTATATTACCCTAAGGAGAAGTTCAAACTTATTAATCTGATTAAACTTGTCCAGCTCTTTTTCTTATCATTCTCCCTCCCCATTCTCTTCTCCAGCAACAAGCTATGCTTTTTGCTGTCTCTGAGCACATACATTTTCCCTGTCTATAATTCTTCTCTTTATTTATTTATTTTTTTTATTGCATTTTAGGTTTGGGGGTACATGTGAAGAACATGGAAGATTGTTGCATAGGTACACACATGGCAGTGTGATTTGCTGCCTTCCTCCCCATCACCTATATCTGGCATTTCTCCCCATGCTATCCCTCCCCCAACTCCCCACTCCCCACTATCCCTCCCCTTTTTCCCCGACAGATCCCAGAGTGTGATACTCCCCTCCCTGTGTCCATGTGTTCCCATTGTTCAACACCCGCCTATGAGTGAGAACATGCGGTGTTTGATTTTCTGTTCTTGTGTCAGTTTGCTGAGAATGATGGTTTCCAGGTTCATCCATGTCCCTATAAAGGACACGAACTCATCGTTTTTGATGGCTGCATAATATTCCATGGTGTATATGTGCCACATTTTCCCTGTCCAGTCTATCATCGATGGGCATTTGGGTTGGTTCCAGGTCTTTGCTATTGTAAACTGTGCTGCAATGAACATTCGTGTGCATGTGTCCTTATAGTAGAACGATTTATAGTCTTTTGGATATATACCCAGTAATGGGATTGCTGGATCAAATGGAATTTCTATTTCTAGGTCCTTGAGGAATCGCCACACCGTCTTCCACAATGGTTGAACTAATTTACACTCCCACCAACAGTGTAAAAGCGTTCCTATTTCTCCACATCCTCTCCAGCATCTGTTGTCTCCAGATTTTTTAATGATCGCCATTCTAACTGGTGTGAGATGGTATCTCAATGTAGTTTTGATTTGCATTTCTCTAATGACCAGTGATGATGAGCATTTTTTCATATGTTTGTTGGCTTCACGTATGTCTTCTTTTGTAAAGTGTCTGTTCATATCCTTCGCCCACTTTTGAATGGGCTTGTTTGTTTTTTTCTTGTAAATCTGTTTCAGTTCTTTGTAGATTCTGGTTATCAGCCCTTTGTCAGATGGGTAGACTGCAAAAATTTTTTCCCATTCTGTTGGTTGCTGATTCACTCTAATGACTGTTTCTTTTGCTGTGCAGAAGCTGTGGAGTTTGATTAGGTCCCATTTGTCTATTTTGGCTTTTGTTGCCACTGCTTTTGGTGTTTTGGTCATGAAGTCCTTGCCTACACCTATGTCCTGAATGGTTTTGCCTAGATTTTCTTCTAGGGTTTTTATGGTGTTAGGTCTTATGTTTAAGTCTTTAATCCATCTGGAGTTAATTTTAGTGTAAGGTGTCAGGAAGGGGTCCAGCTTCTGCTTTCTGCACATGACTAGCCAGTTTTCCCAACACCATTTATTAAAGAGGGACTCGCTTCCACATTGTTTGTTTTTGTCAGGTTTGTCAAAGATCAGGTGGTTGTAGATGTGTTGTGTTGCGTCGGAGGTCTCTGTCCTGTTCCATTGGTCTATATCTCTGTTTTGGTACCAGTACCATGCTGTTTTGATTACTGTAGCTTTGTAGTATAATTTGAAGTCCGGGAGTGTGATGCCTCCAGCTTTTTTCTTTTTGCTTAGAATTGACTTGGCTATGCGTGCTCTCTTTTGGTTCCATATGAAGTTTAAGGTGGTTTTTTCCAGTTCTTCGAAGAAGGTCATTGGTAGCTTGATAGGGATAGCGTTGAATCTGTAAATTACTTTGGGCAGTATGGCCATTTTGACAATATTGATTCTTCCTAGCCATGAACATGGAATATTTCTCCATCTGTTTGTGTCCTCTCTTATTTCATTGAGCAGTGGTTTGTAGTTCTCCTTGAAGAGGTCCTTTACATTCCTTGTTAGTTGTATTCCTAGGTATTTTATTCTCTTTGTAGCAATTGTGAATGGCAGTTGGTTCTTGATTTGGCTGTCTTTAAGTCTGTTATTGGTGTATAGGAATGCTTGTGATTTTTGCACATTGATTTTATGTCCTGAGACTTTGCTGAAGTTGCTTATCAGTTTCAGGAGATTTTGGGCTGAGACGATGGGGTCTTCTAGATAAACAATCATATCGTCTGCAAATAAAGACAATTTGACTTCCTCCTTTCCTATTTGAATACCCTTTATTTCTTTTTCTTGCCTGATTGCTCTGGCTAGAACTTCCAGTACTATATTGAATGAGTGGTGAGAGAGGACATCCTTGTCTAGTGCCAGATTTCAAAGGGAACGCTTCTAGTTTTTGCCCATTCAGTATGATATTGGCTGTTGGTTTGTCGTAAATAGCTTTTATCATTTTGAGATACGTTCCATCAATACCTAGTTTATTGAGAGTTTTTAGCATAAAGGGCTGTTGAATTTTGTCAAAGGCCTTCTCTGCATCAATTGAGATAATCATGTGGTTTTTGTCTTTGGTTCTGTTTATGTGGTGGATTATGTTTATAGATTTGCGTATGTTGAACCAGCCTTGCATCCCCGGGATGAAGCCTACTTGATCATGGTGGATAAGCTTTTTGATGTGCTGTTGCAATCGGTTTGCCAATATTTTATTAAAGATTTTTGCATCTATGTTCATCATGGATATTGGCCTGAAGTTTTCTTTTTCTTGCAGAGTCTCTGCCAGGTTTTGGTATCAGGATGATGTTGGTCTCATAAAATGATTTAGGAAGGATTCCCTCTCTTTGGATTGTTTGGAATAGTTTCATAAGGAATGGTACCAGCTCCTCTTTGTATGTCTGGTAGAATTCGGCTGTGAACCCATCTGGACCTGGGCTTTTTTTGGGTGGTAGGCTCTTAATTGCTGCCTCAACTTCAGACCTTGTTATTGGTCTATTCAGGGTTTCGACTTCTTCCTGGTTTAGGCTTGGGAGGATGCATGTGTCCAGGAATTTATCCATTTCTTCCAGGTTTACTAGTTTATGTGCATAGAGTTGTTTGTAATAATCTCTGATGATGGTTTGAATTTCTGTGGAATCTGTGGTGATATCCCCTTTATCGTTTTTTATTGCATTTATTTGATTATTTTCTCTTTTTCTTTTTTATTAATCTGACTAGTGGTCTGTCTATTTTGTTGACCTTTTCAAAAAACCAGCTCCTGGATTTGTTGATTTTCTGAAGAGTTTTTCGTGTCTCTATCTCCTTCAGTTCTGCTCTGATCTTAGTTATTTCTTGTCTTCCTCTAGGTTTTGAGTTTTTTTGATCTTGCTCCTCTAGCTCTTTCAATTTTGATGATAGGGTGTCAATTTTAGATCTCTCCTTGCTTCTCATGTGGGCATTTATTGCTATATACTTTCCTCTAGAGACTGCTTTAAATGTGTCCCAGAGATTCTGGTATGTTGTGTCTTCATTCTCGTTGGTTTCAAAGAACATCTTTATTTCTGCCTTCATTTCATTGTTTATCCAGTCAACATTCAAGAGCCAGTTGTTCAGTTTCCATGAAGCTGTGTGGTTCTGAGTCAGTTTCTGAATTCTGAGTTCTAACTTGATTGCACTGTGGTCTGAGAGACTGTTTGTTATGATTTCTGTTCTTTTGCATTTGCTGAGGAGTGATTTCCTTCCAATTATGTGGTCAATTTTAGAGTAGGTGCGATGTGGTGCTGAGAAGAATGTATATTCTGTGGATTTGGGGTGGAGAGTTCTGTAAATGTCTATTAGGTTTGCTTGATCCAGGTGTGAGTTCAAGTCCTGGATATCCTTGTTAATTTTCTGTCTTGTTGATCTGTCTAACATTGACAACGGGGGTGTTCAAGTCTCCCACTATTATTGTGTGGGAATCTAAGTCTCTTTGTAAGTCACTGAGAACTTGCCTTATGTATCTGGGTGCTCCTGTATTGGGTGCGTATATATTTAGGATCGTTAGCTCTTCTTGTTGCATTGATCCTTTTACCATTATGTAATGTCCTTCTTTGTCTCTTTTGATCTTTGTTGGTTTAAAGTCTATTTTATCAGAGATGAGAATTGCAACTCCTGCTTTTTTTTGCTCTCCATTTGCTTGGTAAATCTTCCCCCATCCCTTTATTTTGAGCCTTTGTGTATCTCTGCATGTGAGATGGGTTTCCTGGATACAGCACACTGACGGGTTTTGGCTTTTTATCCAGTTTGCCAGTCTATGTCTTTTAATTGGGGCATTTAGCCCATTTACATTTAGGGTTAATATTGTTATGTGTGAATTTGATCCTACCATTTTGATACTAGGTGGCTGTTTTGCCCGTTAGTTGATCCAGTTTCTTCATTGTGTTGATGGTCTTTACTGTTTGGTATGTTTTTGGAGTGGTTGGTACTGGTTGTTCCTTTCTATGTTTAGTGCCTCTTTCAGGAGCTCTTGTAAAGCAGGCCTGGTGGTGATGAAATCTCTGAGTACTTGCTTGTTCGCAAAGGATTTTATTTTTCCTTCACTTATGAAGCTCAGTTTGGCTGGATATGAAATTCTGGGTTGGAAGTTCTTTTCTTTAAGGATGTTGAATATTGGCCCCCACTCTCTTCTGGCTTGTAGGGTTTCTGCTGAGAGATCTGCTGTGAGTCTGATGGGCTTCCCTTTGTGGGTAACCTGACCTTTCTCTCTGGCTGCCCTTAGCATTTTCTCCTTCATTTCAACCCTGGTGAATCTGACGATTATGTGCCTTGGGGTTGGTCTTCTTGAGGAATATCTTTGTGGTGTTCTCTGTATTTCCTGGACTTGAATATTGGCCTGCCTTCCTATGTTGGGGAAGTTCTCCTGGATAATATCCTGAAGAGTATTTTCCAGCTTGGATTCATTCTCTCCTTCACATTCAGGTACACCTATCAAACGTAGATGAGGTCTTTTCACATAGTCCCATATTTCTTGGAGACTTTGTTCATTCCTTTTTACCCTTTTTTCTCTACTCTTTCCTTCTCGTTTTATTTCATTGAGTTGATCTTCGACCTCTGATATCCTTTCTTCTGCTTGGTCAATTCGGCTGTTGAAACTTGTGTATGCTTCGCAAAGTTCTTGTGTTGTGTTTTTCAGCTCCATCAATTCACTTACATTCCTCTCTAAGTTGGTTATTCTCATTAGCATTTCGTCAAATCTTTTTTCAAGGTTGTTAGTTTGTTTGCATTGGGTTAGAACATGTTCTTTTAGCTCACAGAAGTTTCTTACTACCCACCTTCTGAAGCTTGATTCAGTCATTTCATCACACTCATTGTCCATCCAGCCTTGTTCACTTGCTGGTGAGGAGTTGTGATCCCTTGTAGGAGGAGAGGCGTTCTAGTTTCGGGTGTTTACCTCCTTTTTGCGCTGGTTTCTTCCCATCTTTGTGGATTTATCTATGTGTGGTCTTTGTGGTTGGTGATTTTCAGATGGGGTCTCTCAGTGGACGTCCCGTTTGTTGATGATGAAGTTATTTATTTCTGTTTCTTAGTTTTCCTTCTACCAGTCTGACCCCTCTGCTGTAGGGCTGCTGAGGTCCACTCCCAGCCCTGCTTGCCTGGGGGATCACCTGCAGCAGCTGCAGAACAGTAAGGGTTGCTGCCAGTCTCTTCTTCTGCTATCTTTGTCCCAGAAGAATACCCGCCAGATGTCCATCTGAGCACTCCTTTGTGAGGTGACTCGTTGGATATACGGGGATCAGGGAGCTGCTTGAGGAGACAGAGTTTCCTTTATAGGAGCTCAAGTGCTGAGCTGTGAGCTCCGTTGTTCATTCAGAGTTGCTGGGCAGGTACGTTTAAGTCTGCTGCAGCAGAACTCATAAACCCCTTTTTTCCCCAGGTGCTCTGTCCCGGGGGAGTTAGGGCTTTATTTATGAGTTTCCCTGGTGCTGCTGCCTTTTTTCTCAGGGCTGCCTTGCCCAGTGATGAGGCAGCCTAGTCACTGTTTGCCTACAGAGGCTTTGCTGAGCTGCTGTGCACTCCACCCCGCTGCCGTATGAACTTCCCTGCAGTCCTGTTTATACCGGTGTAGTGAGAACTGCCTCAGTAATGGCAAACTACCTCTGTAGTGGCAGACTGCCTCAGTAATGGCGGACGCCCCTCCCCCACAGAGCTGGGCCGTCCCGGGCTCAGCTGTGCTTGCTGTGAAACTCTGGATCCAGAGCGTTTCCGATGGCTGTTTTTTGTGGGGGGTGGGTCAGCCGAGCCTGATCACCTGGCTCCCTGCCTCAGAGTCTCCCAGGTGTTCCAGCCGCCTGTTGAAAAGGCGCCGGGATCGGTGTGATTTCCCGTGCGGCGACCCACTTGAGCTGGCTGAAACCGCGGGCGCAGAGATTCGTGGCGTTTTTTTGCCCGGGGAAATCTCCCGGCCTGGCTGCCTGTTTCAGTCCCCTTTTTTAATCAGATGAATGGGCGGCTCTGCCTTCCCGGAGCTCCAATTGCCAGCTAAAACGGCAGCCCGGACCCACGTATTTTGTATGGGGAACCGCTGCGCCGGGACGCCGCCCAAAACAGCAGCGCCGGCGAAAACAGTCGCGCCGGCAAAACTGCTGCGCCGGCCAAACCAGCCGCGCTGGCGACCCGTGGGGCTCCTCCCCCTGGGAGATCTCCTGGTCTGTGGGCAATAAAAATCTGTCTGGCAATGCGGCGTCCACTCACCCTCCGCGCTTTCACTGGGAGCTGCAATCCTCAGCTGCTCCTAATCGGCCATCTTGGATCCACCAATTCTTTTCTTTTTCATATTAACTTGTCTAACTTCTACCCTTTTTTCAGGTTTCAACTTAAAAGTATATTCTTTCAGGAAGTTTTCCGTGGCCACTCATATCTGAGATAAATGCTCTTTATGTGCTGTTAAAGCACTGTATGTGTCTCCCTCCCAATGCTTATCACACTATATCATCATTGTCTGTTTACTTCTCTGTAACCCTTAATGGTCTAAAAACTCAACAAGATGAGGAAATGCTTATTTTGTTTCTTTTATTGATTCTTCAACAGAGCAAAGCCACATAATAGTCTGTTTATAAATAATGGTTAGAGTGATTATTTAAATTTTACTCTATTTAAACCTCAAATTCAATGCCACTCTAATTCTTAACACAGGTTATTTTGGGTAGTATACAAACAGTGGGTACTTGATTCTAACTTCTGATTACTGATACTGAAAACATGATTTTCTCCTTCTTAAATTGTCTTATTTTGTATGTATTAATATTATCAATTATCCAAAAGTGAATGATGCAGTATTTTAATTGTAGACTTTTGTTACTATTTGTAAACCATCAGATGAAAGTAGAGATTTTAATTGGGTTATAATATTTTATTCCATCTAAGGGTATATAATTGAGAAATATACTTTATAAAATTGCTTTTGCTTTTGGTATTCTTCCAAGGTCCTTTTCCTTTGGCTTTGTTCTGTTGACCAAAGCCCCTTCTAGAATCAGACACTAAGCAACTCCTATTGTTGGGGAGAGCCCTTTGCCATACTTATAGACTAATTTTTGTATCAGTTCTCTTCCCATTTTAAAAATCTTTGGTGATTTTTAAATGAAGAACAGCCTATCTCTGCTAACCAGAATGTCCTTGACACTTTTTTTCTTTTGGAGATGGAGTCTTGCTCTGCTGCCTAGGCTGGATTGCAGTGGCGTGATCTCAGCTCACTGCAACCTCTGCCTCCAGGGTTCAAGCAATTCTCTTGCCTCAGCCTCCTGAGTTGCTGGGACTAGAGTCACACACAGCCACACCAGGCTAATTTTTTTTTTTATATATATTTTAGCAGAGATGGCATTTTACCATGTTGACCAGTCTGGTCTCGAACTCCTGAGCTCAGGCAATCCACCTGCCTTGGCCTCCCAAAATGCTAGTATTACACATGTGAGCCACTGTGCCCGGCCGGCAATTTGGTTTTTATTTTGTATTTTTCTTTTCTTTTCTCCTCATAATTATTATTTTTTACTAATTATATAAGTCATTTTGTTTATTGCTAAAAATTTCAAATATCCAAAAGTTGGAAGAAGAAAATAACATCCAGAGATGAAGCTCTGTTAACACTGGGTGTATTTTTCATACCAATATACTGTCTATTGTTTGAACCTCTCCTTTGCTATGGATGTTTCAAATATTTTCCCTTTATTTTAACTTTTGCCCTTAAATTTTGGTTCAAATATTTTAAATATGGAGAGTTTTCTCTTTGGTGCAATAAAATCTGTTTTATGTATTTCACTGTTTTTATGCTTAGAAATTTAAAATGCAATAAAATATATATATATATATATAAAAAAAGAAATTACTTTCTCACATAGAGTGCACATATTTACCTATTTTAGTCCTGGTTTTTAAGGTTTTAGTTTTTATAGTTAACTCTGTAGCTTACATGTAATTTAATTTTATGAATTTATTAATTTCCTAGTAGTCAATATTCTTTAAATTAGTCAATTGTGTCTATCTTTTCCATTGACTTGCAGTGTTTTGCTAAAGAAATATTAAAGTCTTTTATAGATTAGTACCTGTTTATAAGTTATTCTATATGTTTATATGATTGTTTATATTATACCAGTATAATACTGTTAGTTATTATAGATTGTCCAATATTTCATATAGGCAATTCTCCTATAACTTTCTATTTTCTTTCAAATTTTATTAGGTGTTTTAACTTGTTTTATGTTTGATAAACTTTGGACTAATTTTATCAAGATTCAAATGATCGTATTGGGATTTTGATATTGCTTTATTACTATATATTGATTTAGAAATAATGGAAATATACATGAAATATATATTATACATATTATAATGTTTATATATATTTATTCAATCTTTCTAAAAATATGCTATATTTCACAGAACTTTTCTGTTACTCATTTATCTTACAGATCCCATGTGTTTTGGGTGAAGTTACTACTAGGTAAGTTAAGTAATTTTTATTGTTGTTACAGTAAAAGTTTGCTTTACTTCTTTATTTTTCCATTTAATATTTGAATCAACTATAGCTGGTGGATTGAAGAAATATTTAAAACATATTTGGTGTGTTTTAAACAGACACCAAGTATGTGTTAAATACATATATATACACACACCAAATATGTATATATATATACATATTTGTATATGTACAACATATATACACATTTTAAATATGTGTATATATATACATATTTGTATATGTACAACATATATACACATTTTAAATATGTGTATATATTTAAAACATTTGGTATATATGTGTATATATAAACAAAACAAGTGATATAGGCAGTAGATTTTATTCAGAGGAAAAGTAGATTTTTATACAGGCTTCTATAGCTGACTAAAGGTATAAGAAAGATAAAGTATTTAAAAATGCACAGAGAAGATAGGGCTGTTTGTTAAAATTCAGGGCAAACAAATGTAGAGATGAACAATGTGTATTCAGCCTCAGTGAACAAAGCACCTAACTTTGTTAATTCTTGGAGATAGTTAAGGTTAGAAAGTGCTAAGATTGTGTCAAACCTTGGATGCTAGATAAGGGCAATAATTCAAACAGCATTATTGTCACAGAAGAAGAGACAATCATGTGAACAAAACATATGTTCTTAAGGAGAAAGTAGCATGTCCAAAGTGTCACTTTTGAAAAGTAATCTTTAGGTGATGGTATAGTTTGGATTTTTTTCCCCTCCAAATCTCATGTTGAAATTTGATCCCCAGTGCTGGAGGTGGGGCCTAGTAGAAGTGTTTGGGTCATAGGGGCAGATCCCTCCTAATGGCTTACTCTGCCTGTGGTAATGAGTGAGTTCTCACTCTATTAGTTCATGTGAGAGCTCGCTGTTCAGAGTTTGGCACCCTTACCTCCTCTTGATCCCCCTCTTACTATGTGACACACTGGCTCCCCTTCCCCTTCTGCTTCCCGAGGTCCTCACAAGAAGCAGATGCTGGTGCCATGCTTCTTGTATGGCCTGCAGAACCATGAGCCAAATAAACTTCTTTTTTTAAAATAAATTACCCAGCTTCAGTTATTCCTTTATAGCAATACAAAACAAACAGAGACAGGTAATGTTTTGTGTTCGAGCTACCATTACAAAATGCCAGAGACTGCTTGACTTAAACAACAGAAATTTATTTTCTCATGATTCTGGAGGCTAGAACTCTGTGATTCAGGTGCCTGTAGATCTGGTTTCTAGTGAGAGCTGTCTTTCTGGCTTATAGATGGCTGCTTTCTTACTGTGTGCTCAAATGGCCTCTTGTTTGTGCTTGCGGAAAGTGAGAACTCTGCTCTCTCTTTTCTTATAAGTACACCAGCCCTATAGGATTTGGTCACCATCTTCATGGCCTCATTTAACCTTAATTATTTCTCACAGGTCCTTTCTCCAAATGTAGTCACATTATAATGGGGGTTAAGGCTTCTATATTTGATTTTTGGGGGAGACTCAAACATTTGCTCCACAACTTTTGATTTGCAAAAGGGAGAACCTGGAAGGATACTGGCTAGAATGGCAGCAATGAGGAGATGGGGAATTAAGAGAAATTTTGAAGGAGGGATGTGAGGAAAAAGATCATCAAAGTTAACCATTGAATTCTTACTTTGTTTTGAGTACATTTCTGTGAATATGCTTATTAATTCATCTCACCTGGAACTCATGTTCCCTGGAGGGACTGTGAAGATAACATTATAAAAACTACCCACTGGGTAGATTTAGATTATAACATGTATAATACCAACTGTTTGCACTCATATTGTCCATGCCAGAGTGTAAAGTTTAGAGAATTGTCCTATGTCCTGTTTAAAATGATTTTTATAACTTTCAGCAGAGTATCTTCTACTTGTATATACTTTACTAGTTGAAGATGATGAATACCCCTTTTGGCATCAGTAACTTACAACTGTTTTGAAAAAATGAAGGATCTTTATAAAAGAATAAGAGGCTATGTGTTTGGGTTAGTTAGGCTTTACTTGGGAAAGATAATATTGATGGGATAATATTTACTTGGGATAGATAATATTGATATTGTAAACATTGTTTTAAATATTATAGGAGCCTTAGAATAGAATCCAGGGGACATGTTTTGATAAGGGTAAGACAGGATTTTCATGAAAATGGGAGATCATTCACTCTAAAGTTCTCTATAATCCAAGGGGTAGAAAACTTTGTCTATAAAGGTACGTACAATAAATAGTTTACGCTTTGCTAGCCATAACATCTCTTCTGAACTCCTCAACTCTGCCATTGTAGTGCAAAAACAGCCATAGACAATATGTAAATTAAGGAGTATGGCTGTGTTTCAATAAAATGCTATTTGCAAAATCAGGCTTTGGATTGGCTTTGGCTCATGGACTGTGATTTCCTGACCTGTGGTCTAACCCATTATGCAGAGTGTTTTATAAATTCAATCACTATTGGGATCACATGTTGAGGTAGATGAATGGCATATGTGGTTACTATGCTTTGAAAGCTTGAAGTCCTGCAATTGTTAAAAAAAAAAAAGTCCTGAGAAAATTTAGCCAATTGAATTTTCAATAACCTAAGAACTTTCTTCTACTATATTATTAGGTGCTTGGTACCTTGAAGGTACAGATTGGGGTGCTATATGAACTTGAAAAATTATCCAAATATCATTTTGGTCATCTCTCTTTTTTGCATTTTTTTAAAAAATTATTTTTTCAAGTTGACAAAAATTTAATATATTTATGGTGTACAACATGGTGTTTTGGTATGGTTAAATTGCAGAAATCACACTTCTTTTTTTTTTTTTTTTTTGAGACAGAGTCTCGCTCCATCACCAGGCGCGAGTGCAATGGTGCTATCTTGGCTCACTGCAACCTCTGCCTCCCAGGTTCAAGCGATTCTCCTGACTCAGCCTCCCAAGTAGCTGGGACTACAGGCACGCACCACCACACCCAGTTAATTTTTGTATTTTTAGTAGAGACAGGTTTTCGCCATGTTGGTTAGGATGACCTCAATCTCTTGACCTTGTGATTCACCCGCCTCAGTCTTTCAAAGTGCTGGGATTACAGGTGTTAGCCACCACACCCGGCCTAATCACACTTCTTTTTGACATCAGTAGCTAATCAGTGACCAAGTGAGCTTACTTAAATTTAACTTACATTTTACTAATCTCAAATGCTTGTGTCTTTAAGATGGTTATCTGAAATTTCCTAATTAGAATGCCTCCCTTTTTGGCATATTTTGTCTCATAACTATTTATGACATTAAAGGAGCATTATGACATAGAGGTTATGAACATGAGTTTTGGTTTTATGATGTTCTGCAAGTTACTTAAACCTCTATGGATTTCACTTTCATCAACTATCAAATGGTGATAATAGTAGCTCTAATTTCATAGGATTTTTTTGTGAGGATGACATGAGTTAATACACATAAGTAAAACATTTAGAACAGTGAAGACACATAGTAGCTGCTTAATAAAGTATCACCATTAGAGTTTTCCTATTACACTGTAAGTTCTTTGAGGGCAAGGACTATAGTTTGCTCTTTGACTATAAAGCAATTTTCATGGAGGATACTAATATTCAATATATGCTATTATTATCACTTGGTGCAAGTAATCATTAACCTTTTGTTAAATCGAATAGCCTGCAAGTTACTTAAACCTCTATGGATTTCACTTTCATCAACTATAAAATGGTAATAATAATAGCGCCCATCTTGTAGGATTTTTTTTTGTGAGAATAGCATGAGTCAATACACATAAGTAAAACATTTAAAACAGTGATGACACATAGTAGCTGCTTAATAAAGTATCACCATTAGAGTTTTCCTATTACACTGTAAGTTCTTTGAAGGCAAAGACTATATTTTGCTCTTTGACTGTAAAGCAGTGTTCATGGAGGTTACCAATATTCAACATAACGGTAGTTAATATTATTACTGTTATTATCATTACTTGCTGCAAGTAATCATTAACTTTTTGTTAAATCAAATAGCCTGCATTCCCCTCTTAATTCTTTGCAGAAGATGTTAGCTTGTAGTAACGTTCACAGTGTAAAGAGAAACAAGATAAATAAAGGAACGTTTAAAGGAATCTTACAAATGAGCTCAATTACCCGTGAGCATTTTCCAAGAATAATTTATGAATCTATGAGGAAGGAAGAGTATCCACCTGAGCCATCTCAAGGTCTTTGTGGCTCAAATTATTTGTTGGCCTTGCCGCTTTTCATTTTTTCTCAGTCTAATGGGAAGAGTCATAGCTATATTTAGGCTAACTTGAGTCAAAATGTATGAGAACAGAAATTTATTAAATAGTCTCAAAATCTACTAATGCCTTTTTTTCCTATCCCACAATGCTGATATCCCTGCTACTGGACCATCTTGATTACTATCTCTGATACTTATTAACTTTTTAATTCTGAGCTGATTTCATGCCCCATGGTAATTTCTTAATGAAATCACTGAGGTTCTTCACTTTTTCTTTTTCTCCCTCTGATATTCAGTTTTTTCCCCAATTTGTGTTCAGTTTCACTCTATATTTGCATTAGTGCCTCAAACTTCATCCAATACAGACATCTTTGTCAAGGCTTAAAGATTATTCACCTTTTTATTTGTTCTCAAGTATCAGCATTTTTTTCTTTGTCCTTGGACTATTTCTTTATTAGAAAACCTTCCTCAAACTATTCTTGGAAAATTATAACAGCCTAAGCAATTAGGAGACTCCAGAGCTTCTAAAAATACTGGTTGGTCAAGAACCCCAGGAATTCTATAATAGATAACCTTAGTACTGATTTTTCTTAAAATGTACACATACTCCCTTGGGTTTATTATTCACTGGTTTTATAAAAATAAATCTTCCTGCTTTTAGTGCTAAACTTAGAACTGAGCTTTGAATAAACAGTGATCTTCTGAGGATCAGTTTATTTTCTTGTCAAGATCTTTAATAGCTCTTCTTTGTGTGTGCGTGTGTGAGAGCAGTTGAGTATTATGATAAAGTGCATCTAATTAGCTATCAATATTTGACAGAATACTTTATAGCAGTGTCATTCATTCAACTCAACAGAGCAGTCATTTCAATCAAGGAAACCATACCAGCCATTGAAATGAGAGAATACTGCTAGAGTTGGGTTTCATTTTACTGGGCTCAATAAAGAAAATATAACTTCAGGGTTTCTATTAGCCAATATATCTCATTAATATTGTGACTGAGACTGTCAGGATCCATTCGTAAAGCCATCAGTGTTTAGAACTTATCCTGAAGTGATAAAACAAAAGAGAAAATGGGCTTCGTATGTGTTATTTTTCATGTAGCAACACGTAGATCTTTTATCAGATCAAATGCATATTACACACAGCCTCACAAATGCCATTGACCTTTTTTTGTTCTCTTTTCATATAGGCAACTACAGTTCTGTTATTTAATTTATAGGAAACTCTGAGCAGGTTACTTTTCTTCTCTGAGTCTTACACTCAATATTTGCAAAGTAAGAATAATGACATCAGAAGTGCCAAGCAGCTTTTGTTGCATAATAACCACAGTATATCCAAGGCTTATAAGAATACACATTTATTCTGTCTTACAAGTCAGCGGGTCAGCTGGGGTGAATCTAGGCTGGGCTTGACTGGGCTTGTCTTCTGGCTCTAGGTTTTGTCTAGGTCTGCTCCACATGTCCCTCATTCTTCTGGGACCAGTTTTCTGGGACATGTTCTTTCGTGGCAGTGGCAAAGCCCAACTGTGCAAGCACATTTCAAGTCTTTGTTTCATCATGTCTGCTAATATCCCATTGATCAAAGTAGTCACAAAGTTCAAAATAAACGGGGCTAGGAAATGTTCCTTCTACAATGTGAGGTAGGGTAGGAAGTGAATACTTTCTGAACAATAATCGAATCTACCATACCTAATCTCACATGATAATTAGGAAGATTCTATGAAATTAGGTATATGTGAGCTCCTTGTCAGTTTTCAGGTACTGTGTGACTATGACATTTATAAGTGCTCTGTCATTGTGAAATTCTAGCAAGACTCCTTTTGATTTTTGCCTACTATCTATTCCATAACCTTCTACTAAGAAAAGCCATATACAATGCTCGTTAGCAGCTGTTGACTTAGTGTACCGAGGTGTCATTGCACATTATTATAGAGGGAGGTTAAAAAATCAGGAGTATCTATTACAGTCTAGGATGTTTAAACTATTTCTTGGCTTACCATAAGACTTTAAATTCAAGGAGAAAGCAAACTAAGGAAAGAGGATTATGCTTGAACAGTCTTCATGATAAAATAGTAGTAATTAGTTTGAGCAAAATCCCGTAATAGTTTTTTTTTTCCTTTTTGCACTTTGCAGAAAACCAAATGGCAGACAGATAAAACAAATTACTTTTCTTGGGGTAATTAGCAAGTGATTATAAGGTTCTGCGTATGTTCTCTCAAGAGTACAAAGATCATGCCCTGCTTTTCGAAGAACTTTATTCTGCTCAATACCTAATCCACCTATAGTCATTGCAAAATCTGACAGCAGCCTTACCACAAACACTGAACCACATCGAATACCTGGGAGACCACAGCAATGCTAATTTAATGATGAGAGGGAGGAGGGAAGAGAAACACGCTGTTTTTCTTTTCTTTTATTATTTATTTATTTTGCCACCTTTGTTAGCCCCCAATTTGCATTTTTCTTCTTGTAGGTATCACACAGTTCCTAAGAATTAAGAACTATATGTTTCTGTACCAATGTCTTGGACTGTGAACTAAAATATTACTGTGTCTTTAAGTCTAGAGCATTTTGTTTGAGTACAATAACATCATTGAGAGAGAGAATTGTCCTCTTGATAGAGGTCATAGAAAATTAAAATTAATTTCTAATCAAAGATGACTCAGGAAACGAGATAGTTCACTGAGTGTTTTGATTGAAGGACACTCAGACCTTTCAAGATAATGTTGCTGCCAAATGACAAAAATAAGGCCTCTCCCATAAGTGGGAGAATATAACACAGCAATACAGAGTTTTATTTAGACATAGAAGCTATATGACCTACCTGCATTAAATATGGTGAACCCTTAAGACAATCAAGTTTATTGATATACATCATTAGAAAATCTCTAATTTATATATTGATTACAAAGGAAAATATACACATAGAGTTCATACACATAGAGAAAACGCACAGATTTTCATGGGATTAACTTGTCTTTTCTTTTTTGAGATGGAGTCTCACTCTGTTGCTTAGGCTGGAGTACAGTGGTGCGATCTCGGCTCACTGCAACTTCTGCCTACTGGATTCAAGCAATTCTCCTGCCTCAGCCTCCCAAGTAGCTGGGATTAAAGGCAACTGCCACCACACCTGGCTAATTTTGTATTTTTAGTAGAGACAGGGTTTCACCATGTTGGCCAGGCTGGTCTTGAACTCCTGAACTCAGGGGATCTGCTCACCTTGGCCTCCCAAAGTGCTGGGATTATAGGCATGAGCCACCATGCCCAGCTCCCCCTGTCGTTTTTTATTTATTCAGAAATTTTTGTAGATTGATTGCAATACAGGCCCCAATTTTTCATGCTTTTCTGTAACCATACCATATAGTAGTGCTCACCCACACTGACTGTGGGCTTGGTATGGAGGATGGCTATCTGGGATGGTCTTGGCTGAGCAAATAGGCTTTCCTTTATGCTTCTTGCATTTCTCCAACATTCTAGCCTAGGCATGTTCTCATAGTTGGGGCAAGGGGTCCAAAGAGAAAGCAGAAATGCATAAGTGCCTTTTCAAGTCTCTGCTTCCATCAAACTTGTTATTGTTTAATTGGCAGCCCTTTTATTTTTTCCCCATAGTATTTTCCTAAAAATAATTTTGTGTAATAGAACGTTAGAAAACAGATTATATTTTCCTATGGGAATAATGCTTTTGACTTTTCATCTTCCACTTGATATTCAGCTCATTGATTGTGTACCATTCATTTAAAATTCATTTACAGTGGATCCTCAATTTAACCTGATTAAACATGCCCTTTACAATCTGACCCTCTCCTATTTCACCAGTATCATCTGTCACTACTAATTTTACATTCTACATTCTTGCCACATATTATCAACAACAATTCCCCCAGGTATGCAATGCTCTTTCTTATCTCTCTGCCTGCTTATATACTGTTTCACTTATCTGGAAAACTTATTGCTCCTCCAAAGACCAATTTAAATACTCTCTCCCACTTTTCTCTTGTTTTCTTAGGGACTGGTTACCCCTTCTGTGCTCCTCATTGTAGTTTGAATAAACTCATATTATAATAATTACTGTAAATATTTGTGGTATTTATTATAATTGAATAAATACAAATATAATTATTTATGTCTGTCTCCAAAATTAGTGTGAGTATATGAAACCCTAATGAGATTGTTAATCACCATATTACTTTATTTCATCCCAAATAGCAAGGATGATGCCTCTTGTTGAAAATATATTTGTTAAAATATGACTCAGAATTAAGTGAAAAAAATGAATAAGACACTGTTTTAAAAGTTAAGATGCAAGAATTATAAGCTTCTATTTAATTGAAATGTGAAATATTTAGAACAAGAGGAAAAATTAAGGATCATTTAGGCAACCATGATTTTATACACAAGAAATCAGTTTAGCATTAGTTCTTTAGGTAAATTGATAAAATGCTCAACATTAGAACTTTCATGCTATGGCCTCTTTGGTTCCTCTCCTGATTACTGGGATTTCAGCCTTGTAGCTGTATTTCCAGAATCCAACAAGTTTTTATTTTAATGTTCTGAAGTTTCTTTTTTAAATTATACTTTAAGTTCTGGGATACATGTGCAGAATGTTCAGGTTTGTTACATAGATATACACTTGCCACGGTGGTTTGCTGCACCCATCAACATGTTGTTGACATTAGGTATTTCTCCTAATGCTATCCCTCCCCTACACCACACTCCAACAGGCTTCAGTGTGTGATGTTCTCCTCCCTGTGACCATATGTTCTCATTGTTCAACTCCCACTTATGAGTGAGAACATGCGGTGTTTGGTTTTCTGTTCCTGCGTTAGTTTGCTGAGAATGATGGTTTCCAGCTTCATCCAAGTCCCTGCAAAGAACATGAACTCATCCTTTTAATGGCTGCATAGTATTCCATGGTGTATATGTGCCACATTTTCTTTATCTAGTCTAATATTGATGGACATTTGGGTTGGTTCCAAGTCTTTGCCATTGTGAATAGTGCTGCAGTAAACATACATGTGCATGTGTCTTTATAGTAGAACGATTTATAGTTCTTTGGGTATATACCCAATAGTGAGATTGCTGAATCAAATGGAATTTCTATCTCTAGATCCTTGAGAAATTGCCACACTGTCTTCCACAATGGTTGAACTAATTTACACTCCCACCAACAGTGTAAAAGCGTTCCTATTTCTCCACATACTCTCCAGCATCTGTTGTTTTCTGACTTTTCAATTTGAAGTTTTTGTTATAGAGATTTTGTATAACCTTTCATAAAGTATTTATTCCTAAATATTGTTTGTTCATAGAATTTCTCTTTAAATTTCATTTCCAGTAGTACATTACTATTATATATAAATACAATTGATTTTTGTATTCTGCCTTTGTATCCTATGGCCTTCCTAAGTTTACTTATTTGATCTAGTTTTTTTGTAGATTTCTTTTGATATTCTAATACAGTCCTGAAAGTTAGGAATAAAGGCATTTTTATATTTTTCTTTCCATTCTTTGTGCTTCTTATTTCTTTTTCTTTTATTCTTGTTTTACTTAGGATCATTTTGTTTTATTTTATTTTGGTAAGAACACTTAAATGAGACCTATTCTCTTACACATTTTTGAGTATATAACAAATTATTGTTGACTATAGGTAGAATAATGTTGTCCAGCAGATTTACAGAATTTGTTGTTGTTGTTGTTTGTTTTTGAGATGGAATCTCACTCTGTTGCCAGGCTGGAGTGCACTGGCTTGATCTCAGTTCACTGCAACCTCTGCCTCCTAGGATAAAGCGATTATCCTGCCTCAGCATCCTGAGTAGCTGGGACTACAGGCACCACCATGCCCAGCTGATTTTTGTATTTTTAGTAGACATGGGGTTTCACCACGTTGGCCAGGATGGTCTTGATCTCTTGACCTTGTGATCTGCCCACCTCAGCCTCCCAAATTGCTGGGATTACAGGTGCAAGCCACCATGCCCAGCCAGATTTCTAGAGTTTATTGCTCTTCCTGGACTGTAAGTTTATTCCCATTGATTAGTAACCTTCAATTTTTACCCCCTTGAAGCCTATAGTAGTCACAATTTCAACTCTTTGAAGCTATGAATTTGACTATTTTAGATATTTCATATAAGTAGAATCATGCAGTATTTGTCTTTCTATGTCTGGCTTATTTCACTTAGAATAATGTTCTCAAGGTGTATCCATGTTGTCCCATATTGCAGAATTATTTTCTTTTTAAGGCTGAATAGTATCCCATTGTATGTATAGACCACATTTTCTTTATCCATCCATAGATGGACATTTAAGTTTTTTCCACATCTTGGCTATTGTGAATAGTGATGCACTTCACATTGGAGTGCTGTTATATTTGCAAAAGTCTGATTTCAGTGGTTTCTGATAAATACTCAGAACTGGAATTGCTGGATTATATGGTAGTTCTATTTTCAACTTTTTGAGGATAAGGACTTTCCACACTGTTTTCCATAGTGACTGTACCATTTTACATTCCAACCAACAATGTGTAAAGATTTCAATTTCTCCACATCCTTTTCAACATTTATCTTTTAGTTTTTGATCATAGCCATCCTGAGATGTGTCCCATCACAAAGGAAGCAGTAAAATTGTGCCTGTTTGTAGATATCATAATCTCATGTATAGAAAACTCTAAAGATTCCATTAAAAACCTCTTAGAATTAAAAACTGAATTCAGTAAAGTTGCAAGATGCAAACTTTATATTAACAATGAACAAATGAACAATGAAAAAGAAATTAGAAAAATAATGCCATTTACAGTAGCAACAAAAAGAATAGAATACCCAGGAACAAACTTAACTATGGTGGTAAAAGACTTGTATACTGAAAACTGTTAAACATTGATGAAAGAAATTAAACAAGATACAAACAAATAGAAAGATATTCTGTGTTCATAGGTTAGAAGACTTAAAATTGTTAAAATGTATGGACTACCCAAAGAAATCTACAGATTCAGTGCAATCTCTATCAAAATCCCATTGGCGTTTTTTGCATAAATAGAACAAACAATTCTAAAATTTATGTGGTACCACAGATAACCAAATCAATCCTGAGTAACAAGAACTAAGCTGGAAGAATCATAGTTCTCGATTTTCAAAATACAGTACAAAGCTACTGTATTCAAAACAGTATGTGGCTAACATAAAGACAGATATATAGACCAATGGAATATAATGGAGAGCCCAGAAATAAATCCACATGTATGCAGTCAACTGATCTTTGACAGGGTACCAAGACTACATATGGGGAAAGATAGTCTTTTCAACAAATGATATTGAGAAAATTGGATGTCCACATGCAAAAGAATGAAATTGGACTCTTATCTTACTCCATACACAAAAATTAACTCAAAATGAATTAAAGACTTAAATATAAGACCAGAAAACGTAAAACTCCTAGAAGAAAATGAAGGGAAATCTTTTATGACATTGATCTTGGCAATGATTTCATGAATATGACCCCCAAAGCACAGGAAACAGAAGCAAAAATAAACAAGTGGGATTATGTCAAACTAAAAAGCTTCTGCAGTCAACCCCGTCTCTACTAAAAGTACAAAAATTAGCCAGGTGTGGTGGTGCGTGCCTGTAATCCCAGCTACTAGGGAGGCTGAGGCAGGAAAATTGCTTGAATCCGGGAGGCGTAGGTTGCAGTGAGCTGAGATTGTACCACTGCACTCCAGCCTGGGAAACAGAGCGAGACTCCGTGACCACCCCTGCAAAAAAAGCTTCTGCATAGCAAAGAAAACAATCAATGGAGTGAAAATATAACCTACAGAATGGGGAGAAAATATTTGCAAATCACATATCTGATAAGGGGCTAATCTTCAAAATATATAGGGAACTGCTACAATTCAGTAGTACAAAAATGAATAACCAATTAAAAAATGGGGTAAGGGTTTGAATAGACATTTTTTCAAAGAAGACATACAAATAGTCAACAGGTATATAGAAAATCCTCAATGTTACTAATGCAAATGAAAATGAGAATCCAACGAATTTGATAATTATTTCTCTATTATATTTTAAATGAGTATAATGTTATTATATTACATTTTTCCCTATGAAAACACTCTAGATATTATTCCACTGTCTCTTGGGGAGTAGACGGAGATAGCAATCTGGTTTCTCCCATTTGTAGATGTTTTGCTTTATCCACTGAATGCCCATAGGGTTCTTTTACTTATTTGAAGTTTAGTTATTACATCAGATCATGTCTTTGTGTTGATTATTGTCTATCATGTTTTTCAGAATACATTTTGTCATTGATTTGTAGATTTGGGTCATTTCAGAATAAATTCCTGTTATTCTGTTTATTCTGCTCTCTTTCTGATACAGTTATCATCATCATCTTGACATTGGATTTTCTTTGCCTGCCTTTATTCTGCTTGCTCATCATGCATTTGTCTTTATCTTTTGGACTTTGTGTTATTTTCTCACACTTATTTTCCATATGGTTGACTCTTTTTCAGCAGAATGTGTTTTACTTGCCATTATTTTTTATTTTCAAGTTGCTTTGCAGTTCTTTCCCTCAGTTTTGCTCGATCACTTTTTATCTCTTGCTGGTTTATGTAGTATTTGAGCTATTTCTTCTAAGAGTCCATATGCCTTTACTGTTTTGAGATTATAAGTATGCTTGTCTGAGCTTTTCTTCAGTTTCTTGAGGATAATGCATCTGAAGTACATTTTTCATTCTGTTTGCTTGCTATGTTAATTTACCCCTTTTTAATAGGATCTGTGTATACAGGCTGAGTTGAACTTTTTTCTATTTCTTATCTGTGAGTGGGGTAAGACTGCCAGATTTAGCGAATTAAAACATAGGGTGGCCAGTTAGGACTGAATTTTAAATACACATTGATACATTTTTAATGTTACAAGTATGTTCCATGTAGCATTTGGGACATTCTGATACTAAAATTAAATTTTAGTGTAATTCTAAAGGGTACTTTTTCACTATATATGCTTGTGTCACCTTCCTTGAGAGCACATTTCCTCCACAGATAGCTTAGCAACCATATTTGAAATCAACATGAACCAAAGTGGAGCCTCTGAGCTTATAGGTCTTTCATTATTTAGTGTTTATTCATCTTTGTTGATGAGACTGCTGCAGAACCGATTGGTGTTTTCTCTTTCCTCCAGGTCTCACTTCTTCCAATTTGTAGTTTGGGTCAGAAATAATATAGTAAAGTTGTGCAATCACTTCATCAACCCACTTCCCATGACATTTTATAACTTGGAACTGTTTGGACCTGCAGTTCCCACATAGCTCACCCATACCTATAATCTTCATTGGTCCAAATACGTGAGTTTTAATCCAGCCACTCAAGATTCTGTAAGGGAATCAAGGGCAGTGGAAGTGACTTTTGGCTTTCAGCATCCTTCCTTGCTTAAGTCCAAAATTCATGGAATTTTGGCACATATTGTTCACAAACTGTGAGTTGGGTTTTTTGCTATTTCCTGAATTTATATAGATTGAATTTTTAAAAAGTTTTTCTGTTTTGGAGTTTTCAGAGAGAGGTATATAATAAACATACTTGTATTATTAAATGCATCAGAAGTGTTTTAGATGGGTTCTGAAGGTGGATTTTGATATCTCCAATAATAATAATAAATATTATTTCACATGAAAATCACTAAATTAAGCAAATTTACATGGGTTTATGCAAAACAATCCTATTATTGTGCGCATCAATTTACAGATGAGGAAACAAAAGCTTGGAGAGTTTAGCTGACTTCTCCATGGTTGTGCAGCTCTTAAATGACACAGACACAGGATTTGCATCTAGTTCTGGAATCCACTCATAACTACTACATGACTCTACCTCTAACATCAGGAGCAGGACTTTTACGGAAGAAAGAAACTCTTCAGTTTCCCAAATCATCAGTGTTCTGGCATTCAGATGGTTAAAAAGCCACAGAGTGCCACAAGAATGGAGAAAAAGGCACTGAGAGTCAGATAACCTGGTGGTAAAGCGGTTTGTGGAAACATGGTCTAAATGTGGCAATAGAAGGCCAAGAGCACCACTGTTTTTGACTTCCTTATAGTGTGTCTTGTTCCTCAATTAAAGGCAAAGGTCCTCTGAGATCTATAAAAATCTCTTTTCAAACACTTTCTTTATTCAGTTTGATCAAAAGAATTATCCACAAGTGGTGGGATAACAGAAGCTCCATTTTCCAGTGGGGATCCAGCTGAAGAATCCTGAAGAGACCAGAAGTTCATGCTGAAAATTAAATATTTATGTAGCATCCTGGTGGAATTGACTCAAATATTACATTAGCTATGTCTTATTACTCTGAAATAGAAATGAATACTAGAGATTTCTGCAAAGACCCAGGGTGTGCTAGAATAAAGACAAGTTAGGAAAAAAATCAGATCATCTGTGACCTACTTGTACTTCACTGGGGAAAGGTCAAAAACTCTGTCCTCTGCCAATGTTGCACTCATCGCTTCTGCAAACCCTTTCAGAAGAGATTAGGTTCCTATTACTTTATTACTGCAATAAAATGTATGGTCAGAATTCTGTAATGAAAGAGCTGCTGCTACAGAAGCTATAATAGAAGAAGCCGTAACTTAAGTGTCAGCTTGAGAAATTGCCATAAAGGCAGTCTTTTATAGAGAAAATATCTTCTAATTTCTCATGCAGAATATGCACCACCAGGTATGAAATGTCATAGACACGGACTCCTTTCAAGAGTGGAAGATTTTCATTCTTGTCTGTTTATCCCTGTTCTTTCTCTTTTGCGTCTCTCCTGTGTCTCCTTCTCATTCATTTCAGTGTGTATTTTCCTGTCCCTGAAATCTGGTATGATAGGAGAGGCATATCCATTTCTTGATTATTTCTTTTTTTCACAGATTGTAAATGTATTTTGGCAATTATATGCAGCACAGATGCAGGGACTGGATTTACTTTGGAGAAACAAGGTTACAGTCAGGGTCACCCTTCCTGAATTTTTATAGTAGACCAGAGGAATTTTTGTGATGTGATTCACTGACGTTTTCCAATGGACACTGTCATTGCAGGCTAGAGAAACTTGACTCACAGGTTTTTATATGCCTGAATTGTCATCAAAAGCCTCTGTGAAATAAATGACAAAAGGGGTTTTGTACAAACATGGAACACGTTGTTTTAGTTGCTATAAAAAGAAACTGTGAGGCAATGCACAAAAGCCAATATTGTGTTTTAATATACTTTCTAATAATAATATTTGTACTGATGCAAATTAGAGGAAACCCACAGATTCTAGCCATCTGAGTTTTTAAATGTACTGTTAAATCATCTTATGGCATAAACACTAACATTATCTAACATTATGCTTTTATGTTGCAAAGAATTTATGAGGAAAATATTTTTACCTTGCCATCCCCACCATCTCCATTATCCTAAGTAATATCTCTCTTTGGAATTACCTTTTTATTTAGCTTCCCCACTGCTTTAACGGATATTGCCTAACTTGTTCCCTACAGCAACTTTAGCATATGGAAAGGGCAGGTATGGCCATTTCCATTTAACTAATGAGGCAATGGAATCTCAGAGAATTTAAATTATCTAGAAGTAAAAGTTAGAAACCAGAGGCACAGAGCTCTGGATTATACACCAGAACATAGGGTAGGTTGGCTGCAAGAATCTCAGCACCAAGGGATGCTCGCATTATGATGCTCACCATGAATGGGTAGCAAATGGGTCTTTAGCTCATGTGACTAATTCCCTCTTTGGGGTGTGGAACAGGGGCTTGCATATAAACCTTCCATTCAAACTGTAGAGATTTCTGATGTGATGAGAATTGATAAAGCATTTGATCTGAGGCTTAAAACAATAAACTGGTGTAAACCCCAAGACAAATTATTTTGCATCTCAATATGTTCTTTTGGGTACTATGATAACTGATGACTGAACCCACTCTGAAATGTCATTGTGTCAGGAGCAGCTGCTTTCATCTTCCTCACTGGAGCACCTTGATTTTTGTGGGTGGAGTTCACTCATATGTTGCTTGGCCCAGATAGGGTGGTTTAGGCCAGTATTTTAACCATGAATTTACCTCTCCTTTGGAGGTTTTGGAAACCAGATAAACTGCCAAATTAACTATATTTCCACATTATATTCTTACTTCTGCTCTTGTGCTTTTGCTAAAGTTACTCTCCCACAGGGGATTCTTTATCCCTTCTTTTCTGCTGTCCAAATCTCCTGCCTAATCACTCCATTTGAAGTTCCGTTTTTTCTGGAAATCTCAGTCCAACTTTTGCTCTCAAATAGTCCGTCACTTCCTTAATCTCAGTAACATTTATGGAGACTTTAATTAACATCGGATTTTGTCATTCTCTTGTGTTATATTTGATTGCATTATATTCCTTTAATGTATTAGGCTTCATCATTTCCACCTAATGGGGGAACTCTTCTAAGACAGGCATTTGAACGTTGAAGGTCTCACGAGGAATCAGATGGAAACTCAAGTTGAGTAATTTTAGAGGAGCTTAACAAAGGACTATTTACAAAGGTGTGCAGCAGATAGAAGGAACCCACTCATGCAGTATCCTGGTTAATAGCAGCATTAGCTCCTCTAGGCTGAAAAGGGTGAGTCAATGGGGTAGGTTTTGAGACCCAGAGGCAGAATGACAAGTGCTGTGACCCAGCCAGCCTGTAGTGACCTCATAGGAAATAAATGCAGCTAGTTCATTGTATCTGTGGATTCTGCATCAGCAAATTCAACTAACTACAGATTGAAAATATTTACGGAAAAACAGTAAAAATAGCAATATAACAATAAATAAGAATACAAATAAAAACAATACAGTATAACAACAATTTTTGTAACATTTACTTTGTATTAGGTATTATAAGTAACCTAGAAATTAAAGTATACAGGAGGATGTGCATAGATTATATACAAATACTATCCCATTTTCTGTAAGGGATTTGAGCATCTGCAAATTTTGGTGTCAGATGGGGTCCTGGAACCAGTCCCCTGAGAATACCAAGTAACAACTGTATTCCTTTCACTATCCTCTCATCATTTCACCTCTTGCTTGGGCTCTTTATTGGCGAAACACTGCCAGAGTCAGAGGACAAGTGAATCTTTTGATATGATTCATGCACATCACCTTTCCAGGGCACAGAGTAGAATACAAAATGGTGAAGAGTGAATCTGGAGGAGCAATAACCTGTGATAACAAGTGATAACTAACACTAACATCCTACCATTATTATACTTGTTTTGTGTTTCTCAAGCTTCTAGCACATTGTAAAGCTGACTGACAATTTGTTGAACCAAAATGGCAGAATCACAAACACCAAACGTTTAACATAGCTGCTACAGTCACTCTCCAAAGAAAATCTTCATGGATTTTTCCACATATATTTCAGTGAATGTTACTTTAATTATTCATCAAAATATTTGGTTGTAGGTAACCAAATATAGAATCATCATTAGAAATACCATCATTAAAAATGCAAAGAATAAAACTTTTGAGTGTTTAGCAGTGATTTGATAAGTGGGTGGCATGTGGCAAAATCTGACTAGGATGATTCACTATTTCATCTAAAATCAGTTTTATAGCTTCTTGCATTTCAATTATTCCTTTGGAAAGGAGTCTTTGGTTTGGAAATTTTGCTTATCTCCAGAAAAATGTTTTATTTTTATTTTCATATTTCCTGTCATTTAAATTTCAATTAAGGCTACTAAATCCCTACCAAAAGACTTCCTCCTATCACTCTAGCTCTCTGCCTACTTGTGACAAAATGTATTAGGGTAGATCTCAGGCATCTGAGGTAGCAATACCCAAAAGAACATTTTCAGTTGAGGTTCAAATGGAACTGATCTGAATTAAAGGTCATTGAAATATACAAAGGTAAAGAAAAATATTTCAGCTGGTAAAAACTTTAGGATTGCAAGATGCTACAATACTGTGGATGAATGTCAAAAGTCATCTGAACAAATGCTGCTGAACATTCTAAGTCACTTGGATTGTCAACTGCTTTGGGATAATATAAAGAAAATCTGATGAATTTCAACCTGGGGTTAAGTTAAAAAAGCTCTGGCACAGATAAGAAAGGAAGAACAGAAGTTGCATCCTTTGACTCAAGATGCTAAAGCTTATTTAAAAATCCCAAGGCTGCTGAAGCTAAAGATGGTATTAAATTCAAGGTTGAGTACTGTACTGTAAATTATATTTATTTGTTCATAAACAAGTACATGTTATCCCTGTGATTGTTCATTTTAATTTAATATGAGAACTTGATATTTTATGGCAGGGAGTTATTAAACATGAAAGAATTGTACTAAGATAGTGGAAGGATAACTGATAGAAATGATAAGTGACAAGGTATACTGGTTTAAGTATTTATTGATTTCATTTCAACAAATAATGATTATTTTGATATTATGTCCACTTATTTGATACATGCAGGAGGTAAAAGTGGGGCAGTTTTTCTTAATAGCTTGCTTGATTTTCTCATGGGCTGTGATTTCTTCTTTTATCAAGCAAATTATGTCCTCTATCAACTCCTTATAACTCAGTTTCAAGTCTCTGCTAAGCATTTAGGGGCGCCATAGTAACCAGCCATGTAAACGAGATTTGTTTTCTAATTCCAAATGTCTGCTTCATCTCTGGGTAAGAGAGTGCTCATCCCTCTACTTTCACACTGTTCAAAATAAATTTCTACAATAAATATTTATTAAGTGTTTACTATGTACCAGTTTATGAGCACTGAGGATAGAGAGGTGAGCATTACAGAAAATACTCCTGCTCCCACACAGCATGTATTTGAATGTCAGGAAGCAGGCAATAAACAAATAGATGAATGAGTTATTTTCAGTGTAATAAAATAAAATGCATAACGATATTAAGAATAATGAAGAAAACATCAGGATTATGTGATAAAGAGTAAGTGTGTGTGTGTGTGTGTGTGTGTGTGTGTGTGTGTGTGTGTGTGTGTGTGTGTGTGTGTGTATGTGCATGGGCTACTTTAAATTGAGTGGTCTTGGAGAGCCTTCTGAAGGGGTGCATTTAAGTTTAAAATGGAATGACAACTAAGAGGCAGATAAGAGGAAAAAATGTTCTAGCCAAATTGAAAAGCAGGTGCAAAGGCCCTGAAGTGGAAACACGCTTGATATGTTCATGGTAAGCAAGGAATGGTTGAATGCCTTTAGAGAAAGTCTAAATGGTATTTTATTTGAAATTTGAAAAATTTTATTGGTCTAAACTTGTGTTACTAAATGGTTCCAGGGTATTTGGAAATTTAAAGTTTACTAATAAGAATTCTAATCTGATAATGACTTTTGAAATGGATTCGTATTTAAATATATTTCAAATTATTGGAAAAAAAGTTAATTTTCACAAATTAGGTCATTTTATTCTTTTTTTAGTAAGAAATTGATCAACTTATGTTTATTGAACACACACTAGTTGCTATGTGTGTTGTGTGCAAGCTCTATGAGGAAAATACACAGTAGCATAAGATGACTTTTACCCTCAAGATGAGCAGAGCTCAGTTGGTGGGAAAAGGTATAATCTCATTGAAAATTACTAATGATGTATAGGCTTAAAGACAGCCAAATCAAGAACCAACTGCCATTCACAATTGCTACAAAGAGAATAAAATACCTAGGAATACAACTAACAAAGAACGTAAAGGACCTCTTCAAGGAGAACTACAAACCACTGCTAAATGAAATAAGAGAGGACACAAACAGATGGAGAAATATTCCATGTTCATGGCTAGGAAGAATCAATATTGTCAAAATGGCCATACTGCCCAAAGTAATTTACAGATTCAATGCTATCCCTATCAAGCTACCAATGACCTTCTTTGAAGAACTGGAAAAAACCACCTAAACTTCATATGGAACCAAAAGAGAGCCCGCAAAGCCAAGTCAATTCTAAGCAAAAAGAACAAAGCTGGAGGCATCACACTCCCGGACTTCAAACTATACTACAAAGCTACAGTAATCAAAACAGCATGGTACTGGTACCAAAACAGAGATATAGACCAATGGAACAGGACAGGACCTCCGACGCAACACAACACATCTACAACCACCCAATCTTTGACAAACCTGACAAAAACAAACAATGTGGAAGCGAGTCCCTGTTTAATAAATGGTGTTGGGAAAACTGGCTAATCATGTGCAGAAAGCAGAAGCTAGACCCCTTCCTGACACCTTACACTAAAATTAACTCCAGATGGATTAAAGACTTAAACATAAGACCTAACACCATAAAAACCCTAGAAGAAAATCTAGGCAAAACCATTCAGGACATAGGCGTAGGCAAGGACTTCATGACCAAAACACCAAAAGCAGTGGCAACAAAAGCCAAAATAGACAAATGGGACCTAATCAAACTCCACAGCTTCTGCACAGCAAAAGAAACAGTCATTAAGTGAATCGGCAACCAACAGAATGGGAAAAGATTTTTGCAGTCTACCCATCTGACAAAGGGCTGATAACCAGAATCTACAAAGAACTGAAACAGATTTACAAGAAAAAAACAAACAAGCCCATTCAAAAGTGGGCAAAGGATATGAACAGACACTTTACAAAAGAAGACATACATGAAGCCAACAAACATATGAAAAAATGCTCATCATCACTGGTCATTAGAGAAATGCAAATCAAAACTACGTTGAGATACCATCTCACGCCAGTTAGAATGGCGATCATTAAAAAATCTGGGAGACAACAGATGCTGGAGAGGATGTGGAGAAATGGGAACGCTTTTACACTGTTGGTGGGAGTGTAAATTAGTTCAACCATTGTGGAAGACGGTGTGGCGATTCCTCAAGGACCTAGAAATAGAAACTCCATTTGATCCAGCAATCCCATTACTGGGTATATATCCAAAAGACTATAAATCGTTCTACTATAAGGACACATGCACACGAATGTTCATTGCAGCACAGTTTACAATAGCAAAGACCTGGAACCAACCCAAATGCCCATCGATGATAGACTGGACAGGGAAAATGTGGCACATATACACCATGGAATATTATGCAGCCATCAAAAACGATGAGTTCGTGTCCTTGTAGGGACATGGATGAACCTGGAAACCATCATTCTCAGCAAACTGACACAAGAACAGAAAATCAAACACCGCATGTTCTCACTCATAGGCGGAGTATTGAACAATGAGAACACATGGACACAGGGAGGGGAGTATCACACACTGGGGTCTGTCGGGGGGAAAAAGGGGAGGGATGGTGGGGGGTGGGGAGTTGGGGAGGGGATAGCATGGGGAGAAATGCCAGATATAGGTGATGGGGGAGGAAGGCAGCAAATCACACTGCCATGTGTGTACCTATGCAACAATCTTCCATGTTCTTCACATGTACCCCCAAACCTAAAATGCAATAAAAAAAATAAAATAAAATAAAAAAAGAAAATTACTAATGATACAATGTCATACCTAAATGCAAATGAATTATGAGATCATACAGAAGAAGGAAAGCTTATTTATGGATTACAGTGCGCAGAGTGGCTTCTTGGAGAAAACGGGATTTGAAGTGGCAGGAATAAGAATTAAGTAGGCTAGAGACTGGTAATTTGTGGTAATGAGCAGGAATGCTGGGGGATAGAGAGACATAGTCAGATGCTTCAAAAGCTGTTTATTGCCTTTATTCTTCTTCATATCATAAAGTTGAATAAAGTTTTCAAATTTGATTTTGCATTTGCCATAATCAAAAGATGTATCTAAGCATTACAAAATAGTGAGAGACTTTTTACTTACAGGAGTGATACCTTTCTGTGATATTTATAAGGCTCCTAACCTACTAGATAGCAGCTTGCCACATGAAGAAAACTTTAGTCCTCAAGTTGTTAATTTTTTATTTTAATAATGCTTAACTATTGCAAACAAATGAAACAATGTAAGTTCATTTGCTATTGACAGAAGGCACATGATGTAATTATTGATATTACCAATTGTTGGTATTTACCCCCATTTTATCCACAGTGAAGGGTACGACTTGGGGTTGCTGGTCCCCATGCATCATAGCCATACTTTATAGTGTTTTCTAGGTAGTGTTCCTTAAAGGTGAATCAAGGTTGTTGATGTATCCAGAGTTGCTAAATGCCTCCCAATGGAACCTGCTTGAAACTGTAAAAGGATGCAAGCAAATAAAGAAATCCAGCTCAGTGGGCAATTAAATCAAAGGTGTAAATGATGCTTCTCATATCATTGACTTTCACTGGTCATTGAGTCAGGTCCATGTTGTTTTTTGAGGGCCAGTGCAGTAACTTTCTTCCTTTTATCATCTGATTGGTGTTTCTCTCTATTGAGGCCGTAGCTGCTGCAGACTGTCTGAGATGTTACATTGTGTGTGTGCATTCATGTGTATGCTTGTGCTTGTATTTCATTTCTTGAGGTCTTAGAGCAGTTCTCAAAACTGGACAATAATTACCATTACCTGGGGTCTTTTACAAAATACAGATGCCTGGGATTTACCATAAACCATTTCGACTAGGATCTCTGTGCTGGGATGTAGGCACCAGCATATCTTTAGAAGCTCCCAGTGCTTCTAAAGTTTAGCAAGTTTTGAGATCCACTGACCTTTCATGGCCAGCAGTGAGAGGATGAATGCCTTAGTTTGTATGCATGCATTTCTGTTGGATGCTTTAAATGAAAGTCGTTAACCGAAAACCATTGCCAGAGATTGGGTCATTGAGTTTAAAATCAAACAAAATGCATTTCTGGGGTGACAGACAGTAAGGACATGAAGAGAACCGGGTTGATGTATACAGGTGTAGGTGTTATCTCTGATACAGGACAGTACTGACCCAAAGAATGCTGTACCAGGTCACAGCTATAGAGAGCACATTTAAGAAGGACCAGTGACTTCACAACACCATTACACCAGGTATAAGGTGGCACTGGCATTCAACTACCTGTCCCTTGATCAAGAGGATGACCCTGCATCTGGATAACAGGGCTAATAGGGTTATCCATACATGCGTGTAGAGGATCCAATGACACAATATTGTCTTGATTTCTTTGTGGAGTAAAGTTAAAATAAAAAAATAAATAATCCAAATGTGAAAATCCTTTCTATCAAGTGCCATGTGATAACAAGGACTCATCTTCTTTCTCAGTACAGTGCAGTCATATTTAGGTTGAGCTCTTTTTCAGAGTACTATAAGTGATAAAGCAGTCATAGAAAGTACAGAATTTAAACTAGATATCAGATTTAACTGTGACTACACCTCTTGCTTGCTGAGTGACCTTGGCAGTGATATGGTTTGGCTATGTCCCCCACCCAAATCTCATCTTGAATTGTAATTCCCATAATCCCCATGTGTCGTGGGGAGGGACCTGGTAGGAGGTAATTGAATCATGGGGTAGGTTTTTCCTGTGTTTTTCTCATGATAATGAATAAATCTCATGAGATCTGATGGTTTTATAAATGGCAGCTCCTCTGCACACCCTTCTCTTGCCTGCTGCCTTAGTTTGTATGTGTGCATTTCAAAGTAAACACGTGACTTTGCTCCTCCTTCGCCTTCTGCCATGATTGTGAGGCTCCCCAGCCATGTGGAACTGTGAGTCCATTACACCTCTTTTCTTTATAAATTAGACAGTGTGGCGATTTCTCAAGGATCTAGAAATAGAAATTCCATTTGACCCAGCAATCCCATTACTGGGTATATACCCAAAGAATATACATTTTTCTACTATAAAGACACATGCACACGTATGTTCATTGCAGTCCTGTGTACAATAGCAAAGACCTGGAACCAACCCAAATGCCCATCAATGATAGACTCGGACAAAGAAAATGTGGCACATATACACCATGGAATATATGCAGCCATAAAAATGATGAGTTCGTGTCCTTTGTAGGGACTTGGATGAATCTGGGAAACCATCATTCTCAGCAAACTCACCCAAGAACAGAAAGCCAAGCACCGTATGTCTCACTCATAGGTGGGTGTTGAACAACGAGAACACATGGACTCAGGGAGAGGAGCATCACACACTGGGGGCAGTTGGGGGGAAATAGGGAGGGACAGCGGGGGGTGGGTGAGGGAGAGGACGGTGGGGAGGGGATAACATGGGGAGAAATGCCAGATATAGTATGCACCTAAAGTAAAATAAATAAATTAATCTAAAAAAAATTACCCAGTCTTGGGAGTGTCTTTATTAGCAGTATGAGAACTGACTAATACAGACAGGTTCCTTGACTTGTCTGAATCTGTTTCTCTAAAATGTGGACAATTATAAAGTGTGACAATAACAGGTATTTTGGTTATAAATTCATTCTATGAGTATGTATTGAGTAGCTCACTATGGGTAAGGTACTGTTCTACATGCTAGGGATAAAGCTAAGAATGAAACAAAGCCCTCCAGGTCTCATGGATCTTACAGGAGTGAAGGGGAATAAAGACAATAAACAAATCAAGAAGTAAAAACATAGTATGCTAGGTGGTCAATGGGGCTTTGGATAAAAAGCAAGCAGGGTAAATAGATAGGAATTCTTGGGGGATGTAGAGGCGTTTTATATCAGAAAAGCCTCATTGATTAGGTGATATTTGAGGAGAGTTCTGAAGGAGTTGGGCAACTTAGCCACATGGATATCAGTGACAAATTCACTGCAAGCAGAAGACATAGTAAGTGCAAAGGCCTCGAGGTGGTATTGTGTGTGGAATGATGGAGAAACACAAGGAGGCCAGTATGGCTGGAGTTCAGTGAGAAGAGGGAGACAGATAGATGAGGTTAGAGTTACTAGGAGGCCAAGTCATGGAGGCAGCTCTTCCCAAGCTTTAATGTGAGTGTGAATCCCCTGGGTATCTTGTTGAAGTGGGGATTCAGACTCAGTAGGTCTGGAGTTCTGCATTTCTAATCCTTCCCAGGTATACAGACCATACTCTGAATAGCAGTGGCGCAGTGCCATGTAATCAATTGTAAATAAAGATGTTAGCTTTTGCTCTAAGAAGGGAAACCCTGGGAAAGTTTTAATCAGACTGGTATTTTGAAGTGATCCCTCTGGCTGCTCAGATAATGAGGTATAGCTCAAGAGCTCTGGCTGGCTTTGCAGACAGAAAGTCTGGGTTTCAGTCCTAGTGCCACCACTTACTGTGTATCTTTGGCAAGTTACTTAAGCCTTTTTTTTTTCTCCCACATTTTGTTGTGAAAAAAATGTTAAGCCTAGAGAAAAGGTAAAATAAGGTGTAATAAGTACTCTTATATCCTTTACCTAGATTGACTGATTGTTACTATTTTGCTGTATCTACTTTAGAGTACACTTTTGACATAATGACCCTTTATCTCTATATATTTCATTATATTCTTTATAAAAATTAGAGTAATATCTTCTACACAATTCTAGATTCACAACAGTTGATATTAATATAGTCATCTAACACAAAAATCCTTATTTGAATGTAAACAATTTTCCTCCCAGATGTCCTTTATAACAACATTCTTTTCCTGATGTGGGACCCAATCTAGTATACTATAGTGCTTTAGTTTTTATGTTGCTTTAGTCTCTTGACCTAGGTCAGTTCTTCAGCCTTTTTCTTGTCTTTCATATCTCATGACATTGTTTATTTTATTTTATTACCATTATTTTGAGACAGAGTCTTGCTCTGTCACCTGGGCTGGAGTGCAGTAGCATGATCACAGCTCATTGCAGCCTCCAGCTCCTAGGCTGAAGTGATACTCCCACCTCAGCCTCCCAAGTAGCTGGGACTACAGGTGTGCCACCACACCCAGCTAATGTTTTTATTTATTTATTTTTTTAGAGATGAGGTCTCACCATGTTGCCCAAGCTGGTCTTCAGCTCCTGGCCTCAAGCAATCCTCTTGTCTTGGCCTCCCAAAGTACTGGGATTATAGGCATGAGCTGCTGTACCTGGCTCCACTGGTATTTTTGAAAAGTCCAGGACAGTTGTTTTGTAGAATGGCATTCAATTTGGGTGAAAATTATTTAATTATTTTATTCAGATTATGCATTTTTGGCACAAATACTTCCTAAATGCTATTGTGTCTTGCTTAGTGCATTGTATTTGGAGGCACTTGATGTCGGTTTGCTTCATTTTTAGTGATGTTGACATGGGTCACTTGCCTACATTATTATCCACTAGATTTCTCCACTATCTAGGCAACTATTTTCCTTTGTAATTAACAAGCCATTCATGGACAAATGCTATCTAAATATCATTTTCCCCCAATAAGCATTTGCCCAATCATTTTTTACCTATTAATAATTCTAATCTGAATAAATTATTTATATGGTGGTTGTAAGGTGATTTTTTAAAACTCTATTAATATTCGTGTTTATTACTTGGAATTCTGCTATAAAGAAGAACTCCGTTTTTACCCCTTTTATCTGTCTGCCTGCTCATCATCTCTATTTATCTATCTGTCTACTTACCTACCTACCTCCTTACCTACCTATCGAACTGAACTATTTATAATTTAGCTAAGTATTAACTCTTAGATTACTTTTTAAAAATTCAGTTGTTGTTGTAAACATTAAAGTTATTATTTTATGCTTAATTTGTCCCAGTTTTTCCAGCGGGTGCCTATTTAATCTGGTTTCTGTGTTCTTATGAGTTTCTATGTGCTTCCTTACTTTCTTGCCTCACAAAACATTCCAGGTTCACCTGCATTTCAACTTGCCCAGCGTTGGACCAGTGATTTCTCCCAGGAGCCTTGGTTCCTTTTTGTGGGAATTTATACTTATTTAAGAACTAAGTTTTTTGTCTGTAAAATGGGATGGCACACAATACACACAGATTTTTTTTTTTTTTTGAGAGTTAAATGAGAAAACAAGGTAAAAGACTGTGCATAGCACCTGGCGCATAGTATATGCTCCTAAACTGATTTTATTCCAACTATTTCCAAGGCAGTATAAATAATGAAAAGATAGCTAGATATTTCAGGACAAAAAATAAATGAAATGGCTGAAAAAAAATAAATGGAATTTAAAAAAATGTAAATTACTGTGTCCTATGAGGAAAAGCCATAGGTTAACACATTTTCATAATAGGGCTAGAAATATCTACTTTGCCTCTTGATGCATAGATGAGAAACAGTTTGCCATCACATGTAGCATTTTAGCATAAGCAGTTACCAATCTTGTGCTTACGTCCTTATGCAAATAACAGAAAACAAGTCAGACTCTCAAGGAAATGAATTCTTAGTTTTGATGATGTGGGAAGAGATTTTACATAAAACTTTCAATCCTAAAGCATTTTA
Organism: Ateles fusciceps; assembly: GCA_036589455.1. Lineage (NCBI taxonomy): Eukaryota > Metazoa > Chordata > Mammalia > Primates > Atelidae > Ateles > Ateles fusciceps. Next base: position 263,034 of record JAZHEH010000145.1, read on the forward strand.
TTTAAAATTATTTGCAAAAATTTATTTAAGAAGGGAGCTTCATGTGGAGAGAGATTTGTCCCATTTAGACCCAGGTATAGAATCAAGTAGCATGAGAATATATTAGTAGAGTCTTACGGTGAAGAGGAATGTACATCGCTTCACCATTTCTAATTTTTCTGACCATGAACAATCATCCTTTGCTTGAAGGGTTAGTCTTCTTATGTGTTAACCTTTTCTTAAAATTACCTTTAAGTTTTTTTTTAATTATATAAGTTTCTTGTAAATACATGAGAAAATACAAATAAGCAAAAAGAAAAAGAATGCACATCATTCCGCCACCAAAAGGTAACCAGAATTAACATTTTAGCCAATATGTTACATTTCTGTATACTATGCAATTAAATGTGTATGTATTATTTGCATATGACAAGTATGTTCTGAAGCTACAATATGGCATGCAACTGCCTTTAAAAATAACATATCAAAAACATTTTCATATCAGTAAATATTCTATAGTTTTAGTTTCATTGGTACAAAATAGTAAGCTATATGTTGGTATAAAAACTTACTTAACCAACACCCTGCTGCTGAGAATTGTTTCTAACACTTCCCTATTGAACACAATACCTCTTTGTAGTTTAATTAATTACAACTCCCTTTTGTCTCTTCTACTAGATAGCTACTTGAAGACATGGGACATATCTTGCTTATCTGAGTTTCCCTAGCACCCAGTAGTATTCCTGGATCCATTTGGCACTCAATAAATATTTCTTAAAGGCATGCACAGTCTATAAATATCTCAAGCTCACTCCTGTCTTTGGGATTTTGTGTTTGGTGTGATGCTTGGTAAGACATAATCTAAAAATAACTTTAGCAAAAGAAACTAGGAACTGCTCCTCTAAGGTGAATAAGAACATAGCCTAGAAATAAAATTTTCTGAATCTTTCTGGAACCTCTAGGTAATATTTCAGGTATACAAGTGGAAGGGAGATAGACAACCATAATTTTTTATGACCTGATAAATGTTGCCTCTCATGATACTCTTGGTATGTATAATTGTTCCCTGGGGAGACAGGAAACATTTCTATAAGAGCAAGGAGCTCCATAGGAATAAAGGCATTTTTTTTTTTTTGAGGCGGAGTTTTGCTCTTGTTGCCCAGGTTGGAGTGCAATGGCGCGACCTTGGCTCGCCACAACCTCCACCTCCCAGGTTCAAGTGATTCTCTTGCCTCAGCTTCCCAAGTAGCTGGGATTATAGGCACGCGTGCCACCATGCCCAGCTAATTTTGTATTTTTAGTAGAGATGGGGTTTCTCCATGTTGGTCCGGCTGGTCTCAAACTCCCAACCTCAGGTAATCCACCTGCCTCAGCCTCCCAAAGTGCTGGGATTGCAGGTGTGAGCCACTGCGCCCGGCTAGGCTACTGTTAATTGTTTTGGTGATACTGAAAGTTACTAGCCTTTCTCTGATTGTTCAGAATAGAAGCTTTCACCACAAGAAAAGTGAGAGTGTTCCTTTTCCACTAGGGTCCAGAAAATGTTGAGGAAGGCCTGGTTCTCAGGAAACGGAGTGGAAGCTTTGAGGCCCTGTGAACCCAGCTGCTTTGGCCCAACGATTTCACTTCTAGGACAAAAGGTGAATATGTAAATAGACATTGTTGAAAAGGCTATAACCTTGAGAGATCAAGGAGTGGTACTCTGAGTCCTGTACAAGCCTTAAAAGTAGTCTGGCTCTTATTATAGTAGTGAAGAAAGAGAGCAATCTATGGGATGAGTTTTCGTAGTGATGGCATGCAATAATGATGGGGGCAAAGAAGCAAACTGGGGCTTCCTAGTAGGCTAAGGAAATTCTTGGTCTCTTCTAGCCTGTTTTGGACTGAATCAGTGACCACAGTTCTTGTACAAACTAGGAGGGAGGAGGTATGCTGGTTTTTAATAAGAGATACTGGACCTCCTGCTAATATGGTCTAGTGGGATGATGATTAATTGGAGAAATAAAAGAAACATGAAACATTTATGTTCGAAGCTCACAAGACATGTTATATTAGAAACAAGCACTTTCTTGTTGTTTTATCCTTCACCTGTTCAAGCTCTAACCTATCTCCAAGTGTATCAATCAGCTATTGCTATGTAATAAGACTCAGTGACAAAAGTTATTTTTTTTCATGTGTCTGTGACGTGCCTTATCTAGGCTGTGCTCCTCTGGATAGCTCTACTTTCAACTATGAGTCCAGCTGAGTTTTGCTCCTTGCAGAAAGTTGGGCTTAGGCCTGCTCCATGTGTCCATTCTGGGACCCAGGCTGAGGAAGCAGTAGCTACCTAGGGGAGGCTCTTCTCAAAGGGATAGCAGAAGTGCAAAAGGGCATGCTCACCATGGGAGCACATTTCAAGGCTTTGTTTGCTAACATTCCATTGATCAAAGCAAGGCACAAGGTCATTCTCAAAGTTAAAAGCCACGACAATATACTCAGTCTCTAATGGAGGAACTGCAAAGTCACCTGTCAAAGCCTATGGATATAGGCTAGAGTGAAGAATGAAGCCCATAAGTCAATCTACCACTCCAAAGATCAGATGAACATTTTCTCTGAGCTTTTTTTGTGTATTTCCATTTTTATTGAAGTTGCTCTCTTTAGAACTCATCTAGGAGGAACTTTATCTTGAGATTTAGCTGAATTTGGTCTTGTATTATTTATGTTCATTAGTGTTTTCTCATTAGCCAAATTATAAGTAATTTATTTAATGATGGCAATCATATCTTGTGTTTTTTATGTTTTCTGCATGTCCTACAATAGTGATGAGCATGTATATATTAGATACCAATAAAACCCTAAGTAATATATGTATGGAAGTCACATAAAACACTTCCTAGAGAAAAGCAAATCTTATAATTGTTAAGATCTTAAATTAAGATTCTCATAAAAGGTAGGTGATAAGCATATAACACCTTCTTAAAGAATTTGGCATACAGTAGACTGCCTCAACTTCTCCCAATAAATACAAATCTGAAAGCAGACAGAGTTGTATGTTTCTGGGCTGCCTACTGCACTAACATTACCTATTTCTGGTATAATGGCAGGCTGTCTCCTCTATAATCAAAGGAGAATGTACAGATGACAATTCTTCTAACTATTCAAATGTCTATTAAAAATAAAACTGATGGTAGGTAACAGGCATTTAGCGTGTGCTGGTTATTTTGACCTGATGGATTGGCAAATTTCTTATGAGCATAGAAAATAAAAGCTGCAGCTGATTTTCAAGTACAAATCTTGGGTACAGCAAATGAAGTCACATTTTTTATTTGTTCATTTATTTGTTTATGCTGTTAGGAAACCATTTTTTAGCGAGTGTGAGGGAGAATACTTATTAGTCTAATAACAGCAGAATCATAAAAATGAGACATGTAGACAAATCTGCCTCTAGAAAATAATGTGGAGTTACAGAAGGTTAAGAATCTGTAAGGATCAATGGGTGCCAAGAGCTAAAAATAGATAAGCAGCATGGAGAAAAAGAGTGAAAAGAAAAATAAAATATCAAGACGCCATTAATAGTGTTTAGGATGGTTATTTTGTCTTTGTTCCCCTATTGAAAATTCCTAAAACTGCATTGACAGGCCTTTAGAAATTCTTGCAGATAGATTGTTATTATTATGCACATTGTCTAAACTCCTGTGGGTGTCTTTCTTTTCCACTTTAAACAGACACACATGTCTGTATATGTAAACACACAAACAAACACATGCATGCCTTTGACTTATATAATGAAGCACATCTTCAAATTATGAGTGTAACTAATTTGGTAAACAATGTTACCATGGGCAGTAAAGGACCAGGAGAGTTGTAACCAGTAATCCTGATTCTATAATGCTGAAGAATAATGTTTCCCATATGCACACGGACATTTTGTAACTATTATTATTGAAACATCCTCATATAATTTGGGAGATAATGCATCATGCTTTCTTTACCAGAAATACAGATGTTTTGATGAGAGTCTTCTGCCTAACTTCCTCTCAAAACTGCGTGGAGTATCAGGAAACATGTTTGCTCTTTATGAAGGCATCTATTCAGAGTGAAACAGGAAGATTACGGCACAAAACTAGACAGTTTTATTTCTCTATAGTCATCGCCATATTTTATCCATCCTATCTCCAAAATCCCAAAGGAATCCTAGAATTCATATTCGTGTGTTCCAGGGAAATAGGTGAGAATTACAAAAAGGCTATCCTTTGTCTTCTTTCTAGTACTCTAATATTCATAATGTTGTTGGCTCCACCCTGTAACTCAGCCCATTTCAATGGTTGATAAGAAATAGTAACACATGGTATTTTTACATTAATTTACTCTTTCCTTCCATTTACCAATTGTAATTCTGGAGTTCTTTTTATATCCTTACCATATCCAAAGTTAAACAACTCCAGTTTCTGACTTCTGAGTTTTGGGAACCTGGATAAGGACTGGGTATTATGCTTGCCACCTGAGTGATGGGCTCAATTATACTCCAAACCTCAGCATCATGCCTTTGTAACAAACCTGCACATATACCCACTGATTCTAAAATAAAAGTTGAAAGGGGGGGGAAAAGGGACTGGGTTCTGTGTGGCACACTGTATTAGTCTGCTAGAGCTTCCATAACAAAGCCACAGTGTCCGAGTGGCTTAAACAACAGGGAAGTTATTTTCTCACAATTCTGGAGGCTAGAAGTATGAGGTCAAGGTGTGATAGAGTTGGTTTCTTCTGACGCCTCTCATCTTGGCTTGTAGATAGTCACCTTCTCCCTGCACCTGCACATGGACACAGACACCAGTCACAAAGAAACCAGTCACATTGGCTTAGGACCCACCCATAAGACCTCATTTTACTTTAATATGTCCTTAAAGGCCCTATCTCCAGATTCAGTCATATTCTGAGTTGGGAGTTAGGACTTCAACATATGAATTTTAAGGGAACAAAATTCAGCCCATAACACACAGTTTTCACCAACATGGTACAAAAATCTGTAGGGCACTTTGCTGTAGAGAAAAATCCCCTGTTTCAAGTCTTATTTTTTTAAATCTCCTTCATGTAAATATTTGTGGTTTAACATATGGTTGGCAAGTCAGAAGTGACTCAGCCATTTAAAAAAATGTTTTAGATATTCCAACACATTCAAGTAGGTAATCCAGCCCTGTTGGGCAGACTGCCTGGATTTCAAATCTACACCCACACTGAATAGAGGCCAAAGATATTCTTTTTCTGCCCTCTACTCTCCACTCCATCCCAACTAAGTGAGATGGAATTATTTGAGGGGGGAAAAAAGATTGTGAACAAAATAATCATGGAGAAACACCAGATTCTCTTCTTTTAAACTCTTCCAACTTTCATCTAAAGGGTCATTTAAACATTTTCCCAAAGATCTATTATAGTGGGAATGGCATAATATAATCCCTTTATCATATAATGTCTCTCCTAGGTGCATTGCTACAAATATCTGATATGTCACATCTTTCCTTCCTTTCTTTCTTCCTTCTTTTCCTTCTTCCCTCCCCTCTGTACCTGTCCCTGCCTGCTTTCTCCCTAGTCCCTCTAATTCCCTAATTCACACATACAAGGAGGGAGGGGTGAACCTTAAGTAAACTGATTGCTAATGCAATTCATTTACCAATCATCTCTCTGTGATCACTCCAAGTCATCTGATGAGGACAATGAAGTTAATAGGACACATAAAGGAAGAAAAGCTGGGAAGAATAACTATAAGGGAATAAGCACAGGATCGAGAAGAATTGGGGAAGGTGACAGGCCGTGATCACAGTTAGGGGCACACTGGGAATACAGAAGGAAGGGGACGAATGAAAGCTTCTCCTTGTGACCTTAGTACATTGGGATATAGCTGATCACATTACCCAATTGGATTTTCTAACAAAATCTCAGTTGATGGAAAGATGTTATTCTGAAGGTAATATGTAGATATAAATGATTATATGTCTTTGGTATGTTATTTCTTTGCTGTAGAGAGAGAATCTATTATTTATTCATAGAAGTAGCACCAGCCTCACACAGTTTCCACAGGTATAAGGGATAATTTACAAACAAAATATGAGAGTCTGACAATGTAGAAAGAATCAAGGTTGTAATGAGGAAGATGTTTTTTTTAGCAGAATAAAAAGTGCTAGCATGCTGTCACTGGGGGATAGCTATGTAGTCGTTTGCAGGTCATGTTTTTCGGTAAACTGGTCCAGTGCTATTAAGAAGAAATTATAAGAAAACACATTTGTTTTTCTGCTTGATGGCCAGAAGTAATTTTAATAGATTCCTGAGTTTAGTCACCAGGAAAGCTAGAAACATATGGAAATCATTTTTAGTTGTTAATAATTTTGTTGCTGATGGGAATTGTAAGAGGATTTATTTTAATCACTTTAGACTTCTTAAAGGGACTGCTGATAGCTGGGGCCTGGGAGGATTAATTACTTCAAGTTTGTTCACTAACAAGCCCATGTGAAAGTGGGATTTTAGCTGTCAAGAGACAACATACCCACTCCAACTATCCAAATGGCACAGGTGTTAAGGAACCTCAGACCCCAGCTGAGGTCAGAAAGCAAAGCCTGGCAATAGATCAATAAATACTCTAAAGCATCTCTCATTTTTTTTTTTTTAACTTCTTTCCAGCAAAGTGAAACACACTAAAGCAGTGTGTGTTCTGGGTTTGGCTTGGGAAGTTAATAACTTTATGGTCCTGGGCAAGTTATTTCACTTTTCTCTGCCTCAATGACTTTATCTGTAAGGAGGAGATAACAATAGCAACTAACTACCTACTTACAATAGCACTTTGAAGGTTGTATTAGCCCATTTTCATACTGCTATAAAGAATAGACTGGGTAATTTATAAATGAAAAGAGGTTTAATGGACTCAAAATTCCTCATGGCTGGGGAGGGGAAATCATAGTGGAAGGGGAAGGAGGAGCAAAGGCGTGTCTTACATGGCAGCAGGCAAGAGAGCATGTGCAGTGGAACTGCCCTTTATAAAACCATCAGATATTGTGAGACATATTCACTATCACAAGAACAGCATGGGAAAAACCGGCCCCGATGATTCAAGGACCTCCCCACTGGGTTCCTCCCACAACATGTGGGGATTATGAGAGCTACAGTTCAAGATGCGATTTGGGTTGGGACACAGCCAAACCATATGATTCCACCCCAGCCCCCTCGCAAATCTCATGTCCTCACATTTCAAAACCAATCGTGCCTTCCCAAGAGTGCCCCAAAGTCTTAACTCATTTCAGTATTATCTCAAAAGTCCACACAGTCCAAAGTCTCAGCTGAGACAAGGCAAGTCCCCTTCTGTCTATGAGCCTGTAAAATCAAAAGCAAGCTAGTTACTTCCTAGATACAATGGGGGTACAGGCATTAGGTAAATACACCCTTTCCAAATGGGAGAAATTGGCCAAAACTAAGGGACTACAGGCTCCATGTAAGTCCAAAGTCCAGTGGGACAGTTAAATTTTAATGTTCCAAAATGATCTCCTTTGACTACATGTCTCATATCCAGGTCATGCTGATATAAGAAGTTGGTTCTCATGGTCTTGGGCGACTTTGCCCCCTGTGCCTTTGCAGGGTACAGCCTCCCTCCTGTCTACTTTCATGGGCTGGTATTGAGGGTCTGTGGCTTTTCAAGGTGCATGATGCAAGTTGTCAGTGGATCTCCCATTCTGGGGTCTGGAGGATGGTGGCCCTCTTCTCACATCTCCACTGGGCAGTGTCTTAGTGGGGACTCTGTGTGGGGGTCTCCCACCCCACATTCCCCTTCTACACTGCCCTAGCAGAGTTTCTCCATTAGGGTTCCTGCAGCACACCTCTGCCTGGACATTCAGGCATTTCCATATATCCTCTGAAATCTAGGCGGAGGTTCCCAAACTCAATCTTGATTTCTGTGCACCTGCAGCCCAATACCATGTGTAAGCTGTGAAGTCTTGGGGCTTGAATCATTTGAAGCAATGGCCTGAGCTGTATGTTGTCCCTTTTTAGCCACAGCTGAGACACAGGTCACCAAGTCCCAAGACTGCACAAAGCGGCAAGGACCTGGGCCTGGCCCATAAAACCATTTTTTTCTCCTACGGCTCCTGGCTTGTGATGGAGGGGCTGCTGTGAAGACTTCTCACATACTCTGGAGACATTTTCCTCACTGTTTTTGAGATTAACATTTGGCTCCTCGTTACTTATTCAAATTTCTCTTGCCAGCTTGAATTTCTCCCCAGAAAAATGGGCCTTCTCTTTCTATCACATTGTCAAGCTGCAAATTTTTTAAACTCTTATGCTCTGCTTCGCTTTAAACATAAGTTTCTAACTCTAAACCATATCTTTGTGAATGAATAAAACTGAATGCATTTAAGAGCACCCAAATCACATTGAATGCTTTGCTGCTTAGAAATTTCTTCTGCCAGATACCCTAATCATCTCTCAAGTTCTAAGTTCTACAGATCTCTAGAGCAGGGACAAAATGCCATGAGTCTCTTTGCTAAAGCATAGCAAGATCCCCTTTGCTCCAGTTCCCAATAAGTTCTTCTTCTCCATCTGAGACCACCCCAGCCTGGACTTCATTGTCCATATCATTATTAGCATTTTGCTCAAAACTATTCAATAAGTCTATAAGAAGTTCCAAACTTTTCCACATCTTCCTGCTTTCATCTGAGCCCTCCAAACCGTTCAATCCTCTGCCTGTTACTCAGTTACAAAGTCACTTCCACATTTTTGGGTATCTAAATAGCAGTACCCCACTCTACTAGTAGCAATTTACTATATTAGTCCATTTTCATACTGCTCTGAAGAGATACCCGAGACTGGGTAATTTATAAAGAAAAATAGGTTTAATGGACTCATAGTTCCGCATGGCTGGAAGGCCTCACAATCATGGTGGATGGTGAAGGAGGAACAAAGACATGTCCTACATGGTGGCAAGCAAGAGAGCGTGTGTAGGGGAACTGCCCTTTATTAAACCCTCAGATCCTGTGAGACTTACTCACTATCATGAAAATAGCATGGAAAAAAACCTGTCCCCATGATTCAATTACCTCTTACAGGGTTCCTCCCATGACATGTGGGGATTACAGGAGCTACAATTCAAGATGAAATTTGGGTGGAGACTCAGCCAAACCATATCAAAGATCAAATAAGATGACACACATGAGTCTTATAGCACCAAACCTGACACAGAATGAGTGCTCAGCAAATTATTAATATTCTGAGTCATATTGTTATACCTAAAAATCTGTGTCTGTTTCATTATACATGTTAGAAAGAGAAACACAAAATTAGAGTATTGAGGAGAGAGTAGGCCTAGGTCTGAAATTTTTATAATATTCATTGCAAAATAATGGAATTACAATTTGGAAAATAGAATTTGCAACATTTTTTTTGCATGGGAAAATTCCTAATGTTCTGATGCTCTCCAGTTCCTTTAAACTTTTTAGATATCAACTCAAGATGTTTTCAGTTGTGCTTTTGTTTTATTTTGCTTGTACCTTTGCTACTCAGAAATATTGTTCCTATATAAATAAGGGTTGTGGTATTTTCTTTGGTTATTTTTAAAATGTAACGTTTGTATGATCAGATTTAGCCCTTTTCTAAAAAATCTTTTATCCAATCTAACCATTTCCTAAAATTAAATATCTGTAACCTTTCCATTGAATAAGCAGGGTTCATGGGATATAATTATAAGGCAACTTTATTTTTGTCTTCCAATATTTAGCTCTTTAAATTTATTCTATGGGGCTGGTTCTTTTGTCTGGCTTTTGATCAAACTTAAGGACAGTTCCATGATTCTGATGGTTACTTTTTGGAAATGAAACAACCTTTAGTCAGTAATTAGTTTGTCCTGTTGAAGTACTAAGTTTCATTTGAAGGTAAAGCTTCTGTATTCTAGTCTGCTTGCTGCAGGCTGGTTGCTAGTGGGTGGGTGGGTGGAGACATGCAGGTTCTGCTTAACTTGCTCTTTCTTTCTCCTCTTGCACATGTAACCCTTTTTTCCACAAAGCCATTTCAGATCACTCTAGGTTTAGAGCTAGGAGAGGCAGAAGGGTATAAGACAAAACCACTCTTGCTTGCATGTCATTGAATGATAATCTAGTATCAATGCTCTCTAGATCTGGAAAGAATTTAAAGGGGAGTTTTTTGGGTATACCTTTATGGGTTCACCAGAGACCTGTGTGGTGCTTTGCCTTCTTCATCTCAGTGCTGGGGGTCTCTCACCTTAAGTTCCTATATAGGGAGAAGTGTATCTCTGATTGCCCCTTGGCTGGTTACTAACTCCTTCCTTAGCTCCTAGACATCTGGTAGCTTTCTAGCTTCTTTCTATTTGACCCTTTAGCATACTCTCTTGGACAAGACATGAGTTTAAGACATGCTATTTCTCTTGTGTGTAGATGGTATGTTTCTCCAAAATTATTGTGGGAATACACATGATCCCCAAGAAGCAATATTTCTTTCACTTATGTTTTAAACCAGCTCACTAGACAGATTCAAGGTCCTATACATTACTTAGGAATGAGTGGCTCTTACCAGTGAGTTTCTCAATCTACATGAGAAATACAGGAAACTTTTCAGCTGGTCTCCTTACACTTCTTTCTCTAGGTTTAGGGAAAATGGTCACAGCAAATCAATTTCTTTCTCTGAATTCCTCTGGTAATGCACAGGCACTTTTAAATCCTCAATTTGGGTGTGGGATTAAGAGTGCAATAATAGGTTATTTCTCTCTGACTGTAAAAAGTAACATTCCATTCTAGAAAATGCAACTATTATGTGGGTGTATCACAAGACAGGATGCTATATTCTAATTTTTTCATAACTATGTACTATGTCTTATTTTTAATTTTCTTTATATTATCTTATATAGAGACATACCAATTGAAAAAATACATATAATGTATATAACCTGTATACATGTGTGTATATATAATTGTGGTAAAAAAAACATAAAATTTACCTTCTTAATCATTTTAAAGTATACAGTTGAGTAATGTTAAGTATATTCACATTGTTGTGAAACATGGACTACATGTTAAATGTCTCATTGTATATTGAAGAAATCTGGCTTTTTCTGTGATCAAACTTTGTAAAAGCATTTTGGTTAGAATATTGTCATGAGAAACTTGTTCAAGCTGTTTCATAGAAGGGAAACTGGTATTAGGATAGACATAGCAAATAAGGAGATAGAATCTCCTAAAAATTCCAGTTCAGTAGCTATAACAGTGCCAAGCTTCATGGAAATTATTGCTGGAAGTAGAAGCAGGAACAGGAATAGCTCTCAAAACCTCAGCTCTATGAGTCTCCATTGCACAGATTCCCTATCAATAATACCTAGGTGTTCCTAGTCTGCCCGCTTCCTTTTGAACTGATACTATCTGCTTACTGTTTTCCTGTCCTTCATCTATCATTTTTTAGTACATTGTAATTTTGGTTTTCTCAGTTTCTGGTTCATAATAATTTCTGTTTACTGCCTTATGGCCCTGACAAACTGTTCATAACTCCAGCTTATTGTCACACAGTGAAATTCCTCATTCTCTTGTTATTGGTATTTCCGAATTGAAATTTTCAAGAGAGGAAATTAGATTGCCTTTGTTTATCTTTTCATACCATGTGGGCACTGCCAGGCAAAGCACAGGCTACCCTTGGGTGAAAATGTGGCCATATATGACTGCTACTTGAGCGGAGGCTTGGGGGACATGCTTCCTGAGAAGGAGACCTGGGTATGGCGGGCAACGTGCTTAATTTCATGCACTTAATAAAAATAACTTATGTGGCTGGGCATGGTGGCTCATGCCTGTAATCCCAGCACTTTGGGAGGTCGAGGTGGGTGGATCACTTGCGTTTGAGATCAGTGGGGCCAACATGGCGAAACCCCATCTCCACTAAAAATACATAAATTAGCCAGGCATGGTGGTACACACCTGTAATCCCAGCTACTCGGGAGGCTGAGGCAGAAGAATTGCTGGAATCTGGGGGTTGGAGGTTGTAGTGAGCCGAGATTGCCCCACTGCACTCTAGCCTGGGCAACAGAGTGAGACTCTATCTCAAAAAATATCAATTATGTGCATGCTTACACAAGAATAAGTCCATCTCTATATATTCATTTTCACAGTTTTCAGCAGAGAACCAGGAACTCTTATAGGAGAAGAAGGCTAATAAACGCCCTCTGTGAACAAAGAATTGAAAAAGGGCTTCTGAGTTTCTCATGGTAATGGGGGGTGGGTGGGCCATTTTCCTGATTTGGGTTCCCCCAGCAGCAGACCCTGAGACAAGGATGCTACTGCAGATAGTTTATTTGGGAGATGATAACAGGACACACTGGTAAGGGAGGTGAAAAAAATGAGACAAGGGAGGAAGGCAGCCAACAGAGAGTGCATTTTTAGGGAGTTACCATGGTGACTGTTCACCAGTTCATTCTGGGAAATGTAGAATGCACCTTAGAGTTATCCCACATGGGGACCCAGGAAACTGGATATTTATCCACCAACTTCCCATCTATCATCAGTTGAGGGATGCTTCTGGGAGTTACTAATTCTCTGGTACCACTGGCTTGTCCTGTGCACACCTTATAGTGCTATGCCTGGGAAAACCTCTCAATCCAGGAGTCACAAGAGTTTGTAGTCAGCAGCCTTTGAAAGTACAGGAGGGGAGAGCAAAAGAACTGTGGACAGGGCATTGGCAGCACTTACCCCAACACCCCTCCCACTCTCTTCTTTATTGAATGAAGCCTAATTTTATTCAGGCATTCAACCCTTCCAGTAGGTGACCCTATCTAGAGCTTAAGAGTAAATCTTGATTAATCTTAGCTAGTCATGGCGATTTCTTTCTATTGCGCATAGGTAGTCACGGTGTAGTCTTGCATGAGATGTGAGATGAGATCTTCTGGAGAGTCATTGGGAAAGGCCTCTTCATACTTAGAAAGAGACTCACAGGAAAAGGCAGCATCTTATTTTGTACCAGATGTTCCATATATTCATGTGTCACTTGGAAATGTGAGACGGTGCCAGGAGCCTTGAATTAACCAGCCTTAAAGATACCCCTACCATAGCATTTCCCCTTTTGAGAGATGACAACTTTTCTGACTATCTAAATCATTTTGAGTAAAATTTGTTCTACCTGCAGCCCAAGACATCCTAGTTGGTACAAGGATAAAGTGTAAGTATGCAATGAGAAGAAAGCTCATTTCTTGAGAAGGAAACTCAATCTTTCAAAAATATTGATTAAGAGATTACAGGATGATGTGAATATGTTGTGACAATTTCAAATCACTTTGTATAACGCTTATACCCCTCTTATAGTACAAATACAATTCAGGAGGTTTTGCTGATGATCTTTAATTCTAGAATAGCAGTTTTTTCAATCTCAACCTTTGATTGCATGTCTATTCAATATTCCAGTGATTAAGTATCAACTATGCATAAAACACTTGTTCTACATACTGAAGTGTAAGTAGTTGTCTTGAAGGAAAGCACATGTGCAACTGGTTGGGCTACCAGCCAAGCTAACCACCTTTTCCCCTGAAGATTATTCTTAATGGAAAGACTGACAATACAAATGATGCCTACTTAGTCTTGGGTATTTGGCAGACAATTTCTCAGAAATGAATAAAGTGAACCTGTTACTTGGAGAAAAATGATTGACAGTATTTGTTGCCAATGATAAAATGTAAGCTTTTAAGTAAAATTTTACAGTATGGAAAACTTTTATCTGCCACGCAACAGCTTTCCATACTTATAGACTCCTTTGATGAAATTAGTGGTGGTATTAACAAATATGATTTTTTGATACTGTATAATAAAATCTGTCAGCATTTGGAACATATGCATAACTCAGTGAAGCAATATTTTTCAAACAAGTGATGCATGATGTTATAAAATGCATAGGCAGAAGATCTATTCAGAGTGTAAGATAGAATTTTAATGTAACAGAATAAAAATTACTTTTAAAATATGGTTTAAGGTTTCACATTACAACTAATTTTTAAGAAACTACCATTTGTTGAATTTTGATATAGTGTCAAAAAAGAATATCCACAATTATCTGAAAATTCTTAAAATGTTCTTTCTGTTCAAACCACATATCTGGGTAAAGCTGAATTTTATTCATATACATCAACTAAAATAGTATGTCATGACACACTGAATACAGAAGGAGATATATGAATCCAGCTGTCTTCTAATAAGGCGGATGTTAAAAAGGCTTACAAAAACAAAATATTGCCACTTCTCTCACTTAATTTTTTGTTTTTGTAAAATATATTTTTCATAAAAGTGTAATTTATGTTAATATGCAATGAGTTTATTAATTTTAAATAATAATTTTGTTTTTACTTCCTAATACAACAAATACTGGTAAACATAACCCACATAAACAAAGCTTTTTGGGTGTCCTCAATAATTTTTAAGAATTTCCAGGAGTCCTGTGACAAAAAAATTTGCGAACTATTTTTAAAGGGCATAGAGGAAAAGGCTCAAAATTGTGGATGGGTGGGAGATAGCATCAGAAAGAGAGGTGCACAGTAAGGATAAACCAAGAGACCTGTGACTGATAAACACAGAAGTGAGGGTACAATTGAATTTGAGTTAATGATCTTGAAGTAAAGAACAGTGGAGGCCGGGGCGCAGTGGCTCACCCCTATAATCCCAGCACTTTGGGAGGCCGAGGCGGGTGAATCACAAGGTCAAGAAATTGAGACCATCCTGGTCAACATGGTGAAACGCCGTCTCTACTAAAAATACGAAAATTAGCTGGGCATGGTGGTGCACCCCTGTAGTCTCAGCTACTCGGGAGGCTGAGGCAGGAGAATTGCTTGAACCCAGGAGGCAGAGGTTGTGGTGAGCCGAGATTGCGCCACTGCACTCCAGCCTGGGGTAACAAGAGCGAAACTCCGTCTCAAAAAAAAAAAAAAAAAAAACAGTGGAGAGGTTAAGAGGTTACATAGGAGGAGGTATGTGGGAAATTTCTTGAAGCATGGGAATTCTGGGTTCTCTCTCAACCCCTGTAGGTGGAGGAATGGAGGTAAGTAAAAGGGAAGAATAGATCTGGGGTGATTTATTGATATATCCTACATTGTCATCATTCTTTATGGTGTTTGTTTGTTTGTTTGTTTTTGAGTTGGGGTGTCACTCTGTTGCCCAGGCTGGAGTGCAGTGGCGCGATCTCAGCTCACTGCAGCTTCCACCTCCAGGGTTCAATCAATTCTTCCACCTCAGCCCCCTTAGTAGCTGGGATTACAGGTGCGCACCAACATGCCCGGCTAATTTTTGCATTTTTAGTACAGATGGGGTTTCACCATGTTGGCCAGGCTGGTCTTGAATTCCTGACCTCAGGTTACCCACCCACCTTGGCCTCCCAAAATGCTGGAATTATAGGTGTGAGCCACCATGCCCAGCCTATAGTTCTTTATGTTTATCAAATACACAATAAACAAACAAAGTAAAACACAACGTTAAAGGGACTTTTTTTTTTCAGAAATGAGCATATTTAATATTTTTCAGTTTGGAGGATGCAGAGTTAATGAGGTTTTTTTCTCTTCAGGAGGTACATGAGATTTACTAGGAAACCAGGGAACATACTGGCATGTCTGAATGAATGAATCTCAGCTTGTTGGGGGAGAACCCTGTCTAATGTGCCAAATATTAGCAAATGTTCCAGACATGTTTCAGCTATATAGGCTTCACATAAAAACTGACTGATAGAGGTCCCTCAGAATGAAGAATGGCATTTACTGAATCTGAAGCTCCTGATTTCTGGATTCAAAATCCACGAGGTCCAGCTTGAGCCTTGATATTGTACCACTTTTATTGTAGAGTACATCATCTTTTCTCCTTAGGTGATAAGCCTTGCCTATTTGACATTTATACTTCAAAATATAGGATACTCCTTGGAAGAAATCTTGTTAATTGTTTGCTAGTAGAAAAAGAATGCCAATTATTATTTAATACCACTATGTACAGCAAATGATTCATGTCAAATTGCTCTGAATGAATTAGAATGAATTTCTGTCTTTACAGAAACTAGACTTCCAATTTCTGGAGTAGTAACATTACAAATATAATATAATGTTGGAAATAGATGCTTGGTGCCACAAAGAAAAATTAGCACTGAGACAAAGAATCTTTCAGCAACGCAATTTTTACTTCCCGGACTGCAGAAATGGTACTCTCGCTAGCCTCTTGCCACAAGAGTACAATGAACAAAGGAAAAATAGACAAATTTATCCCTTGTCCATTTGGGGTCATTCTTAGTGCTGTGTCTGATATCCATTGGCTGGAGCCAGACCTCACAATCTAAACTAAAACCCAATTAGCTAGTAACTTAAAACTTTTCTAAACAGGTAAAAGCAGTGGAGAACTGGGACATGCCTGTGAGCACGTCTAGCACAGATATCCTGGTTAAAAAAAAGGACATAGAATATACTGTGTACCTGTAAGCACGGCATGTCTAACAGCTACATAGGATAGGGCTTAACAAAGTTATTAGCACACTTATTCTTTAATAAGAAAGGAAACTTGAAAAAGAAACTTATCTACTTCCCACATATAATATAATAATATTTGAGACAGGGAAATGGGTAAAACTACTACTAAAACCAAAACCAAAGATGTATTTGAATCAACCTTGAGCAATAGTATTTATTGTAAAACCAGTTGGAAAATGAGGGAAAGATATCTTACTTGGGAAGGGAGGGAGGGAGGCGGCAAGAGGATCTACTATTGTATGAATCCCTTCTGTTTCTCAGACTCTGTAACTTATTTCATTTTATCCCTCAACACCTTCCAAAGTAATTTTTTTGCCTCATATTTTAGAGATGAAGACACCTTCACATTTTAGAGATTAAGGCTATGTACAGGGAATGATTTATATCAAATTGCTCTAAATGAATTAGCATGAATTTCTGTCTTTACAGAATCTAGACTCGGGCAAATTCCCCAAATTTTGGCAAATTGCCCAAGATCAGAGATCTCAAAGGTTTCCAACTGAGATTCAAACCCAAATATCGTGATCTTTGAAGATCATTCTTTTTATGGTTTCTTGGAAACTCCCAACTCAGATCCTACGGAGGGCATTCCAATTAACTATAGGGGAATAAAGGAAGAAAGCATATTGCTATAACTATTGTTCCTATTTTATTTCATCTAGTTTATAAACGAAAAGTATTAGTCTTCATTTTTATTGTTCTTGAAATAGTTGAGAAGTATTTTTAGAAAAATAAACACAGTTTTGAGGATTTTAGAGATAGACCCTATAAATCAACAATATAATTGCTACTCACTTATATTTAAGCCATCCATTAAGCCAAATCTTTTACCCAGATATGGTTTTGGATCAGAGGACTTCATTTTGCTGCTTAAAAATAGATAAAATACATATTTCATCTTTCTACAATGTTTCATCTTTCTAACTGTTAAGCAAGGATATACACTGCCACTCTCAAAACAGTCATGCACAGCATACATAGCTCAAATATGTATGTATGTATGTATGTATGTATGGTTTTAAATAAAAGATTCCTCTTCAAGGGCTTTGAGCTCTGTGGAATAAGTCACATAAACTTAACTTTTCATAGTTTAATAGTTGCTGTGATTAATTTTATTTAAGGTATCATTCATAAGGTAGATAAAAATTCTTAACCCCTTACCTAATTTGCTCTCATTATTTGGGCAGCCTTCTCCTCTTTGTTCTCAAAATTACACAATCAGTCAGGCATGGTGGCTCATGCCTGTAATCTCAGCTACGCAGGAGGCTGAGGTGGGAGAACTGCTTGAGGCCAGGAGTTTGAGACCAGCCTGAGCAACATAGTGAGACCCTGTTTCTATAAAAAAGTTATCCAATCTACTTTGAACTTATTTACTATCCTGTTCTCTTTTGTCCTTGGAAAGTTCCCAGTGCCATTAGTCAAGTTTTACAATTAGAAATCAAATACTGGACATTAATGATCATAAGTTAGATAACTTCTTTAAGTTTTAGTTTCCTTTTCTGAAAACTGGGAATAAAAATACTGTCTCCTATAGTTGTCAGAAGTAAATGAAATACTTGTAAATCCGTTAGCCCCATGCTTGACTCAATAAATGCTAGCTGTTATTATTATTAATATAGAATCAAATTAGACAACAAGCCTGGCAATTTCAAACTATCTAAAATTTTATTTTGCCAAAATGTTCATTTTTTGAAGAAAAATTTTAATATACTTCAAAAAAATTTTGAAGAGCTTACCATTAAAGCCATATGAAAAATAAGGTTTCAAAAATAAGACAAAAATCAAAAGTCTGGCAAAGTAAATTGCCTCAGAAGCATAAGCAATTAAGGGCACCGCTGACTGTCTCCATAGGTATTTGAACCAATTTTCCATAAGAAGAATGCTGGAAGGGGAGCTACCTGTTCTTAGAGCTGGTTCTGAGCTTCTAGGCAATAGACACAGGAAATTGGAAATAGTAACTTACACTGTTTTTTCCATGACTAATCAAAGGAAATTCCTGTTCAATGACCAGAAAGCAAAACGGTTCTGTCCTTAAAATTTCAAAAGGAAGTTATTGATTTGAAACTTCATAGTAGAGACATTGACCAATACTATATGCATTATTTTACAGGATATGAAGAAATATTCTGCATTTACATCCATTGTTTCACCTAGCAACTGGGCAACACTGAGTGTAAGATTGAGCTCTTTGATGAGAGCCCTCACAAGTTTGTGCTATTGAGAGAAAATCTGCATTTAGCAACCATTATCAGATCTGTTGGTAGGAAATTTTATTTGGAAAACTGGCAAGTCTGGTATATATAAAATGTTTCCCCCATTCCAATGAAGAATCAGAGTCCTAGAAGAACAAAAACAAAACTCAACAAAACAAAAAATTCTGAATTTTTAGAAGTTTACAAGAACCTGGAGAACATACTGGAGAAAAATGAAGAGCAGAGGTTATCAGTTTCCCAAAAGGTTAATTCCTAGTAACAAGTATTTGTGTGTGTGTGTGTGTGTGTGTGTGTGTGTGTGTGTGTGTGTATGAATGAAAGTAAAATAGGAACTTATTTAACAAGAAACTTCAATATCTACATATTTTTCAAAAGTAATGAAAGTACATGATTTCTTATATTTAAAACCCTGAATTTATAAATATTGAAATTTGTAGATGCAAGTGGCAAAATTTCTAGGAAAGAACATGGCTAGGGCTGACCATGACCTTTTTGAGGCATGCTTTTTGGATAATGCACAGAAGATGTGGGACAGGCACTAAGATGTCAACTGATTAAGGTCACATAAGAAATAACTGTCAGCGGCTGGGCGTGGTGGCTCAAGCCTGTAATCCCAGCACTTTGGGAGGCCGAGGTGGGCAGATCATGAGGTCGAGAGACTGAGACCATCCTGACCAACATGGTGAAACCCCGTCTCTACTAAAAATACAAAAATTAGCTGGGTGTGGTGGCATGTGCCTGTAGTCCCAGCTACTCAGGAGGCTGAGGCAAGAGAATTGCTTGAACCCGGGAGGTGGAGGTTGCAGTGAGCTGAGATTGTGCCATTGCACTCCAGCCTGGCGCCTGGCGACAGAGTGAGACTCTGTCTCAAAAAAAAATTAATAATAATGAAATAAAAAAATAACTGTCAGAGCATGGAATACTCAGTATCTGTGTAAGTACATTCTCACCTGTTGTCAATTTAGTACGTATCTAAAAGTTTGCTTTACTAAATAAGAAACAAAGCTAATGTCATTAACAGTCCCTCAGTTAAAATAAACAATGATATAAATCATCCTATTAGATATATGCACACATATGTTCATTGTAGTACTATTCACAATAGTGAAGACATGGAATCAACCCAAATGCCCATCATCAATTATAGACTGGATAAAGAAAATGTTGTATATATACACCATGGAATACTGTGCAGCCATGAAAAGGAATGAGATCATGTCCTTTGCAGGGACATGGGTGAACCTGGAAGCCACCATCCTCAGCAAACTAACACAGGAACAGAAAACTAAACACCACATGTTCTCACTTATAAGTGGAAGCTGAACAATGAGAACACATGGATACAGGGAGCGGAACAACACACAAGGGCCTGTTGGTAGTGGGAGGGAGAGCATCAGGAAAAATAGCTATTTATACTGGGCTTAATACCTAGGTGATGGGTTGAAAGCTACAGCAAACCACCATGGCACATGTTTACTTATGTAACATACCTGCACAACCTGTGCATGTATCTTGGAACTTAAATCAAATAAAGTAAACAGATGAACAAATCTTCCTATTTCAGGAGTTGCTTCCCTACTGGGACCCAGGTATTTGAAATCTCTTGTCAAAAACTTTATTTGATAGAGCTGTGTATCCATTGTTGAAATTTCATATCTATTCATCACTTTTATTTATGCTTCATTGTGATGTTCTGTAAATACTCACTTTCTCTTTGCATCTCTTCGTTCACGTCCATGTTGCAGTTTTGGCACACTGACATATTCCATATTTGTCTGGAACAGTGGTTCTCCATGTTGGCTGCACATTAGAATCATCTGGGGGAGCTTTTAAATCTATCCATTTAATCAATGAAGTCAAAGGCCCTGAGACTGGGGGCTCAGGCATTGGCAGGTTTCAAAAACTCTCCAGGTGATTCTAATGTGTAGCCAGGGTAAGAACCAATGGGCTACAGCCTTGAAGAAGGCTGTTTATTTAACCTTTTAAATCTGTTTTCTTTTTCCTTAGGGTTGACTATGTTATGACAGGTTATGCCTCTATGTAGTACCTTTACATGTTTATTTTCAGAAGGCTATTTCTGTATTTCCAATGTCTTGGGGCTATCTCTTTGTAGCCTCAAAGAACAATCAATAATAAATGCTATACTTTAAAATGATTTAGTTATACCAACTTAGGGCTTTTTATTGCTTTTTGTCAATATTTGAATGTGCAGTGTTTTTCAACCTTGACTGCACTTTGTAAACACTTAGGGATTTAAAAAAATATATTGATGCCTTGGTGGTAGTCTTATCCCCACAAATTCTGATGAAATTGATCTTGGGGGTTCAGCCTTGATATTGGGATTGAAAACAAAGCTCCTCAGGTGATACTATTAATAGACTCTTAGCAGATATTGCTCATAAACATTTTCAAGACAGGTAAACTGAATGTTAGGTAAATGATACGCTAATCAAACTAAGGCAGCCAGTCAACCTTGGCTCCATGTGGGAATTGCCTGGAATCAGGGTGCTTTAAAAAATACTGATGCCTATGCCCTAGCAATTATGATGTAGTAAGTTTGGGGTATAACCTAAATTTCGGGACTCTCCAAATCTTCCCTGGTGATTCTGATATGCAGCAAAGTTTTGACAACCACAGTCTAGCCTGGTCTATTGTGATGGTTAATATTAAGTGCCAACTCTGATTGGATTGACGGATGCAAAGTACTGTTTCTGGGGTGTATCTGGGCGTTTCTGGGTGTTGCCAGCTGAGATTAATATTTGAGTCAGTGGACTGGAGACGAAGACCCGCCCCTACCAGGAAGATCCACTTACACTGTGATTGGGAGCAATCAGCTGCCAGCGTGGCTAGAAAGGCAGGCAGAAGGTGGAAGAGCTAACTTGCTGAGTCTTGGCCTTCGTCTTTATCCCGTGCTGGATGCTTCCTGCCCTCGAACGTCAGACTCCGAGTTCTTCGGCCTTTGGACTCTTGGACTTACACCAGTGGTTTGCTAGGGGCTCTTGGGCCTTTGGCCACAGACTCAAGACTGCACTGTTGGCTTCCCTACTTTTGAGGCTTTGGGATCTGGACTGAGTCACTACTGGCTTCCTTGCTCCTCAGCCTGCAGAAGGCCTATCGTGGACTTCACCTTGTGTCCGTGTGAGTCAGTTCTCCTTAATAATTTCCCTTTCATGTCTACATATATCCTATTAGTTTTGTCCTTCTAGATAACCCTACGAATACATCTACCAAACACATACCTGTTTAGTCCCTTTCAATAGTTTAAGTCATATTAAGGATGTTTTAAAGGGCACTTGTATGTGAATTTTATCTAATAGAGGCTTAAATGACTTAGTAAATTGATGGTGTATTCCTGCTTCTTTTTGTTCGTATGTGTTTCAGAAGAAAAGGTCCAAACTGTGAAAATTGAATGTGGTACAGAGTCCTACAGTTCATTAATTTTGATTTACTTATTGTTCAAACCTTTGTTAAGAATTTTTTTTTTCTTTGGTCTGATTTCTTCTGTCTTGTGTTGAATGGGAGTTTCTAGAGGGCAACCCAATCTCTCTAACATGCTTTGTTGCCCATTTAATACACCCCCATATGTCTTTCCAGAATTCAGTTGGATTATCAATTATTTTTCCTGAGTTCAATTGGATTTACATAAGTAGCTGCCTAAAAGTCCCCACTAAGGCTGACTCTCAGAACCCAGTGGAGACTCAGGGGTACAGGTGAACCTAGGTTTGATACTTGGCCTCATTTCTGCCTTTCTCTTTGAGAAGAAAGAAAGCACCTTTATAGCATTATTGAGCAGGCCTTTCCAGAAACTGTCTTAGTTGAAAAAGGGTCTCTTTTGAAAGGAAACTCATATGTTTAACTAGTGACAATAAAGTAGCAGAGAGGATATTGATTTGTTTTGGAAACCAACACAGTTTTTATTACAGTTCAACAAAATTGCCAATATCCTTCTTAAAGAAAGCATTTTAATAAAATTGACATCCTTGGCAGAGAAACAGAGCAAGTCTTTCATTTTCAAACAGTTGCCACTGGGGGTCACCATTACAATTGCTAAGCTTTGCGGGCTGTTCCAGAGCTACTGCAGCAACTTGCCTAAAATGAGGGAGAAGATGAGAGAAGGACTAATGTCTTTCAAGCAGCTTTTCCTTAGTGTCACAGGGGAGGCATCGTTCAGAAAGGAAGAGAAACACTTGTGTTTTGTGGGTAGGATACTCACCTGTGGTAAGAAAGGATTCAATAAATTGTCTTGTCTGTCCAATAGATAAAACAATTCTTCATAGTTATAGCATATCTCTGAGGTCTGTGCCAGCCCTCAGAGAGGGTGATCAATATGCACTTTTATGCCCTTCTGAATTTTCAGAAATTAAACTAGGATTTGTCTGCAGCATGCTTTTTAAATCACTCAACCTTGTTTTCTTTGTTTTATGAGTATCAACCCTTAACTGTCTTATGTTATTAGTCAATACATTGTTTCTGCCTAAAAATCCCTTTAGCTGTTTGCTTGGTACATATTAAATTACTGTCATTGCCATTACATAAGGGAAATCAAATAACCTAGCCAAAGCCAGCATCCCCTAGAGTGTGAGTCATCATAGGACAAACAGGGCTTTGGACAATGTGAGGATATGTATGTATAAATTCTGCAATGTAGGCACTCAGGAGAAGCAACCCAGGCAGGAGAGGGGGCCATGACAGCAGATGGCACTCCTGACTATATCTAAAACAGGATATCTTAACTATTGGGTGGACTCCACTTATGTTAAACTTATCCCAAGTAAAGCATCCCTTTCCATAAAATTCTCTTTACCTTCATTGTTCACTCAGTACATTTAATCAACATTTACCAGACATTCCCATGGTTAAAACTTTGATTAAAACGACACATAACACAGAATTACTGCCTTCAAGGATTGCTCCTGAGTTGTGACTTGTGCACACAGGGCCTTCTGCTCAGAAGTCCCCCCTCTCCCATCATTGTCTTAAAATTCTTAATAATTTTGAAATAAGCGACCTTGTATTTTCATTTTGTTTTGAGCCTCTGAAAATTATTTAGCTTGTTCTGACTGCCCCAAAGGGGTTCATACTATACAGGGGGAGAGAAAAAATAACATGTACTTGGTAATGTAATGGCAAGATTTTAGATGTGATCTATTAGCTATGTGAACAAAAGATACCATAGAGTATTATCCTGTTTGCAGGGAAGTGGATCGAATTTAGGAAAGTTTTGTTCATAATTTCCATATTACTAAGTACTTACTATGTACAAGGTTCTGTGCTAAATGATTTAGAGTATTCAGATATGAATTGATGATGAATCCTGCCCATCTCCAAGTTAACTCAGTATATGAAAAACTTATACGGGGCAGAATGAGTTTGATGATTAGGTAGGACATGTGACTGGATGGAGTGTTTTGTGAATAATGCGTTTTTCCTACTTGAGTGTGTTTTTTTCCTAATCTCTTGCAGGTCTGCTAGACCAACCATTCTATCACATTCCTCTGAAACGCCCTTATTCAAAAATACTCATAGGTTCCTTGTCGCTTCAAGATAATTGTAGACCCCTAAGCATGGCAT
Source organism: Ateles fusciceps (assembly GCA_036589455.1). Lineage (NCBI taxonomy): Eukaryota > Metazoa > Chordata > Mammalia > Primates > Atelidae > Ateles > Ateles fusciceps. The sequence continues at coordinate 287,274 of JAZHEH010000145.1, forward strand.
TCAAGATATCCTGCAGTATTGTTCTCAAGCCTTCATTTGTAACCTAATGCTTTATTATTCTATGTGATTCCTTTGCCTTTGATCAAAGTAGGCTGTCTGAAATCCTAATGTATCAGTTATCAATTGTTGCATAAGAGATTACTCCCAAATTTAGCAGCTTTAAACAATAAACATGTATTCTCTCAGTTTCTGTGGGTTAGGAATCTGGGGGCAGCTTAGCTAAGTGGTTCTACACTTGGCAAAAGTAAAAGAAACTGGAGAAAGAAGCTGACAACATATAAGGAAGCAGAAACAGAGTGAATCTCAGACATAAATAGGGTAGCATCTCTAGAGAAAGGAGCAAAAATGCTACCAAATTCTCAGATATCTTGGTTGTGTTGAACCATTCTACTTGGTAAAAAATCCCACCCTCTTGAAATGTTGGCTGAAGGCAAGGGAATTATTGAATGGGCTATGGAGAAATGAGAGTTAGGGAGTTATTCTTCTCACTTACTGAAATATTTGGATTTTAGTTGTTGCTGGCTTAATGCTGTTCTGGCTTTTGTATTAACTTTTGTATATGAGGAATGCTCTTCATGGTTAAATATATCATTTAGCTCAGGGATGTAGAATGATGAAAATCAGCACCTGGATGGGATGGTGACGACGTTAGGGAGAAATGGACATTTCCTGGGAATCATGGATTCTGAAACTAACAAACAAGTTGTCCATTGGTTCCCAAAGCACCTCTTTTATATGAGTGGCTGTCATTTTTTATGGGAAAACAGAGACTACATCTGCAGTTAATAAGAGGATAGTTTGAGTATATTGATTATGGCTCATATTTGAGGTTATATGCTTAGGAAGAAGGGTGTTGTGTTCCTGGCAACAAGCGAAGGTTGAACCGTACTGCGTATGTACTTCTGCCATTGTAAAATATTTGACCAGACCCACAAGCCATAGGCATGTCATCTGGAGACTTTCTTCGTGTTGATAGGATCTAAATTAACCACACATTAATTCAACCTTTGAACTTACTCAATATGCTAGTAAGCCCTAAGTGTTCCATCTGAGCCATAAGTGTATGATATTACTGGTCAAGCAAACCCAGAAATGAAGTAGAGAAAAAAACAAAGGAGAGGAGAGCAATGCTGCTCTTTTACATAAAGGGGCCTTTGTGATTATGGGCTCTCTGTCCTTGGTCTTGGATGTCTGTCTCTATTTATATTTAATGGTTGTTCTGGGCCCTGGGACAAGCTTGTCACCATGGGGTTGAAAGTGAAGGTACATTTTCTAAGGAGGAGGTGGCTTTCAAATAATGGCCTAAAACTATTGCAGTGTTCTGTGACAAATCTCCTGTGGCCCTGCCCTAGTTAGAACTCTGGAAATGAAGTTACTTTGGTGTGGATTAGAATAAAGGAAATGTAAGGTTGGAAGAAATCTGAAAGGGCATCTTGTGTAACTTGTACCTGAATTACCTTTAAAAAGTGGCCTCTGTCATGCAGATAAGTCCACACTTATACAAGCTGGTCAGTGACAGAAAAGTCTTTACTGTATAGAATTCCTGGCATATATTGAACTGAACTCTATTTTCCTATGGCTTCGTCTCGTTGATTTGGGCAGTTAAATAATGAGAAAATTGAATCTCTCACAAAAGTTTTTAAATTTTTTTATACATCATGATTTCTAAACAGAAGTAAGCCAACACATCTGTTCTCTCTTATGATACAGTGAAAAGATTCCAAACTTTTAACTTTAAAACCTAACCTGTATATTAGTCTGTTCTATGCTGCTAATAAAGACATATGGAGACTGGGTGATTTACAAAGGAAAGATGTTTAATTTACTCACAGTTCAGCGTGGTTGAGGTGGCCTCCGGAAACTTAAAATCAAGGCAGAGAGGAAGCAACCCGGTCTTCTTCACCTGGTGGCAGCAAGGAGAAGTGCCAAGCAAAAGGGGGAAAGGCCCCTTATAAAACCATCAGATCTATGAGAACTCACTTATTATCACAAGGACAGCATGATGGTAAGTGCCTCCGTGATTCAATTACCTTCCACCAGGTCCCTCCCATGACGTGTGGGGATTAGGGAAACTACAGTTCAAGATGAGATTTGGTTGGGGACACAGCCAAACCATATCACTTTGCATAGCCTGGGGATGCTACTGCACATAATTTACATCCCTCTGCTTCTGTCCTGACCCCATACAATTTAGTTTTAGCACAGCATCTAGAGTTAATTATAAAACAAATTAAAATCTGTCAACATGGTGAAACCTTGATCCTACAAAATACACAAAAAATTAGCCAGGCCTGGTGGCAGGCACCTGTAATCCCTGTTACTCGGGAGGCTGAGGCAGGAGAATTATTTGAACCCGGGAGGCAGAGGTTGCAGTGAGTTGAGATTGTGCCACTGCACTCCAGCCTGGGTAGCAGAGCAAGACTCTGTCTCAAAAAAAAAATAACCTAAAATCAGGTCACATTATTCCTCTGCCAAAAAACTGTTAATGTCTGCATTTCACACGGGGTGTAATACAAAGTTCTTAGAATGGCCCAGGAATCCCTACATGATTGTCCTTAGTTACCTATCTGATGGTCTCTCCTAACTGCCGGCCCTGCTCCATCCACAGTGACTTTCTTGCTGTCTCTGGAACATGCCTTTACATCAGGATCTTGACTCTAATAATCTTCCCTTAGATGGATTAGCTTGCTCTTTCACTTCCTTTAGATTTTTGTTCAGATTTCACCCTTTTGGTGAGGTCCATTCTTTCTTATCCTATTTAGAACTGCACCACTCTCTTCCTGTACTTTAGGTTTCTTTGTCATTTCCCTCCTGCTCCTGGAAGCCAATCTCTTTCAATGCATTACTATTTAATTTACTTGTCCATTATGTCTGTTGTTTAATCTCTCCCCCCCCCTAAGAATGTGAGCTAATGGGGACAGGAATTTTTGCCTGTTTTGTTCTCTGATGTATCCTAAGTACCTAGAATTGTGCCTGGCAGGTATAGTACACACTCAATAATCATTGAATGGATTGAACTTAGAATCCATTTTTTGAAATTCTCCAGCCCCTTCTTAATGGACGTTGAGCTTTCCATTCTGTATGTTTAGAAATTGATCTTTGGTTCTTTGTTGAAAATCTTGTGTATCTTCGGCGGATATTTTGACTTTCTTCCTATTTTAAGAAATAATAGCAGGGTGAGGGGTGTTGTATATTCGTATCTACAAATTATTTATGGTAGCAAGCATAGTCCGAAGCCCCAGCTGTACCATGGACTTGGAAAATGCCAGACTTCACAAGGGTTTGAATTCTGGTCTCACTACTTACTAACTCTGACAGTAGGTAAGTCAGTCATTTTATTTGAGCTTGAGCTTCTTCATTTATAACAAGAGAAATTAAAATATACCTCATAGGGTTTTGTAAAGTTTAAATAAGATGATCCGTGTACATCTCTTAACATGGTTCCTAGGCCAGTGTTTTAAAATTTAACGTGTGCATGAAATCATCTGAGACTTTTGGTAAAACTCTGATTCTGATACAATAGATGTGCAGTAGGGCCTGAGATTATCTGTTTCCAAAAAGATTCTAGGTCATGCTGATGCTAACTGATTCATGGATCACACTCAGAGTAGCAAGACCCTAGAATGAAGAAGATGCCCAATAAATGTTTGTTCCCTTTATCATCTTTTTTCCCCTGTCTCCCCTATACTACCTCCAGTAATTTAGGGCCTGGAGGCACAAACTTACTTAAAGTGGCTCTCACTTCTTTACTTGGGCTTCAATTCCCTCTTAATGAAGTTTGTTCTACCCTTTCCAAGTTGATGATCATTTTCATTGATGGAAAAGTTGGAAGTAACCTAAGAATTAAGGAGTTTTCCTTTTCATTCTCATTCGAAGTCTAGCCTAAAGATTTTTATTTTCCTTATTTTTCTCATGCCTCAGTCATGGCAGACTTGGTTTTCTGGTTCTGATTTTTAACAAGCCCACTTCTATTCCTGGTGATTCTCAATGGCTGCATGCCTCCCTTTCAGTTTTGTGTACGAACTTTTAAGATCTGACTGAATCAGGGAAGAGCCTTTGCCAAGTTAAACAAAATATCTCCTTATAAACTCAGGTATCAGAAAGGAAAAGTTCAAGACAAATTGCTAATGGGAATAGAATTCTGATGCTATTAATCACAAAGTTTACCCCTCTTCTTATACACAAACACTCCCCCAGACAGACACATACATATCCTCTCTCTTAGCAAGGAAAGAAAAAAGTGTTCTAGTAAACAGAAAAGTGAAAGGGATTGTAGTCATTGTGGAATCCCCCAGGAATTTTTCTTTTGTTGCGTAGTTTATACAAAACCATAGGTATTGTCCAAGTCCGCTTTGCGTGTGAAGATACTTTGAGTGTATTAGCATATCTGTTAGTATGTGGTGTTGAAGATAGGGAATTCATATCACTATTATAAATTCAATTCAGTTTCACAAACATTTATAGAACTCCTGCTCTGTGCCAATCACTATGTAGCTAACATTACAAAGAAGTTCATGAACTGGGGCCTCACCGTCAATTAGGGAGATCTATACATAAGTAACAAGCACAGTGTAGCATAATGGGTGTACAAGTTATGATGATAGCAGACAGAAAGCATGTAGGGTGTAGGCTTAAGTGGGGAGAGGGAGGTGGTCAGGGGAGTATTTACAAAGGAGGCCTCATTATTTATTTATAAAGAGTGAAGGTGAGACCTTGTTTCCATTAGATGGCATTATAGCCAACAAAACCAGGCAAACTAGATTTTTGCCTTTACTCATAATTGAATAATTCTCTCTCTTTGTAAAGTTATGAGGAAACTATGCTCATGCAGAGCATATCATGAAGAATATCAAAGGATCACCATTTTGTTCCTTGAATAAGTGTTTGCTTCTCCAAAGCTGGCCTCCATAAGTGGTGCAAGAGTGTGTCTCCCATTTTTCCCTTAATCTTCAGATCCCATTTCTAAAGGGATGGGATCTATTGATAGTCTTGAACGTGCCTGTCGGGGGTTGGGGGTGGGATCTGGGGGTGGGGTGGAGAGAGCCCCAGCTTCCTTAAACAGGTGCAATGGTAGGGGAAGTGATGAAGAGAACAAGGTAGCCTGTATTATTTCCTGCAGGACAGTGCCAGAGTAAGAAGGGAGAGAGGAAGAACCCTGGGGATCAGATCTTACTCAGCCCCTTGGACAAGGGAAGTAGAAAAGTAGATTGCATTTAGATAAGTGACCTCTTACTCTGTAGTAGATCATTTGCAAAGTCCATGTAAACTGTAACTTTGCCACTCATTGCACCAGGATGCAGAATTTGTTTCTCCATCCTTTGAATCTGGGGCAGGCCTTGTGACTTGCTTTGGCTGACACAATGTGGCAGAGTGTTTTGTATAAGCTTTGGAGCCAAGGCCTCAAGAGACTTTGCAGCTTCTGCTCCTCCCTTTTTGGAACCTTGAGATGGCTGTGTGAGAAGTCGGGCTAGCCTTCTTGCAGATGACAGGCCACATGGAGAGAGAGGCCCAGCTGACAGTCAACATGAGTTGTCAGACATGTGAGTGAGGCTATTGTGTAACATCCAGTCCCCCACTGAGCAGCAAGACTAGCAGGAGAAATGCCCAACTGAGTCCAGGCCACATTACTGACCCAGATAATTATGAGTGACATTTAAGCCACTATGTTCTAGGGAAGTTTGTTTTGCAGCAATAGATAATTGATGCAAATACCTAACGATAGTGGACAAATTTATAGGCTGGAAATCTAAGCAATTTGAAGCTTTTTTTTTTTTTTTTTTTTTTTGCAAAGCCTCCAGGACAAGAATTGGAAGAAGAGGATGAAGAAAGGAATAAATGCTCCTCTGTATGGTTACTAGGAGGCTTGTTATCTGAGCAACTTTCTAAGAGTACTTTCAGTTACATAGGTCCTTTGAAATTCTGCTTTGGCAGCTTGGAGATTTTGATTGTAGGAACAGTTCGAAGCTTTTAACAGCCCCTCTCCCACCTTGGACTTGGCATATTAAAGGCCAAAGAACTCTGTAAAGTGTTGCTTGAAGGGCTCTTTTTTTTTACTTGCTTATTCTGTTCAAATCCCAGTTTTCTGCTGTTTTGACCTATTTTTATGAATATGATGTTTCAAGTGTTCCTTGAGTTTCAACTTGCTATTTCAGCAAAATAAACACTGTTTCTTACTTGCCTTTCATTTCTACCTGGGGCTTAGCACCTCATCACACTTAGTTTCACAGTGGGTCATCTCCCTACCCAATCTTGGGTTCCAGGACAAACCACAACCTGGAATGCCACTTCCTCTCACCAGGTAAAGGGGATCAGACTCAGAAAATACTCTATACTCACAACCATGACTTACAATTCTGTTTGCATCAGGAGTCTCCTACATTGCTATTAAAATTACATGGTTATTTTATATTGCTGGGATAGCCTAAAACCTTGGTTATGTCCTGCTTGATATAGAAAGAAGGTGTAAAATTAGTAAATAAAACTTTCTGAATTTTGCTTATTTTGAGGCAAAGTATGTTAAAATATGGGGCAAGTCTCATCCCTATTTCAGGGTCTTTTAACTTAGTATTTTCCAGCTTTTCACATGTTTTTGCACTTCACTCATCTATTTATTCAAATGTCACTTCCACAAAGAACACTACCTTGATCACCTAACTGTCCTGTCACTCTCTGATCTGTTAAGCAGACGAATTTTTTCATAAGATTTTCTCACTGTCTGATCTTATACTGTATTTTAATTTGTCACCACAAGGGTAGGATCTTTGTCTTGTTCTCTGCTACATCTAGGACCTATAAATGTGCACAGACTCTAACAGTTCCTCAATAATTTTTTTTATAAATAAATGAATCTTTAACAAATCTCCATATTTGTATTATGTATGATTTTTGCTAAAAATTCTTTCTGATTCAGGTAATAGGTAATACTATTGAGCAGCTTGTGTTGGTGCAAAGGTAATTGTGGTTTTTGCATTGAAATTTGCCATTGGATACTGGAATACACTCTTAAATCAATGTGGTCATGTTATACATCATTTTAATATGCATTTCTCACTTTTTTTTTGCTAATGATTTATTTGCTGTTTATACTTATTTTAGTCTATGGAAATGATGTTAGACAAAAAGCAAATTTGAGCCATTTTCTTATTCAAATTCAAACTGGGTTGTAAAGCAGTGGAGAAAACTCGCACACCAACACATTTAGCCCAGGAACTGCTGACAAGCATAGAGTGTAGTGGTGGTTCAAGGAGCTTTGCAAAGAGACAAGAGCCTTGAAGGTAAGAAATGTAGTGTCCAGCCATTGGAAGTTGACAATGACCAATGAGAGCAATCATTGAAGGTGATCCTCCTACAACTATGGGAGAAGTTGCCAAAGAACTCAATGTTGACCATTCTATGGTCATTTGGCATTTGAAGCAAATAAGAAAGGTAAAAAATAAGTGGGTATCTCATGAGCTGACAAAAATAAAAAAAAATGGTTTCGAAGTGCTGTCTTCTCTTATTCTGTACAACAACAGTGAACCATTTCTATCAGATTGTGATGTATCTACAAACACTGGATTTTATACACCTGTCGATTACCAGCTCAGTGGTTGGACCAAGAAGAAGCTAAAAAGCACTTCCCAAAGCCCTAAACTTGCATCAAAGAAAGGTCATGGTCACTGTTTGGTTTGCTACTGGCCTGATCCACAAGAGGTTTCTGATCCCAGTGAAACCATTGTATCTGAGAGTATGTTTAGCAAATTGATGAGATACACTGAAAACTACGCATTCTGCAGCTGGCATTTGTCAATAGAAGGGGCCTGATTCTCTGACAACAACATCCAACCATATGATGCATAACCAATACTTCAAAAGTTGAACCAATTGGGTTACAAAGTTTTGCCTCATCCACCGTATTCACCTGACCTCCACCAACCAACTACCACTTCTTCAACATCTTAACTACTTTTTGCAGGGAAAATGCTTCCACAACCAGCAGGATGCAGAAATGCTTTCTAAGAGTTCATCAAGTCCTAAGCATGGACTTTTATGCTACAGGAATAAACAAACTTATTTCTCATTCACAAAAATGTGTTGATTGTAATGGTTCCTATTTTGATAGAGGTACTGGAGCCTAGTTATAACTTAAAACTCGTGGTTCAAAACCAATTACTTTTTGTACCAACCTAATAACAAAGTAAAAACTCTATGGCATACCACTAGACAGAACCCTCTCCACTGAATGAGAACAAATAATCAACATGAATAGGCATTAATTACTTAAATATGTATACCTTTTTCCTAACAAGATTATCATCCAAGTCATGGTGGAGTACTTTGCCTACAGGAACAGCACAGTAGGGTGATCACTTGTCTCTGTTTGCCTGAGACTTTACTGGTTTTAAAACAGAAGGTCCTGTGTCTGATAATATGCTTAGTTTTGAACAAACCAAGACAGTTGGTCACCCTAACATAGGATATTTTCCTGTATCTTAGATAAACTGTCTGTGTCAAATCTATGAGTTATTTTGGTTTCCTGTCAAAAACAATCAGATTTGCCTGGAATGCTTTGTTAATGATGTCATGTTGATAGCTGGTAGGTTTAGTAACTCATCTTTAATCACTTCTAGAATTTTTTCCTGGATGAATATCTAGCTAGCTATTTGGTCCCTTCTAATGGTTGTTATTCATATTCAAATATTGGGATATTTGAATTTCAGTACTCTGCCCAATTCCTTTCTCTCAGAATTTTTGAAAACACAGTGGTGTCAAGTTTTTGCACCCGATTTGATCCTTAAGATTTCTGTAAGGTAATACATGCCAGAAGACATTTGCTGTCAAAGAAGCACACAGATGCTAGGAAGGTCTGAGGATTCATCTCTTGGGATAGTTGGTTTGTTCCTTAGCAGGATGCCAGTTGATGGTAAGGCCAGAGAAGTACATTCTATTGGCTAGGCTCTCAATTTGAATCCCTGATCAGTTGGCTATGACTGAGTCTGCATCAAGAATATTTTGGAGTTTTCTTATTGTATATCTCATAATACATTATGTTTTTCATTCATAGACCAGTTTATGTTGGCATATATATATATATATATATATATATATATATTAGAATCTAAGAGGGAGGGTTGTGTGCTTTGCTTTGCTTTAATATGGGTATAGTACTTAGAATGGTAAATGGTTACTACACGTTATTCTTTCTGGGTTTCGTCATGTGCATATGGCCTCATAATGTCTCCACTGCTCCTTACATATTGGTGCCTCTGTCTTGTGTCTGTGTCTCTGTGTCTTGCACATTTATCATCTCTTGAGATGGCTTCTTACCCATAGTTTCAACTACTTCCCATAAGCCTATAAGCCTATGCCTTCCAAATCTGATTCGTACCTCTAGTCTTTACTTTTTCCTTAGCTTCTTATATAGCCATCTGTCTCCACTAATAATTGCACCCAACAAATCTCCTAGTCTACCTGTGATCTACCTTGTTCCTATCATATTTCTTATCTAATATTGTATTAGGAATATAATACATATACCTGGCCACAGTTCCAGGTCACAAGAATGCAGATACTAGTGATACCCTAAAATGAGTCCTATGCCAGATTGTGGCAGGCCAGGTGGGGGTCAAGGACAAAACAAACCTGAAAGCTAAGTCATTTGGATACCAAACACAAAGAAGTAGGGAAGAATTTTAGAAGGATGAAGAAGAAAATAGACATAAGCCAGAAATATGGTGATGTAGGCAAGTCAGAGTACAAATAAGGGGGGATTTTACTGATGTTTAGTTTTAGCTGTAGCATTCATCTCTTACATAGTGCACTTGGTGTATAGCTCCTGTTACTCAGTAGACAAAATATTACTATGTTAGGAAAAATGGTGCATATACCAACCTGACTTCTATATTATATATAATTCCCCATTTTAGCAATTGCAGATCAACTAATTAATGGTGCAGACACACATGTAGAACAGTAGGTAATTTATTATCTTAGTATTCTTTATCCAGTCCAGTGAGGTACCATTCCTGTTTTTCTGATGAGAAAACTGAGGACAAAAGTTACATATCTTGTCTAAAGCCATGTAATTAATGTATTCATCAAGATAGGATGGCTATTATGTGGGGATGGTTAATTCCTAAATCTAAGTGGTTTAACACAGTGAAGATTTATTGTTTTTATAGTGTTTATTCTCACTCATGTTACAGATCAAATGGGGTCAGTGGGCGGCTCTGCTCCATACAGTTATTAAGAGACTCAGGTCAAGATGATGAAGGCTCTGCCACCTTGTATCAACATAATCTGGACAGGTTTCCATGAAAGCAAAGGTGGAAGTGGTAGGTGAGAAACACTTGTTCTTAACTGCTTCTCCATTGGCCAGAACTAGTCATGTGACACTAGTCTAACTGGAAGAGAGGCTGGAATTGTGGGATTGCAAATAGAATATTTGGGGGAGCATTATCTCAGCAAACCAATAAGTGTTGGGGCAGAGATGTAAACTCAGGTTTGTTTCATTCCAAATTCAAATACCATTTCCACATCTAACCCTCTGTCACAGGACTTCTGAAGGGAAGGATCTCTGGAGTCAAGATTAGATGCCAGGTAGTCTGGAGAGTCTAACAGGACCAAATTTAGTATGTCAAAAGGGACCAGTTGTGCCTAGAACAAGCCCAGCACCATGGAATAGGAGGCAAGCCATGACAGGAAAGAAGTGGGGTGGTTTTGAGGCAGAAAAAATGTAATCAATAGAGATGTCAAAGTATAAAGGCCAGAGCAAACAAGGATTTGGACACATCAAGCAGCAATCAATACAGAGCAAACAAAGATGGATCGTGCAATGGGAATATGAAAGGCAGTTTAAGTAACAAGCCAGAGACTTAGCCCACTTACACTGACAGCAGGCCTTGGAATCCTCTCAATGTGCCAATTGTCAAAACCCGTAGTTAGGCAGAAAGTGTCCTAAAAGGATCAAGACTATTGTTTAAAAATCCATCAGTAATTCCAGAGTCCCTCACCAGCAAAACCAGGTGTATCTCTTTGCTGCATGCCAACTTGTTACTGTCATAAAGTATTTGCACATCTTCAAGTATGCTATACTTTTTGAGACCTCCATGCCCTTTAGCAATTGGACCCCTTTCCCCTAGAATGCATTTTTGCATTTTCTCCTTCCAGCTAAAACCTTCTCACTGTTGTTGAAGTAATAGGTACCAGAGAAAGTAGTCTAACAAACAAAACATGCCTGTTTCCATAGCAACCTGGACCTGTTTCTATCACTGCATTTATCACATAATCTTTTCACTAGTGGTTTTCTTGTGGGTAAGAGCTTTGTTTCCCATTGCATAGCACAGTTTTGCCCATAGAAGGTGCTCTGTATTCACTGAATGGGCAGAGCTGCAGATTAATGTGTTTATGTGCCATTTCATGGCATGAAGTTCCAGATCAGCTCCATGTGTTACTTTGAGAATGAGTGTAAACACTAAAAATCAATGTACAAATATCTAAAAGTGCCTCATGTTATTGTCTTACATAAGGCAAAGCTATGTAAGTATCAAAATTTTTTGTTTTCTCCAGAAAAAGCATTTCGGTTAAATATTTATAGTTTCTTTCAATGATTTTTCATTTATCAGTGTATTATCAGTGAGGCTTGACATGTTTTCTTTTTTATTTATAGTGCAATAGTAGAAAATGGTTTATCAATTAAGGTCCACTCAGGAAAAAGATGCACATCAAGTGTTTTAACTGACTAATAAAAAGAATTGTTAATCAGATATTCGTGAACCTAAAAACAGTGTGAGGGTATGGAGGATAGAAGTAGTGGTAGTGACAGCAGGAAACTATTGCCTGCTACAGTTCTGAGGACGATGTGAACAAAGAAAAGGGCTGAAATGATCAAAAATAGGCCTTGGAGGACTCTCAGGGAACTGGGACACAGACCTGTGAAGATGGGTGCCAGCCGTTTGGTACTGGTGTCTGAGGGGGTACAATGAGGCTGATTCTGGATACATGCAAAACACTACAAACTGGAACTAAGTGCCCCTGGTAGGGTAAAGAAGTATCATTATTGGGATGACTCTAACAAGAAACAGGAGAAAGCAAGTCCTTCCTATGCCTAGAACTTATTGTCTCCCTCTACGCCCCCCTAGTGGTAGGGACTAAAAGGGAGCCATTGGCGGGCTAAAATGGGATTCGCACAGTCCCAGCTTGAGCCTCAGGGATGAGCATACACCAGTAGGTTTGAAGCTGAGAGATAATGATGTCTTAATAACCAGTGTGTAGAATAGAGAAACCCCACCAACCACCATCAAACGTCTTTTTAATTTTTGCTTCTTCCATATGTGAATTCATCTTTACATAGTTTCAGCATTATTCTATATTTATTTGATATTAAATCATTTTTTATGTTTCTACATTGTATTAATTGTGTCAATGGTTGCATAATGGTGCATTGTTTCTGTGGTACCTAATTTATTAAACTGTTCCCCTAAAGTTGGGCATTTATATAGTTTCTAATTTATGGCTACTATGGATAAAAGTTTAACATATTTGTCTACATACCTTTTTCCTATTTAATATTCCTGAGTGAATTATTATTTTAAAAGGTATTGACATCTTTATGTGTTGCTTTATTGCTCTTCAAAAGTAATTTATGCCATCACCAGCAATGAAACCCATAAATACTAATTTTTAAGCATCCATATGAAATCATGGAAAAACAAAGGCATATATTTTGAAGGCAATGGCAAAATTAATTATAGGATAGAGGGCGTTTAAAACTTTTTAAACATGCACTTTGTTCTTTAAACAGGAAATATGAACATAATGTAGGGGTGACATATTTCTTAGCTTGGTCTTCCATAGGTTAAATGTTTCCAATGAACTAATTACTTAAGTTAGTAGTTCTTAAAGCATGATCCCTGGACTAGCAACATTGGCATCATCTGGGAACTTGTTACAAAAAGCAAATTTTTGGCCTCCGTCTGGGGATCTACTGAATCAAAAAAATCTGAAGGTGGAGCTCAGAAATCTGTGTTTTAAGAAGCCCTCCAGGTGACTCTAATACATACAATTAAGGTACAACCACCATAATACGTATTCTGTAGAGGCTGCTTGTTACTTCAACTCCATTTTGCACTTTAAATAACTTTTTCACTTTGTATTGAGAAGTAAAAAAACGTAAAAATCCCAAACATAGGGATATCTTAACATTAAAACACTTTTTTCTTGAAGCTTGAACTTCACAAGTGTCAGCAAACTATTTTAAAAAGTGAAAATATGGAGGTCACAATGTTGATTTAGCTTTTACCCTGTGTTTGCAGGCAGACTCTCCATGTAATTCTTATAGTTATTTGCAGTGGTTCCCGTGGCACTGAGGCAAAGAAGTTAAACTGTACTTAAAAAAAAATACGAAGTTTGTAAATACTGTCCCAAACACATAAAAATTTTAAAGTAATTAGATATTGATTTACATGGAACTTTAAATCTTCCCAGTTTTCCATATTTATTGTGTTTAGGTTTCTGATTGTGAGAAACAAAATCTAACTCCAACTAGTGAAGCAAAAAAAAAATTTTTGGATCATGTACCCAAAAGCATGGGAAGCTGGAAGGTCAAGCTGGATTTAGGGATGATTGGAGCTAGTTATGTGATACTGGTCTAACTGGAAGGAGGCTGGAAATGTGGAGTTTCAAATAGAATATTCAGAATTAAAGACTCTACTTCCTGTCTCTGCTTTTCTCCCTGGCTTCTTCCACATACCCAGGAACATGGCTGCCCAAATCTCCTTGGCACAAATGATAATAATGATGATATAATAATAATGGATCTTAATATTTAACATGTTCTAACATGTTCTAAGTACTATGGTGAGTGCTTTACATATAACTTCCTTAGATTATGTATTATTATACATACTTTAAAAAGACTTAACTTAAGGGGTTCTAAAATTTAATCAAAGTCACACAATTAGAAAGTGGCCACATCAGGACTCAAACTCAGGAACTACGACTTCAGAGTTCATGTTCTAGATCACTGGGCAATAGTGGGTTAGTCAAGTGTGGCCAAAAGGGCCATTCATAAAGAGTCGGGTACTTCCACTTGACCCACAAAATTAGTGTAGAGAAAAGAATAGTTTGCAGGAGAGAGTGTTGTTTTCAGCAGACAATGCAATATCAGACAACTAAATTCAACCTGGGCAATTAATACTCACTGTGAGGCATGTTTACTACCCACACTTCACAGTTTTAGAAAGCTTGAGTAATTTCTCTTAGTTAATTCAGCAATTCAATAGCAAGAGTTGTAATTAGAATTAGGTCCTTGACTCAGAGATCAGTGCTCCTTTCATTATAAAATTCTGTACCTCCCTATCACATTCTATTCACTGAATCAACTTGTTCTTCAGGGTACCCACTAGAGTTCTCATTTCTGCTGCAACTGCTATTCAGCCTTGGCTGGATAGACTCTATGTTAACTCTTCTCCTTTTCCCCTTCAACCCACCTGGCTCTCCTTCACTCCCAAGCAAACTAAGGGGCAGCATCTTCTAGGCCCCTGTTGTGGTTGCTGAACACCTCCATCATAGGAAATACCTTATTACTTCTACTTGTTTATTGGCATGTACATGTCTCCCTACCAGAATATAAGTTCAGGAAGGGCAGAATAGAATTTTCATTACCTGTATAATCCAGACAAGTCTGATGTGAGTCACATATTCAGATTATAATATATACATGAATGGATAGTTTGGAACTAATCATTTATTTCACAAATACCTTTTTTAAAATATACTTTAAGTTCTGAGGTAATTGTGCAGTATCGTGCAGGATTGTTACATAAGTATACACATACCATGGTGGTTTGTTGCATCCATCCCCCCTGCCATCATCTACATGAAGTATTTCTCCTAATGTTATCCCTCCCCAATCCCCCCACCACTCATTTATTTCACAAATACCTTTTTTTTTGTAATATACTTTAAGTTCTGGGTACAAGTGCAGATCATGCAGGATTGTTACATAGGTATACACACACCATAGTGGTTTGCTGTCTCCATTCCCCCCCGTCATCTACATTAAGTATTTATCCCTAATGTTGTCCCTCCTCAACCCCCTCACCCTCTGCTATCCCTCCCTTAGTCCCCCTATCCCTCAACAGGCCCTGGTGTGTGATGTTCCCTCCCTGTGTCCATGTATTCTCATTGTTCAACTCCCACTTATGAGTGAGAACGTGAGTGTTTGGTATTCTGTTCTTGTGTCACTTTGCTGAGAATGATGGTTTCCAGCTTCATCCATGTCCCTGCAAAGGATGTGAACTCAATCCTTTTTATGGCTGCATAGTATTCCATGGTATATATGTGCCACAGTTTCTTTATCCAGTCTATCGATGATGGACATTTGGGTTTCTTCCAAGTCTTTGCTATTGTAAACAGTGCCACAGTAAACATATGTGTGCATGTGTCTTTATAATTGAATGTTTTATAATCATTTGGGTATATACCCAGTAATGGGATTGCTGGGTCAAATGGTATTTCTAGTCTTCTAGATCCTTGAGGAATTGCCACACTGCCTTACACAATGGTTGAACTAATTTACACTCCCACCAACAATGTAAAAGTGTTCTATTTCTCCACATCCTCTCCAGCATCTATTGTCTCCATATTTTTTAATGATCCCCATTCTAACTGGTGTGAGATGGTATCTCAATGTGGCTTTGATTTGCATTTCTTTAATGACCAGGGATGATGAGCATTTTTTATGTTTGTTGGCCTCATATATGTCTTCTTTTTGAAAAGTGTCTGTTCATATCCTTCACCCACTTTTTGATTGGGTTGTTTTTTCTTGCATATTTGTTTTAGTTCTTTGTAGATTCTGGATATTAGCCCTTTGTCAGGTGGGTAGATTGGAAAAATCTTTTTCCCACTCTGTTGGTTGCTGGTTCACTCTAATGATTGTTTCTTTTGCTGTGCAGAAGCTCTTTCTATTGAACAAGTTTTCTAAAAGATTATGAGAAGATAATGACCTCAGGGGATTCATTGTCTTATAAGAGAAAGTCATGGGTCATAAATAATATAAGGTAGGAATTATAATCTAGAGTAAAGCCAATCTTTCCTAGAATGAAAACCTTCTCCACACTCAATGTCAGCAAATGCAAACCAAGAAGGCTTGCCCCTCTCACACAGATTTTTGTTACAGTGAATCAGGCAAAATGGAAGTTTTATTAAGTCTCCAATGCCACTACTTAAATTGGCCTCCAATCACCAGGTTATTGTTTTCTACTGCTAATATTAGTTAATTTATCTTTGTAAGTGGACATTTGTATATTAGTACTGAACTAACAAATGTACTTTAGGAAAATACTTACCTTGCTGGATTAATAGTATGTTTTGGCTTGTGGTAAGAATTAAATGAAATATTCCTATAACACATTCTATGTAGTGAGTGTATTAGTCTGTTTCATGCTACTAATAAAGACATACATAAGACTGGGTAATTTATAAAGGAAAAAAGTTTAATTGACTCAGGTCTGCATGGCTGGGGAGGCCTTACAATCATGGCGAGAAGGTGAAGGAAGAGCAAAGGCACATCTTACATGGCATCAGGCAAAGAGAGAGCATGTGTAAGGGGAACTCTCCTTTATAAAATCATCAGATGTCATGAGTTATTCACTACCACCGGAACAGCATGGGAAAGACTGCCGCCATGGTTCAGTTACTCTTCCCACCAGGACCCTCCCACAACACTTGGAAATTATGGGAGCTACAATTCAAGATGACATTTGGGTGAGGACACAGCTAAACCATATCATTGTACCCCTGGCCCTTCCCAAATCTCATGTCCTCATATTTCAAAACAAATCATGCCTCCTCAACAGTCTCCCAAAGTCTTAACTCAAAAATCCACACTTCAAAGTCTCATTTGAGACAAGGCAAGGCCCTTTCATCTATGACCCTATAAAATCAAAAGTTAGTGACTTCCTAGATATAATGGGGGTACAGGCATTGGGCAAATAAACCCACTCATGAGACTTATTCACAGAACAGCACAGGACAGATTGCCCCCATGATTCAGTTACCTCTCACTGGATCCCTTCCATGACACACAGGGATTATGAGAGCTATGATTCAAGATGAGATTTGGATGGGGACACAGCCTAACTATATCAGTGAGTATTCACAATTGTTTTTCTTGTCTGTAGGGATGTTGAAATAAGCTTTGAGGATTACACATTTAAACAAGGAGTATCAATAAAAACATATATTTGACAGATTGAAGCATTGTTCTATGTTTAGAAACTCTTTGCTAGGCTTCAAGCATGCACATAGGAGCCTGCTCCCGGGCCCCACTGGTTTTTACATTTTCCTTTCATACTTGCTTGGAATCAGACTTCCTTGCAGCAGTAATGTGAAATCTTAAAGCATCAACTCAAGCAGTAGTTCATTTTACCTTGTAAGACAACCAGAGAACTGAATCCAGAGTATTGCCTTACTGGGAATACTTCTTCCTTTTCCCTATATATTTAACTCTTAATTTATTCTCAGACCTAATGGACACACAACTGAGAGACATGGCTTTTCCCTTGCTGGGCAAGCAAATACATTCAGTTTTTTTTCTTTTCCATTTAACACCTGTCCTCTGACTTCCTTTAATTCTTGGAAGAGGTACAGGTTCATCTGTATTAGAGCCTAAAAGAAATGAACATATCAGAGAAAGCCATCACAAAGAATAAAACTCTCCCAGCCTAATAAAGTTCCTAAAAGGATGATGACATTAAATTCTTATGGACTGAAAAGTCATAGTATTTGCACCTAAAAGGCTAGAACAGCCTTCAAAAATTTTGGATATGAGAAGAAGATATTATTTGTAAGTTGGAAAACTGTGCCGCTAATTTTATTTTTGAAGGTACATCATTCTTCTATATGCTGTTTTAGTTTGCTTGTCCTTTGTCTATATTGTCAATTTATTTGCATACACTGGGGGTACATTTTGAGAGTTTGGGTAAATAATACCATGGACTTCTTTCAGTTCTTTTATCATATCTTTTTCTAAGTGAAGTCATGTTGAAAAAGAAATGTCATAAAATATGCAACTTGAGGGACAGGAGTATAAAAAAATGTGGGAGGAAGGAGAGACCTTTCCATCATTTGCCCTCTTTTATTCTGGTTGTGTGAAAAGGGTTTGTTTAAGAACTGATTGTGGGCATATAAGCTTCTTCCAAGCTGCATAATTGGTAGTTTTCTTTCTAAGGGCCAAACACACATTAAAGTTGTGATTCTAGGGAAGTAATTGGCCTTTTACTGCAAACTTTACCTTTCTATATACCATCTATCAAATTAATCATGTTCAGTGGCTCCTCCTTCCTTTAGTCCTTCCTCCATCCCTTCCTAATGTGCTGTGCATGTTCTTTTTCCTCTCTCTCTCTCTCTTCCTCTTTCTCTCCACATACATCATCCCTTACCACTGTTGAGCCTATGTTCTCTTACCCAGTCTTCTTTTTAAAATTGCTTGTTGTAATACTGACTCAGAGAGCACAATAACTTTCAGCATACGGTTGTTAACTAATGCCCCATAAGTCTAGAGAGAAATGAATTAGCTATTATTTAATTTGTCAACAGGCAACAGAACTTACTAGTTAGAATATGAAATACAAAGAGGAATCCCACATTTGCTGTTAGTGGAGATGATGAATGCACTATCCTAGGGTTGATGACTGTGTCTTCTCCCTCAGAT
The DNA here is from genome assembly GCA_036589455.1 of Ateles fusciceps. Classification (NCBI taxonomy): domain Eukaryota; kingdom Metazoa; phylum Chordata; class Mammalia; order Primates; family Atelidae; genus Ateles; species Ateles fusciceps. Next base: position 305,968 of record JAZHEH010000145.1, read on the forward strand.
ACAGGCAGATATTCCTTCGGTAGGCAATGTATCCAGATGTAATTAATGTGTAATTCTAAGGAGATTGGCTCTGTGGTTGACTGTTATCTGTAGGCCTTTAAACATTGCAACAGTAATTCTCCTTTATGCTGGCCTGCTCAAGGAAATTTTATGAACCTCAGCATTTTCACTGCCAAAAGGTTAAAAGTTCCTGGAAGACTGAGGGAAAATGTTCCCAAAACTTCTACCTTGCATTCTGTCCTTGAAGGTGTTATGTGACATGCCAATGAAGACAAGAAAGAGTCACAAAATTCTGCATAGCAAAATAATGACAAATAGTGTCTGGCTTTTGTGATTACAACCAAAGCCAGTCAGGCGTACCACAAACTTTCAGCAAGTCAATAGTTTAAAAAAATGTATTGATTGTTACTAGGGCCCTTAAGAGAATGGCCAAAATTTTCCAGTTGATCAAAGATGACATTCTAAGACCAAAAAACTTTTCCAGACAGGAAATAATCACCAGAGATGTTAAAATTATGTATAAAATGTGATGGTTTTATTTGGAAAGGAATGAAAGAGTAATCACGAGTTAGTACATGTACTAACTACAATCACAACATGATTCTCCTCTCCAAATTAATTTGTTTACTGGTGAGAATTATTTAATACAAGCAATATAAGATAAAGGCAGATTTTCAAATTATAAAATGGAATGTCATGTATTAATAAACAGTGCTTGATTCTGAGCACATTATGATGAAAAGAACAAGAAGACTCAGACAAGTTTGAGATCAAAGCTCTTTGGGCCAGTTATTAGTAATATGTCCCTGAGAAATTGAACCTCCTTAATCTGTTTTACTCTCTGTGAAATGGAGATACTATTTGCTATAGGGTTGAGTGAGTGCGTAATAAGAGTTACATTTTTTGACTTTCTATGTACATTTGATTATTATATGTTAAAGAATTGCAGGCTTATTTGTTATGCATAGGGAGCCCCAGAGGTATCCAAATTTTGAAAAAAGAGCTATTCTTACTCTGTGGAATGCTCTCATTGGGTTTTTAATGGAAGCAAAAGGACAGACTAAGACCTGGCTTCTCAAGGGCTTCTTGGGACTAGGGTGACTTAAGTTACTGCAAGCTACTTAAGCATCTATTTCTTGAATAATACCTGTGCAGAGCAAGGCAACATCGTTCCTTTCCACTTGTGTTTCTTTGGTCTCTGTCTCGTGGTCTGATCTTTGCCCAAACGCTAAGCCACCCTCCTGATTAATGAGTCCAATGTAGTTTGCTCCCGTACAACTCCCGGGAGCTTATCGATATGTCACTTTGGATTACAGGAAGCTTCAGTGATATATAAAGTGCACATGTAGTAGGAACTTTGACTCAATTGTTACCAATATTTCTGCACAATATTATTTCTAAGCAACTAAATTTCAGAAGAGTGCAAGGGAGTTACTTAGTCTTAGTCATGTTAAGAGTATCAGAGTTCTAGGTTTTATCTATGACATCATGGCAATCCTGAGAGATGAATTCATTTAGATTCCCTGGGTTATACATTTTGTGCACATAAAATGGATGTATTTTCCCTCTCCCAGATTTGAATGACAATGAAGAATAGCCAAATATACTGCAAATGAAAACCACGAATTATGTAAAACATAAGCCGAAGCTTTAAATTCTGAGACTTTATTAGTCAGTTTATATATCCTCACTAGACACCAAAAGATGATAAAAATTATTACCTATACTGTTGCATATTTTGGAAGTTGTACAAAATTTGTACTGCCTTTTATGACTCTCTGCAACTCATTTATTATGACAAGAGTTACATATGAATAATAGAAAAAGGTTTCAGCCATATGCAGGTTGTTGCAGTTGACATTCTTTGAGAATGGAGATTTATACCTAATGAAATCATTTTGTTAAGTAAGGAGGGAGCATCTCATCAGGCATTCAAGAGACTGTGGGTTTGATTTCAGATCTATTTATATTTCTGGCAATTCTCATTAAATGTATGGTTACAGATACTGGAAATATGTTTATGTTTCTTTGTGAAAGCTTTCTTTGTAAGGGGCAAAACATACATTAAATATGTGATTCTAGGAAAGTAATCTGATCTATCTTTTGTCAAACACGACCCAAATGGAGAAGGATAGAATCTGAAGTATTGAGTCTAAGAAATAATGGGTTCCTGCAGTGGATGGTGGGAAATAATGCTTTCATTTGGGAGAGGGTGCCAGTGGACTTTGGGAAGGACGTAGGGAAACTAGAATTTATTGAACTCTGTTGTGTTCAAGGCTCCGGACATACTTATTTACATATATCACATTGCTTAATTATTCCAACAGCTAGCATATTCTGTCTCTGCAGGCAACTTACACAGGAAGCCAAATTAAATTTACAGGGTTCTTTGGTGAGTATGGAAACAGAACAAAAAGAGTTGATTGTATAATATGAATGTTTAATGTTTGTAATAACTTCCCTGTTAAACATATGCTCGCACATGTAGATCAGAGAGGTTGTGACCTTCTGGTCTGATTTACCTCACTCCTGGGGTAGATCTTGTCTTGGAAAGGTACAATATTTGCCTATTAGAGTTTCTCTTTTTTGTGTTCTGTGGCTGACCACCCCCATTCTTATAGACATTGACCTGGGAGAAATTATTTCTTTGAGATGACTATAGTAGTTAGTTTTTATTGCAAAAGAAACAACTTGAAAATCCAGTGGTTATGGCACCAAACATTTATTTTCAAGCTCCTAGGTCTGTAAATCAGCAATGATTCAGCTGATCTAGGCTGAGACTTGTCTAGGCCACATTGGACACCAGACTTCTGGTCAAGTTCAGATCTGTTCTTGTGTCTTTGGGGCCAAGGCTAGAGAGGTCATGGCTGTGTGAGATATGCTCTTCTAATGGCAGATGACAGGAGCACAAGATGGCAAGCAGAAACGGGATGTTTCTTAAGGCCTTAGCTTGGAACTGTCACACTGCCATTTCCTCCACAATCTATTGACTAAATAAAGTCACAGGTCAAAGCTCAACATCAGTAGACTGGAGAAGTAAACTCTTATTAAAGCAGTTAAACTGTTCCAATCTACCACAATGACTGAAGACATTTAATATGTCATGTGTTATTTATGTTTTAATTCTCAGAGAACTAGTTCCTTTAGATTCTTGGGAGTGGCAAAGGAGCATGGCATCTTAGTTTTTGCTTTCTATTCTTATCTGCTGGAAGGGGGCATGATTGAATCTTCTGCTTTGCTTTTGAGCATCTTTTCCGTGAGCCAAACTGTTATCCCTGCCACCAGGTGTATTAATGCTGTAAGCAATTTTGTAGGAGGTCAAAAACCAGGGGGATGCCTTACTTGGCCTGATGTCAAGGTAGGTGACAGATTCTATTAAATCAGAACCTTTTCCCTTCCTAGTAAATTAGCCTTATCTATCTTTGCTAAAGTTAATTTACTGGACATCCCAAGGCATCAGTGATGTCTGGGGCATTTGCGTTTCTACTACACTGGTTGCCTCTGAACATTAAATTGCTCACCTATTTCACTGAATATAAAGATGACTATTTCATTCTAAAAATTGCAAAATATACATACAGTCAAATGTATGCAATAGATGTACATATCAAGGCTAATTATAAAGCCGTAAAGTATTCTATGTTATAAACATAGCACAATTTATTGATCTATTCTTCTTATGGATGAACATTTGAATTTTTCCAGTTTGGGACTTTTATTAGTCCATTCTGACACTGCTATAAAGAAATACCTGAGACTGGGTAATTTATAGAGGAAAGAGGTTTAATTAACTCATAATTCCGCATGGCTGGGGGAGGCCTTAGGAAACCTAGAATTGTGGTGGAAGGGGAAGCAGGCATGTCTTACATGGTGGCAGGTGAGAGAGAGTATGCAGGAGAAACTGTCAAACACTCATAAAACCATCAGATCTCTAGAGAACTCAGTCACTATCATGAGAACAGCATGAGAGCAACTGTACCCGTGATCCAATCACCTCCCAGCAGGTCCCTCCCTTGACACATGGGGATTATGGGGATTACAATTTGAGATGAGATTTGGGTGGGGACATAGAGCCAAACCGTATCAGGACTATTATGAACAATATTTCTTTGAACATTTGTCACCTGGGGAAATTGTGTTTTCTCTGAGAGTTTCTCTAGGATACAAAATGAGGAATGGAGTCTGAGTCAAAGGATACAAAAAATAAATCAGTTATCTGTTTATGTGTAAAAAAAAAAATCATAATATAGTAACTTAGAACTACCATCATTTTATTTGCTTATAAATTTTGTGTGTCAGTAATCTGGGCTGGTTTCAGCTAGGCAGTTCTTCTGCTGGTCTCTCTTCTGGGTTTATTCCTGTGGCTGCTATCATCTGGCAACTCAGCTAGAATGAGATGGCCCAAGATCGCCTCATTCATATGTCTTGGTGTTATTGCTAACTGTCAGTCAGACCTCTTTCTCCATGTGGTCTCTACTTCTCAAGGACTAGCTTGGTTTGCTTATCAGTCATATGACAGCAGGGGGGCAAGAGTAGAAGCTGTAGGTATCTTGAGACCTAGATTCAATATTCTCACTCCATCACATCCATCTCATTCTACTACAGCAGTCAAAGCATGTCATAAGGCCAACTTGGAATGACGAGTTTGGAGAAATAGACTGTGCCTATGGATGGCAGAGCTGAAAGTCCATATTGTAAAGGGGGGCATGCCTACAGGAATAGGAAAAATTTGTGGTGATGTTTTGCACGAGACATATCTCTAACTTTACTAGGTAATGATGAACCACTTTTCATGTGGTTGTACTTCAAAATTTATGCACTCATTGGTAGTGAATGAAAATTTTTATTGCTTCATTTTCTTTGCAATTCTTGGTAATGTTAGATTTCGAATTTTTGTCTGTCTGCCCAATATTTAATGGCAGGTTGTTTTAATTTACATTTTCCTAATCAGTAATGAACTTGAGTATCTTATATTTCTTTGCTATTTGGATTTTCTGTTAGATAAAGTGCCTATGTTTTTAGATAATTTTTTGCTTTTTCATTAATGACTGATGGAAGTTTTTTTTTAAATATATATTCTGGATACTAGTCCTTTGTTATAAGACTTACAGATTATTTTTCTTTTTATGATGTATTTTGATGAAAAATTCTTAATGTAGCTCAATTTCATCAATCTTTTCCTTTTTCTCCGTGCTATTTGTGATTTTAGAGATTTAGTCATGAAAATCCTGTCTTACCCTGATGCTATAAAGATAGCCTGTATTGCTATGTACTGCTATGTAAATGCTTTTAGGCCTGTATTTAGCCTGTATTGCTCCTGTATTGCTATGTAAATGCTTTTAAGTTTTCTCTCATGCCTCTATTTTCTTATTAATCTGGAACCAAATTTTGTAGTGGTAGTAGTAGCGGTAGTCGTAATAGTGGTAGCAGCAATTGTTGTTACAGATGACTTTCCAATAGATGAAAACCTTGAACTTACTGAAGTTTGAGGGGGTTATTTTCAGCTTATTTCCTCACTGCAAAATAGGTTATGAGTTAAGTAAATTGAAGTAAAAATATCTGCTTAAATTGCTAAACATGAGACAATTATATGTGCCTTGAGGACATGAGCTATGGAAATAAGCCTGGAAGAACCTGAGCCTACATGTACCTCCCAATCCTGTCATTTTCATAAAAACCTCCTCCTGCCTCCTTTGGGGAGGCATGCCTGAGGAGTGAGTACAGAGGAAGAGGCTGAGTGGATTCTTTCCTTTTTCTTTCCTATTGTAGAGTGAAGTGGAAATATTCTTCTCTCTGGATGAACTTAGGAACTAGAGAATAATATCCCTGGCCATTCTGATACTTTTCTTCATTACTAAAGGCATGAGTCAAACTTAGAAACCTTATCTAACCTTACTTTGCTCACATGAATGAGTTCCTTTCAAAACTCTTCAACCATGCAAGGAAGTAATGAATTGCACTGACATTTTAGAGTGCATTGAAAAGTGAGCCCAGGTAGGTAAGAGTCAGGAGATTTGGATTCCAGGTTCTGCTGCTATTGATCATGACCAGAAAGAAGTCACCCTCATTTTCAGGGCTTAAGATTCAGCACCTGCAAAATAAGGAAACTTAACAAAATGATCTTTAAGGTTCTTTCCATCTCTCACAATTGCTTATTCCATCATGGCAGTCAGTTGGGTGTGTTAAGAGGCAGTATGTTCAGAAGTCTTGCCTACAGGGTCAGCATACTAAAGCCTTGCCTAGCTAGCACAAAAGGTCCATGTAGCATGACTGACACAACTGCTATGATGTTAAATTAATTTTTGATAGCAGCAACTTAGGTGGAGTGCAATCATATACATATATATATATATATATATATATATATATATTTTATATGTAAACACAAAAGCTTAGGGAACAGTTCACATGGCCTGAAAAAAGTAAACTTTTGTAGAATCATAATGTCTCTTTTAGATTCTAATAAAATGCTAATCTGATCTTATTGCTGTAAAATAAACTTATTTTTTAAAATATAAAGATTATTTTAAGATACTGCCTCACTTATCTGTTTTCATGTGTTGGAAAGATGATTCATGAAGTCTAGCTTGTGAGTAAGGCTTATCTGGTGGGCTTTCTGAGGAGGCCTTTGGGACTACAGAGTCTCTATTTAAGAGAATGGCAAAGCAATAAAACTTGATTAATAGATACAGATATTTTTCCCCCTTCATCTAATGATTAAGGCAAGTGAGATCGTTGTCCCCATTAAAAGCTCAGGCAGTCTTTACCAGTTACTCTGTGGAATATTTGACTAAAATGAAGATAAAGTCCTCCTTTAGGATTCTATTATTTTCAAATGCTGGCATTGTATTATTTTGATGCTAAGTTATGTACACTACTTGTCAGACCACAAAGGCTTAGGATAGAGACTAAATTCCATCTTTCTTAGACATTGGGTGCTTCTGGCTTCCTGGAAATTTAAGTATATGTTCACAGAAGCAATATGAATGTCTTGTATTATAATAATTCCTGTAGCTACAGTCATTTGAGGGCATAATTTTATTTTTTAAATCACCTTTTTAATGAAAATTTTACTATAGAGTCTTAACATGGGAAACAAATAGGCTCCATTCAGGCTCGTAACTTTCTATGTTATCCAGAAAGGCCTATTAATTAATTGGTCAAGGAAACATTATAATGTAATATAAGAATGGTTTTTGGTCTTAGACTGAACAGGTCTGTAACAGGCTATTTGGCTTTGGTTAATTTATTCAAACTCTAAGTTAGTGATTGTAAAAATGTAGTGTGTATCAGAATCAACAGGAACATTTTTTTGAAGCACAAATTGCTGGGTTCCCCTCCCAGTTTCTGATTCACTAGATGTGGGGGTGGGAAGACTTAAAAAAATATATGCATTTCTCATAAGTTTCCTGGTGATGTTGCTGGTCCCAGAACCATTCTTTGTGAGTTATTACCCAAGTCAGTTCCAAGGGAGGCTAACAATACCTCCTGAAATGATTGTATTCAATAGTTACTCTTTATGAATGAAGCAAATCCCAAGATATATGACTAATAGGAAAATTTTAGTTAATATTAATTTCCTTTCTCAACTATCTCTTCTTCCAATAAACACTAAGAAGGTGCTCTGTGGGATATGATGGATGAATAGGGCAAGAACCCTATCTTCGTGGATCTTTATTTAAATAAGAAAAAAAAAACCACATATGTGACAATTCAAAAAACGGATCATTAAACAATGAAAGGCTAAATTACTTTTTATATCGACTTATTGGCACTTGAGGATTTGAGAAGAGGGAGAGATCACTGGGTCCGGTTCCTGGTCAGGGAAGGCCTCACTGAATAGGTGAGATTTAATTAGTTCTGGTGCAAGAAGTTCTATATTATCTGTAGGTCAGTAACAGATTATAAAGAATCCTAAAAGCCAGGTGGAGGGATTTAGACTGGAAGTGGTTAGCACTAGGATGGAAAAATACTTTAGGCTTTTGAGCAAAGGAATAATATTATGAAAGTTTTTCTTTAGGAAAACAAGCCCAAATTGAACGTTCAGAAAGTTAGGGTGTGAAAAATGTGATATAATTTCCTCCTAGTAAGAGGCTGTTACAGCAGTGGACACACCAGCTTATCTTGCAATGGGAGCAGCTGGAGTGCAAACTAGATCAACCTTATGGGAAGAGCTTTTCCAGTCTTCGTCTTCTATTGCATAGCTGTGTGCATCTGCTCCCTCAGTAGAATGTGAGGCCTATTCCTTTGAATCTCACAGTACCTCCTATTGTGTCTTTCACAGACAGGAGGGTGACTGGCAAATGTGAGCTGAATTAAATTAAAGGAGATTTGAAAAGTCTTGTTGATGACTGGTTATGAAAGAGAAAGGACAAAGTAACAAGAATGATAGCTCTGATAAGCAGGGTTTTGAGGTTAGTTTTAAAGTTAAGAGTAAACAAGAAGGTTTGGACAGGCAGCCAATTGGGGTTATAATGATTTTACTATGGGTCTGGCATTGCTATAATGTCCAGGCATCCAAGTGGAAATTTTCAGAGACTGCAACCCATGCAAGTGATCAGGATGGAGGATGTGAATGTCACTGGACTACAGAATTATAGTTAAGGAAGGAATCTCAATTTTACTCTAATCCCTTACCTAAAACAGGAACTGACTCTTTACCCTTGTTACTCGAAGTGTGATTTCCAGATCCCCAGCATTGACAAGATGTGGGAGCCTGTTGGAAATGAAAAATCTTGGCTCTACTCCAGACCCACTGAATCAGAATTCTGCATTTATGCAAAATCCCCAGAGAATCTGTATGGACACTAAATATTAAGAAGCATTGCGTGAATACCATTCCTGATTTGTACTAATTGCTTCATACTTCTAGTAAAGGAGGGCTTGTCATCTCATAAGGTAACCCATTCTCTTTGGACACCTCTAATTGTAATAGTTTAGACCTAGACATACTCTCTGGGGACAATTATGTAGAAATACAGTTCTCAACCTTGACTACAAATTGGAAACACCTAGGGAGCTTTAAAAACTAATGCCTACACTACATACCCACTAGAATGGCTAAAATTAAAAAGACTTAACTATTTGCTCCAGCAATTCAACTCCTCAGTATTTATCCAAGGAAAATTAAAGTATATATCTACAAAAATATTTGTCCAACCATGTCTATATTAGCCTCATTCATAACCCCAAATAGGAAGCAATTCAGATGTCCATCAGCAGCAGAATGGATTTTAAAAATGTACATATAGTCATACAAGGGATTATCACTCAGTGATAAAGAGGAACAAATTGTTGATACATGCCATAACACAGATGGGCTTCAAAAATACTATGGTGGGGGAAGCCAAGCATGAAAGGCATGTGCTATAAGGTTCATTCATATGAATCTATAGAATAGGTAAAAAATAATCCATAGTGGTAAAAATCAGAACAGTGATTATTTTTGGGAGGTGGTAAGGTGAGTGAGGATTGATTGTAAAGGACATGAAGGGAACTTCCTGGGGTGAAATGGTCCATGTTGTGATGAGGGGAGGGTAGGTTACACAGGTGTATGCATCTGCCAAATGATAGGAAAGGTTTGTGCATTTAATGGTAAGTAAATTACAACTTAAAGAAAATTTCAGTGCTTGAGTTACACCTCAGAGGTTCTGACTTAACTGGTCTGGGAATGTAGCACAGGCATCAGAATCTTAAAATCTCACCAGATGATTCTACTGAACAGCCAGGTTTGAACCATTGGTCTGTTGGATATGGAGAAGGACAATGCAGGACCCTATGGGTGGGTGAAGAAAGCAGAGGGGGCAACGAAGATTGAGAGAACAGGAGAAGACACAGAAAAGGAGCACATCAAGGGAAACAGGGGGAGAGGTCAAATCAAGGGAAGACTAAACAGAGAAAGAAGTACAGTCACGCTAGTCACACTCCACATGATGATGTATCCATCAATGACAGACCATGTATACAACAGTGGTCTTAAAAGATTATAATGTGGTATTTTTACTGTAACTTTTCCATGTTTAGGTATACAAATAGTTACCATTGTGTTACAGTTGCCTACAGTATTCAGTACAGTAACAAGTTGTACAGGTGTGTAGCCTAGGAGCAATAGGCTATACCATATAGCCTAGGTGTTTAGTAGGCTACAGTATCTAGGTTTGTGTAAGTACACTCTAGGATGTTCACACAACAATGAAATTGCCTAATGATGCATTTCTCAGAACATATCCCTGTCATTAAGTGATGCACGACTATACTCTAGAGAGGAAATGAAGCAACAGGTCCACTCTCACAAGGTGATTTGAATAGAAATATGAGAAAAGTAATAGATTACAGTGTAAATGAGGAAATTTGTGGTAAGAAAGACAACACAGTCTGGATGCAGTGGCTCATGCCTGTAATCCCAGCACTTTAGGAGGCCGAGGTGGGCAGATTGCCTGAGGTCAGGAGTTTGAGACCAGCCTGGCCAACATGGTGAAACCCCATCTCTACTAAAAATACAAAAAAAATTGGCCAGGTGTGGTAGTGTGCGCCTATAATCCCAGCTACTCGGGAGGCTGAGGCAGGAGAATTGCTTGAACCAGGATAGGTTGCAGTGAGCCAAGATCGCACCACTGCACTCCAGCCTGGATGACAGAGTAAGACTCTGTCCCTGCCCCAGAAAAAAAGGAAAAAAAGAAAACAGCAGGCACAATACAAACTGGAGTGACTTTAAACAGTATGTGCCTCTAAAAACCAAATCTGACTTACTTTTATCCTCATATGAGTAATGAAATATTCCTATGGAATTCAAATATCCTGAAAATGTTTAGTTGTCACATCATTATTCTTGAGGGACACGTTCCGGAGCCTCCCTCTTTGGGTGGTTGCAAGGGAAGTTCTACATGTTTATCTTGTTTTGCTGCCATTATGCAAGCACTAAATGTCTTTATTGTAAAGCAGTTTCTAACTGTAAGCTGAGCTCATAGCAAGGGCCCTGGGAAGAAAGTTACTGTAAAGGGTTTGGAAGGTTTTATAACTAACTGTCCTATCATTTCTAAATAGCATTGTAAATATTGGCTTCTGTCAACCTTTAACTGCACACTCCTACATCATATGTCAGAGTTAAGTATTATTTTCTCCAAAGCCTTTCAGGAAACCACACAGAAATTTTGTTCTGGTTTTGTTCTTTGTTGAAAAACTCGAAACAGTAACTAGAGAATTGAATGAGGAAGAATATGCATGACGGGGAGCGCTTTGAGCCTAATGCTTTTTGTTGTACTTGTCTCTTAGCTAATACAAAGTCCCTTAAATTAGATGCAGGTGAAGGACCCTGAAAACCTCAAGTGGGATTTTCTACAGAGGTATTTTTGACCCCGCTGTGAGGGAAATCTCTGTGGATACTTCTGGAGAGAAATCGTCTGCACTCATATTTCAGCTCTCTGTGCACTGAGTGATTGATTTAGGTCCTCTAATAGGAAGAAGGATGAAACATTTCATATGTTATGAATTAATGTTTCAAATTCAATGTTCCGTGTCAGAGAAACAGATATGTGTTCATCAGCATGCTCTCCTGAAGGCATCATAGCAAAGACCACAGAAACATTTGGACAGTCTGTGCCCTATCAAATACCCTTACCTGAATCACATCATTCTTTCTGGGACAGTTAACACAGCAGGCAGTTCAGAGTAATGAGCTCTATTTGATATCCCTGAAGTTGATCTCCAGCATGCTTGTTGTATTAGCAAGCTGATGTGTCCAGAGAAAGCAGAATAGAAAAAAATAGTCAGACCTTAAAGAAATTTGCCTGCTTCACAGTGACAAATTAAGGTACTGCCACCTCTGGCAGAATGATGGACCTTGAAGCAACATTAGCTTGAAAGTTTAGTTTTCACAAGTTTGTGAAGTGGAGCTCTGTCTTCTGTCAGGGGTGGGATTTTCACACAGAGGGAGAATGTTTTCATTAATAGGATCCAAGATTTCCTTCTGTACTCCTGTTCCCTCATACCCCAATTCCCACCTGCCTGCCTCTCCCTGCTCCCACAGCTGTAAGAAGAGATTGGGAAACTTGCTTTATGACTGACTGCCTATTTATATTATGGCCATAGCCTTTTTGTGAATTCTAATACTCTCAGAAAGCAAAATGTTTGGGAGTCTAAATATTGACAATTTAGATGTTTTGTACATGATAAAAAAGTGAGAAAGGAACAGCTACTTGCTTAAAGCTACCTTTTAAAACAGAATTGTAGATTTTGCTTTATTATGTTTTTCAAACGTGGAAAGAGATTATCAGGTTATTTGGTACCTAATTAAATCCAGTATTGGAATGAAGGACAATTTTATTGCAAATTTTATTCACAGTTCTTACTAGTTGGTATATTCTGTTGATTTTTGTGATTCAACTACTTAAAGATATGAAATATACACAGTCTTGCTTTTTGAGACTCAAAGGTGTGACGAAGGATGTTAGGAGAAAGGGAAAAGGGAAGATTGAAGTTAGGAGACTTTGAGAAAGTCATGTATCTTTTGTTTTGTTACCAATCTATCTTCCTCAAGATATTTTTAATTCTCACCTCTGCTTTGTGGGGAGAGTAAGTATTTGATAATATAAAGAAGTCCTTGGGCTTCTAAGATACATATGTATGTATGTATATATATGTATATACATAGAATCGAACTAAGAGGTATATATATGTATTTTTTTTCTTAAAATCTAAATCTTGTTCACAGCATCATTTTTACCCAAATAACCTTCCTTAAGGTAAGGGTTAATTTGTCTAAGACTTGAGCCCAGCAAGCTGGCCTTCCTGGAAAGGAGATGGTCTGCAAAGCTCTATGGAAATTGGTTATCGTGCAGTGCATATGACAGTCCATCCGGGTCAACTACAACAGTGGCTTAGCTGTTCGCCACTCCACCCCCTACCCATATAAAGATAGTGATAGTCGCTTCCACAAACATGATGGTTGATGTAGTGAATCCTGCTGCTAGTTAGCTATCTCATTTGGCTGTAACCACAAGGTTTAGATCCCCAACTCACTGATTGAACCAGTGAAGATCCTGGTGCTTCTTTCATTTATTAATGCTGAGTTGACAGGATAGAGGTGGAGCCAAGGTTTTGGCAAGTCATATTACTGTTACACTCTGGTCTCTGATTACACTGAGTTAGAGATTAATGCTGCCTTAATCAGGCTCAGAGTCTGACATCCAGCCCTGTTAGATCTCTACAGGCTGCCCTAGGATGAACGAGTAATGGGGGACCTGCATATCTGTTACTAATCCTTTCTTTGAGTTGTTCACAAAGAACGTGGTTCCAATATATGGTGTAGGCACTGCTTGACCATTTGCCCTTGTTTTTACATTATTCTTAGTCTCCATTTTATTCTATGTTAAGACAAAACTTAGGTCATTTTCTCTGTGGACTCTTCTTGATGAATCCATTAATTTCTAATCTGAACCCTAAAGTTTTCCGTTTTACCACCTGAAGTGTCATCTTTCTTCCATGATTCTTGGAGTCTGGAGTCACTTTCATCAGTATTCTTTCTAGCTCCTGTAATTCTCAAAGACATCTTGGAATTTCATGTTTAATACAGAGCCTTGTATTAGAGAGTTTATAGGTGAGTCACACAACCAAAAGATGACCTTTTGTGTTCTGCAGTAAGAACACTTAACCTCTATCTAATGTGAATAGTTCTTACCTTGTATCTCCTCCATTGTGGTTGTTAAATATTCAAGGACATCTTATCAATTACCTGTCAATATTAATATTCCTCATTTAAAAATATAAACCTCTAGAGAAGATGGACTGTGTATAGCTACAATATTACTCTATATGTCTATGAATTATCTTTGGAGGAAGTTGAGCACAGTTAAAATAGACATTGAGTTTCTTATACTCAGTGTTTTCTTTGCCTGGCTAGTTTGTCTATTTTTATTTTAATAGAAATGAGTTGGAATAGAACTAGGAGGTGAACATTGAGGTATTGCTCTTTTATCTGGGAAAGATATTTTCTCCAGACACACTAAAATCTTAATAATTCTGACAAGACTGTGCTGGAATCAAAGAGAATTTTCCTGGCCACTTCACACTGGATCTATCTACCTTTACTGAACTCATCATGCACTCTGTGTTTTAGTGCTTGAGCACAAACCACTTCATTCTGTTCTGTTGCTATTGCATTTAAGTGTCTTGTTTTCCCAAGCAGGTTTCACAATTGAAGATGGAAACCCTTATATTGACATTTCTTTGTCTCCTTCTTGTCATTGTCTAAGTGCTATAGCACAGCACGTTGTTTTTAAAAAATCTTCATTATGAATGAAAGGAATTACTGAGAGGGAGTTGAAGTATAATAAGAAGGAAATGATATGAAAGAGGTAGGCTCCCATCTTCATTTTGTTTTTTTCTTTAGCTAGGAGAGTATCCTTTTCTTACATCATCCTCTTGGGAATTTCATAAAATCCATCTTTGTCTTTTCAGGCACCCCCTCTCACAAATTGTTTGTCAACTGCTCAAACTTTTCAAGCAAGCTTGTACTATCATCCAGAGTGAAGCTCTGACAGAGATGATTTTGTGTGTGTATTCCTTTCTTAAAAGCCAATTTCCTTAACAGTAATTAGAAGTGTCATTAATCAGTACTGACTTTCGGCCTGCTGAGAGGGGGACCCTGCACTGATCCCCAATATACAGAGGGCTGCACTATATTGTGGGGGCTTGGGGCAGACTTGAGGTGTTCAGGCAAAGGTGTCTTCACATGTATGTGAAAATTTGCAACATGGAATGCAGAGACATCAGGGGAAAGAAGAGAGCGTAGCAGGCCACAGGGATTCCCTACATGGTAATGTTCTTACTGAGAAAATCAAGGACTCCCAGAATTATAAATTAAAATCTGGTCTTCCAGTTTGTTACAAAGACATAATATGTGGGCCTCCATGTGTATTCTACCCTAATCCTGCAAATGTTAGGGAAGGACCTATCTGCAATCATCCAAAAATTCTGTGCTTCCCCCTGACCCCTTTTATTTGCCTGTGTTTTTATTCTTGTAAACAGAGGTCACCAACACAGTGCTTTTTGAAAGTTATGAGATTACATTGTCTGCCAGGCTTTTCTTTAATGAAATGTATAGGTGCCCCAAGTGTCTGCCAAGTCCGTGTTTACACAAATCTTGTATTTCACTCCAGTGTAGCTTATGAAAATAATGAACTTGCATGTCTTTCAGTGGTAACCTGTTCATTTATGGACAGTGATTGAGAAAAGAAATGGTTAAAACTATTTGAGAATTTTAGATGATATCTTAGTTAGTTTGAACTCTTACAACAAAGTACAGTAGACTGGATGGCTTAAACAACAAACATTTATTTCTCATAGTTCTGGAGACAGGGAAGTACGAGATCAAGATGCCCACAGATTCGGTGTGTAGTGAGGGCCTACTTCCTGGTTTGCAGGCAGCAACCTTCTTTCTGTCCTCGCATCACAGAGAGTTCTTCTGTTTCTTCTACTGTCTATAAGAACGTTAATTCCATCATGAGGGCCTCACCTTCATGACCTAACTTCACTCCAATTACCTCTCAAAGGCCTCACCTTGGGGATTAGGGCTTCAACATATGAGTTATGGGGGGACACAAACGTTTAGTACATAGCAGATGAGGACTGCATTTTTAGCTATGTGTAAAAGGGACCTTAGCCGTGATAATTTAAAACTTGTAAGAAACGATAGCTCAGACAAACATAAGGAGAAGTCAAAAGACAAAGCAGGAGGGGGCATTTAGTAAAAATGACTTCAAGACAAAGCTATTTCCTCACCTTGAATGGAAAGCTCTATGAAACAGGTAACAGTTCTAACATTAGGCCTAGCTATACATAAGCAATTACGTTGCTGACCTTCCTGTTCAGTAGTTGTTACAAAGTTAGTCTCACTCAATTGAATTTTCATTATTATTTTGTCCCTGTCCTCGACTTTTAGAGAGGAATTTTTTACCCTCTTTTTCATCGCATCAGTTTTTTCTCTGACACATTTTGTTCTGGGGAAATGTTTTATGGCATTATTACTGTTTTTTTTTTTTTTTTCACTCCAAAGTGGAAAGCATCATAGTTGATTCATCTTCTTTGTCTTGTCAAACACTTCACTCATCTTGACATTTGCAGAAGGCTTCAAAGGTGTGTCTTCTATTAGTAATATTAAATTGCAATTGTGCTTATAATTTGCAACAGAGTTTGAATAGGATGCAAAAAATCTGATTTTGGCATTTGTTAACCAAATGATGCATTGTCAACAACCTTGACTTTCTGTTCTATTACGGTCGATGGAGAAAGAAAATCACTCTGAAAATAATATCACTTTATTCACTTAGAGCAAACATGAATAGACAGTATTTGTGGTGTTGGCTTTGATTTCCATACATTTCCAGGCTTTATATCACAGTCTGTACACCAAGTGGTTCAGACACTCTCTTGACCCCTCCCTGTACCTCAGGGTGTAACTCTTTATAAAAAAGTATTTAAATGAGAACAGTAGCCTAGAAAAATTCTTATTATGAATATAAAATATTCATAGCAGTCTTCTTAGTTATAACAAAAAAATTGGAAATAGCCTAAAAATCAGTAGGAAAATAAATGTAGTCACACAATGAAATAGTGGACTGTAGGGAACCAACCCCCACATCACCTGTGGGTACCCCAAGTTTGGTGGTGACAAAGGAATGAGAAAAAGACAGATTAAGAACACATATAGTGGGACCAGGGGGCCACTACTTGTAGTGGAGGCAGTGAAGGCCCTGAGCTCTGGTTTCCACTGTATTTATTGTTTACAATCACTTTGATCAATAGGGTAGGGGTGGAGTGATGGTGGAGAGAGGGTGACGTGATTGTGGGGTGAATCAGTGAGCCAGAACTGGTGTGTCATTCTAAAGATTGATAGTGGTGGTTTGGGAGTTTCACAAAACAAGAACATGTGGTTATCTTTACCTTATTATCTGTGTACAGCTGGTGGAACATGGGCCTTACAAGGAGCCTACAAGTCTGGTTATGTCTTAGTGCTACGAAGGGGTTTTACATCCTTGAGCACAATGTTTATGGCAACAGAGCCTAGGACACCCTGTACCGGAACATGAGGCATGAAGAAGTTTGCCTCCCCCAGAGGCCTCCCGCAGTTTGCTGTGGTTTGTTGTTCTCAGTTTCTATGTTACTGAAAACCAATTTATGTAGGCACTGTGGAAGTTTTTTCTCCTTTGCTGCTTCCCCAAACACTGGACAAAAATGAGAATGAACCGACTAAACCTACATGTATTAGCATGGACAAATCTCAAGAGCATGTTGAGAAGAAAAATGTTGCAAAGGAAGGCACACAGTATGTGTGGCTGGCATTGCTGCTTTTCTCTGACATCTAGTTCTTCTCTACTATGGGGAACATGGAGGATTTTACATCTATGTTAGATGTTACATCTTGAAGTTAGGTATGGTCCCGTTACATGCTTCCACTGGTAAAATGTGAGCAGCAGTGATGTCCATCACTTCATGGAAGCATTTAAGTGCTTCTTTTTGATGCAGGCCTCTCTTTTCTCTCCCTATGTTGGTGATTGTGGAAATACATCAAAGCATGTATTATGTGGAGGCATAATGCTGAGTCACCACATGGGGGAAGCTACCCTAGGGAGTTGCCTGGATCCATATCAGACTTCAAGTAAAAAGTAAACCTTCATTGTTTTAAGCCACTGAGATGGTTCTGCTGAGTGTGGGGGAAGCTGGAGTGTTTACCCACCAACTTCTATTTCTCATTAGTTGTTAAGTGTTTAATCTGTGGTACTTTTAGAGTGCCCAAGCTCCATCACTGAATAAGCCCTCTGGCATATGGAAATACAGGAACTTGGGTGGTTTCAGTGAGAAGCTGTCAGTGAACACATGAATTGTCTATTGAAGCTCTGGGTAAGGTCAGAGGTAGACCAAAGGAATAAGGGACAGTGCATCTGCTATGGAATCATAGAGTCAAATATGCACATATGCTACTTATTGTCAAGTACAGATACATTGTTTCTGTTTTGCTAACAGTTTTTTTTGGGGGGATTAATTATTGTATTTTGAAAATGTTGAGGGAATGGCAAGAGGATATGGTGGAACAAAATTGTATAGGTGAAAGAGAGAAAAAATAGAAGAAAGTGAGGACTATAGACAGTGGTGATGGGAGGAGCGAGGGGGGATGTGCAAAGATGTCCGTTCTTATTTCCTAGGTATAATTTTTTCAGTTACCAATTAAGAGATGAGTTGTTTTTCCTTGGGCACTTGCCCTATATTTGTGTGTTGTTGTTGCTAGGAGAATTATAACAAGTTACATACGGCCTCTAGCTCAAAAAAGTTTGCACAAACTCAATAATAAAGCAAAATAAATCAGTTTTCATTTCTGTTAAGTTAAACTTTATCTTAAACCATTGGAGCTGAATATCTTTTAGACTTGTAAATTTTTCAAATTTTAGAAAAATAATATGGTTTATATATTTTATACTACTTATAACACCTCAGGAGGATCTGGAATCTCACCACCTCATCAAATACATTTATGCATTAAAATGTAAAAGTGTTAAACAAAGTGGGATAGAGACTATAATTAGTCTCTTATCAGTTTAAACCAGGTTTTGCTGACAGATGAGTTCAAGTTGGATAAAGTTTGGCTGACAATAGGGTTAAGAAAAATATTTGTTTTTAGGGCCTTATGAATGACACAATAGTGTATAGTAAAATATAGACATACTAATCTACTTTTAAAAATCACTAAAGAGACTGTGTGTGGTGGCTCATGCCTGTAATCCCAGCACTTTGGGAGGCCAAGGCGGGTGGATCACCTAAGGTTGGGAGTTTGAGACCAGCCTGGCCAACGTGGTGAAACCCCGTCTCTACTAAAAATACAAAAATTAGCCAGGTGTGATGGTGGGTGCCTGTAATCTCAACTACTCAGGAGGTCGAGGCAGGAGAATCGCTTGATTCCAGGAGGGTGGAGGTTGCAGTGAGCCGAGATCACACCACTGCACTCCAGCCTGGGCGACAAGAGCAAAACTACATTAAAAAAAAAAAATCACCAAAGGAATAAATGAACTAAGAACTTTAGTATGGTAGCCAGCCTCTAAGATGGTCCTCAATGATTCTCACTTCCAATCTAAATAAGGTTGACCTGTGTACCCAAGTGAATATTGCAGAAATGACCAACTGTGAATTCCAAGGGTAGGTCATAAAATACATGTGACTTCTGCCTGGTCTTTTCTCCTTGATCACTAGCTCTGGGGAAGCCAGCCAGCATATCTTGAGGATACTCAGTCATGCAAGTGAGTAACTTTGTAATCCAATCCTCCAGCTCTTGTCAAGCCTTCTGATGACCTCAGCCCTAGCCAACATCTTAATAAGACATTGAACCAGAACCACCTAGCTGAGCTGTGCCCAGATTCTCTACCCAAAGAAACTATGTAAGCTAATAAAACTTACTGTTTTAAACTCCTAAACTTTGAATTAAGTTTTTCTTACAGCAATAGATAACTAATACAGATTTGGGTACCTGGAAGTAGAGTGCTGCCATAACAAAAACCTAAAATATGGGAGTGTCTTTGGAGCTAGGCTATAAATAGGTGGAAGCTGGTTAGGACATTGAGGAGAGTGATAGTGAAAACCAGGCATGTGCTTAGACTGCTTTAGAAGTAGATCCTCTAACTCTACTCAAGTCTTAAGATGACTGCAGCACCAGCTGACATCCGGGCTGAAACCTTATGAAAGACTTTGAGTCAGAACTACTCATCTAAGAGATTCCTGAATTCCTCACCCACAGAAACTGCATGCATATTTGTTGCTGTGCTCAATGGCAAAGTTTCAGGGTAATTTGTTATATAATAATAGATGATCAGTGCATATAATAAGAGGAAAGACATATAAACTGGTAATGAGAAATCATAGACCTTATGGTAATTCTCCAGTAGCTATAAATTAGTTACTAAACTTTTCCTTTCTGTTGTGAACAAAGTATTTGCCACATGTTTGCATGTAATATGTATAGCTCCATAAATCTCAGGTGTATTATTTATATGCTTAGATTAAAAACTACTAAAACTCATTCTCTTGCTAGCGACATGAGAATCAGCCTACACAAAGCTGATCTCTGTGTTTACAAGAGAGCTATTCTCTTCTATTTATTTTTATTTTGATAGCTTTCAGGGTACAAGTGGTTTTTAGTTACATGGATGATTTCTGTAGTGGTGAATTCTAAAATTTTAGTGCACCCATCACCCAAGCAGTGTATACTCTATACAATATGTGGTCTTTTATCCCTCACAACTCCCTTCTAACTTCCCCTATCTGAGTCTCCAAAGTCCATTATATTACTCTGTATGTCTTTGCGTCCTTATAAGCTTAGCTCCCACTTATAAGTGAGAATATATGGTATTTCATTTGGCATTTCTGAATTACTTCGCTTAGAATAATGGACTCCAGCTCTATCCAAGTTATTGTAAAAGACATTATTTAGTTCCTTTTTATGGCTGAGTGGTATTCCATCGTATGTTTGTGTACACATATATGTATATGTATATACACAATACATATATGTATATGTATACACGCATATTTGTATACACACACACCTCACATTTTCTTTGTTCACTCACTCGTTGATGGGCACTTAGATTGGTTCTGTATCTTTGCAATTTTGAATTGTGCTGCTATAGACATGTGTGTGCATGTGTCTTTTTAATATAATGACTTCTTTTCCTTTGGGTGGATACCCAGTAGAGTGGGATTGCTTGATTGAATGGTAGATCTACTTAGTTCTGTAAGTAATCTCCATACTGTCTTCCATAGAGATTGTACTAATTTACATTCTCACCAGCAGTGTAAAAGTGTTCCCTTTTCACCACATCTATGCCATTATCAATTGTTTTGACTTTTTAATGATGGCCATTCTTGCAGGATTAAGGTGGTATCTTACTGTAGTTTTAATTTGCATTTCTCTGATGATTAGTGATGTCGAGTATTTTTCATGTTTGTTGATTGATTGTATATCTTCTCTTGGGAAATATCTTTTCAATCTTCTTTTGATAAATGTCTATTCATGTCCTTGGCCCACTATTTGATGCAATTATTTGTTTTGTTCCTCCTGATTTGATTTCCTTGTAGATTCTGGATACTAGACCTTTGTCAGATGCATAGTTTGCAAATATTTTCTCCCATTCTGTGGGTTGTCTGTTTAATGACTTTTTTTTTTCTGTGTAGAATCTTTCTAGTTTAATTAGGCTCCATTTGTTTTTGTTTTTGTTGTATTTGCTTTGGGGTTCATTAATTCTTTTGCATACACAAATGTCCAGGAGTTTTTTCAATGTTAGCTTCTAGAATTTTTATAATTTTAGGTCTTAGATTTAAGTCTTTGATCCATCTTGAGTTGATTATTGTATAAGGTGAAAGATGGGGATCCAGTTTCATTCTTCTACATGTGGCTTGCCAATTTTCCCAGTACCATTTATTATATAAGGTCTTTTGACCAATTTATGTTTTTGTGTGCTTTGTCGAAGATCAGTTGACTATAAGTATTTGGCTTTATTTTTCTGCTTTCTATTCTGTTCCATCAGTCCAAGTGCCTATTTTTATACCAGTACCATGCTGTTTTGGTTACTATAGCCTTGTATTAATAGTATAATCTGAAGTCTTGTAATGTGATACCTGCAGATTTGTTCTTTTTGCTTAGTATTGATTTGGCTATTCAGACTCTTTTTTTGGTTGCATATGAATTTTAGGATTGTTTTTTCTAGTTGTTTGAAAAATGATGAGGGCAATTTGATGGAAATTTGTATTGAATCTGTAGATTGCTTTGTGAAGTATGGTCATTTTCACAATATTGTTTCTTCCTATCCATGAGCATGAGATATGTTTCCATTTGTTGGTGTCATCTATGATTTCTTTCAGTAGTGTGTTTTAGTTTTCCTTGTAAAGATGTCTCACCTCCTTGGTTAAGTATATCCCTAGTTATTTTACTTTCTTGCAGCTGTTGTGAAGTCATTGATTCTTGATTTGATTTCTCAGCTTGGTTGTTGGTGGTGGATAGTAGTGCTACTGATTTGTGTACATTGATTTTGTAACCTGAGAATTTACTGAATTTGTTTATCAGATCTAGGAATCTTTTGCATGAGTCTTTAGAATTCTTTAAGTATATGTTCATATCATTGGCAAATAGCAATAATTTGACTTCCTCTTTTCCCATCTGGATGCCCTTTCTTTCTCTTGCCTGATTGATCTGGCTAGGAGTGGTGAAAGTGGAGATCCTTGTCTAACTCCAGTTCTCAGGGGAATACTTTCAACTCTTCTCCATTCACTATGATGTTGGCTGTGGGTTTGTTATATATGGCTTTTATTATTTTGAGGTAAGTCCCTTCTATGCCTAGTTTGCTGGCATTTTTATCATAAAGGAATGTTGGATTTTACTGAAAGCCTGTTCTGCATCTATTGAGATGATAATATGGTTTTTGTAATTCTGTTTATGTGATGTATCACATTTATTGACTTGTGTATGTTAAACCATCCCTGCATCGTTGGGATGAAACCCACTTGGTCATGATGTATTATCTTTCTCATGTGCTGCTGGATTTGGTTAACTAGTATTTTGTTGAGGATTTTTGCATCCCACGTTCACCAGGGATATTGGTCTGTAGTTTCTTTTTTTGTTGTGTCCTTTTCTGGTTTTGCTATTAGGGTAATACTGCTTCATAGGATGATTTAGGGAGAATGCCCTCTTTCTCTATCTTTTGGAATAGCCTCAGTAGGGTAGGTACCTATTCCTCCTCGAATGTTTGGTAGAATTCAGTGTTGTGAATCCATCTGATCCTGAACTTTTTTATTGGCAATTAAAAAAAAATTAAACACTTTTCAAAAGAAGACATATATGTGACCAACAAACATATGAAAAAATGCTCATCGTCATTGGTCATTAGAGAAATGCAAATCAAAACCACATTGAGATACATCTCATGCCAGTTAGAACGGCGATCATTAAAAAATCTGGAGATAACACATGCTGGAGAGGATGTGGAGAAACAGGAACACTTTTACACTGTTGGTGGGAATGCAAATTAGTTCAACCACTGTGGAAGACAGTGTGGTGATTCCTCAAGGATCTAGAAATAGAAATTCCATTTGACCCAGCAATCCCATTACTGGGTATATACCCAAAGGATTATAAATCATTCTATTATAAAGACATGTGCACATGTATGTTCATTGTGGCACTGTTTACGATTGCAAAGACCTGGAACCAACCCAAATGCCCATCAATGATAGACTGGACAAAGAAAATGTGGCACATATACACCATGGAATACTATGCAGCCAAAAAACAATGAGTTCGTGTCCTTTGTAGAGACGTGGATGAATCTAGAAGCCATCATTATCAGCAAACTGACACAAGAACAGAAAATCAAATACTGCATGTTTTCTCTCATAGGCGGGTGATGAAAAATGAGAACACTTGGGCACAGAGAAGAGAACAACACTCACTGGGCTAGGTGGGGGGCTGGAGGGGAGGGGAGAGGAGGAGAGGGACGGGGTGGGGGAGGATGGGTAGGGATAACACTGGGAGAAATGCCTGTTGTAGGTGATGGGGTGGGGGATGGAGACAGCAAACCACCATGGCATGTATATACCTATGCAACAATCCTGCAGGATGCAGGGTGTGCACATGTGCCCCAGAGCCCAAAGTACAATAAAAAAAATTACTGATTCAGTCTTTCTCCTTGTTATTGGTCTGTTCAGGGTTTCTATTTCTTCCTGATTTAATCTGGGAGGGTTGTATGTTTTCAGGAATTTATTCATTTTTTCTAGATTTTCTAGCTTGTGTGTGTAAAGGTGTTTATAGTGGTCTTGAATGATCTTTTGTATTTCTGTGGTATTGGTTGTAATGTCTCCAGTTTCCTTTCTAATTGAGCTTATTTGGATCTTCTCTTTCTTGGTTAATCTTGATAATGGTATATCAATTTTGCTCCTTCTTCACTTACCTTTTATGTACTTTTTGGTTTCTCTTTTATTTAGTTCTGCTTTGATCTTTGTTGTTTCTTTTCTTCTGCTGGGTTTAGGTTGAATTTTTTCTAGTTTCTCTGGTTCCTTGAGGTGTGATATTGAGTTTTCAATGTGTATTCTTTTAGACTTTTTGATGTAGGCATGAACTTTCCTCTTAATGCTGCTTTTGCTCTATCCGAGAAGTTTTGATAACTTGGGTCACTATTCATTTCAAATAATTTTTAAATTTCCATCTTTATTTCATTGTTAACCCCCAAATCATTCAAGGACAAATTATTGAATTTCCACATATTTGTATAGTTTTGAGTGTTCCTTTTGAAGTTGATTTCTAGTTTTATTCCACTATGGTCTGAGAATATACTTGATAAGATCTCAATTTTCTTAAATTTATTGAGACTTGTTTTGTGGCCTATCATTCGATCGATTTTTGGAGAATTTTCCATGTGCTGATGAGATGAATGTATATTTTACAGTTCTTGGGAAGAGTATTCTGCAAATATCTATTAAGTCCATTTGTTTTAGAGTATAATTTAAGTTCATTGTTTCTTTTTTGACTTACTGTTTCATGGATCTTTCTAGTTTTGTCAGTGGAGTACTGAAGTACCCCACTATTACTGTTTTGTTGTCTATCTCATTTCTTAGGTCTGGTAGTAAGTATTTTATAAATCTGTAAGCTCCAGTGTTGCATGTAAATTTAGGTTTGTAATATCTTCTTGTTAGATTGATTTTTTTAAATTAGGATATAATGACCTTCTTTGTCTTTTTAAACTGTTGTTGCCTTAAAGTGTGTTTTGTTGTCTGATATAAGAATAGTTACTTCTGCTTGCTTTTGGTTCCCATTTACATGGGACATCTTCTTGCGCTTTTTTTATCTTGAGTTTATTTAAATCCTTATGTGTTAGGTGAGTCTGTTGAAGCCAGAAAATAATTGATTTGTTTTTTTTTTTGAATCCATTCTGCCATTCTGTATCTTTCTAGTGGAGCATTTAGGCCATTTATGTTCGACATTAATATAGAGATGTGAGATACTGTCCTATTCATCATGTTAGTTGTTACCTATTTGTGTGTGTGTGTTGTTGTTGTTGTTGTTTTATAGGCCTTGTGAGTTTTATGCTTTCAGGATGTTCTATTTCGGTGTATATCAAGCTTGTGTTTCAAGATTTAGAACTCCTCTTAGCATTTCTTGCAGTCCTGGTTTGCTAGTGGCAAATTCCCTCTAGCGTTTGTTTGTCTGAAAAAGACTTTATTTCTCCTTTATTTATGAAACTTAGTTTTGCTGGATACAAAATTCTTTCCTGACAGCTGTCCTGTTTAAGGAACCTAAAGACAGGACCCAAACCATGCTAGCTTGTAGGATTTCTGCTGAGTATTCTGTTTTAAAAATGACTGAGTTTCTGTGGTGACTTTCTTTTCCTTTCCCTTTAAGGTCAGAAATATATACATATATATATATATATAAACAAAAACTGAGTCAAACAATAAGTCTGTCTCAAGATAATGAAAATGAAAAAAAAAAGTTTCTTTAGCAGTTAAGTAATCATATCAATTAATGCCTCCTTTCCTGACAAAAAGTCTATACCATGAAAGAAGTTTCTTTTTTTTCTTTTTTTAATTTTTGAGAAGGAGTCTCACTCTTGCACCAGGCTGGAAGGCTGGAGTACAGTGGCGTGTTTTTGGCTTACTGCAACCTCTGCCTCCCAGGTTCAAGCGATTCTCCTGCCTCAGTCTCCCGAATAGCTGGAATTACAGGCGCACACCACCACACCTGGCTAATTTTTTGTATTTCAGTAGAGATGGGATTTCACCATGTTGGCCAGGATGGTCTTGATCTCCTGACCTCGTGATTCGCCCACCTCGACCTCCCAAAGAGCTGGGATTACAGGCTCACGTGAGCCACCACACCCAGACAAAGAAGTTTCTTTACTATAGCTCTGCAGAGTTAGGATTTTAGCAAGTATGCTGAGATTCTGGACTATGAAGAGAAAGCAAAATTTTTCTGTAAATGATCACACAATAAGTATTCCCAGCTTTGTGGGCCATGAATTTTCTCCTCCCCCTCAGTCATCTGTGTTTGTGTATAATTGAGAAATAAAAATTGTATGTATTTATGGTATACAATGTGATGTTTTGATATACATATACATTGTCAAATGATTATAGCAATCAGGCTAATTAACATATCTTTTGTCTCACAGTTACCATTTTTTTGTGGTGAGAATATTTAAGATTTACTCTTTTTGCAAATCTCAAGCATATAATACAGTGTCGTTAACTATAGTCGCAGTGCTGTACATTAGATCACCAGAACTTATTCATCCTGCATTACTGAAATGTATTCCTCGGCATAACTGGATATCTTTTGCCCAATATTCCCTCCAACCTTCAATTTCTGGTAACCACCATTCTGCTCTCTGCTTCTATGGGTTGAAGTTTTTTAGATTACACATCCAAGTGAGATAATGCAATATTTGTTTTTCTGTGCCTGGCTTGTTTTACTTAGCATGATGTCCTCTAGATTCATCCATATTGTCACAAATGAGAAGATTTCCTTTTTTAGGCTGAATAATACTCCATTGATCTACATATACAACATTTTCATTATTCATTCATCCACTGATGGACACTTAAATTGATAACCTATCTTGGCTATTGTGAATGATGCTTCAATGAACATGGAGCACAGACACCACTTTGAGATACTGACTGCATATCTTTTGGATATATACCAAAAAGTGGGATTGCTGGATGATATGGTAATTCTATTTTTTATTTTTTAAAGGAATCTCCATCTTGTTTTCCATAATGGTTGTATCAATTTATGTTTCCAGCAACAGGCCACAAGGGTTCCCTTTTCTCCACATCCTTGCCAATGCTTATGTCCTGTCATTTTGATAATGAGCATTCCTACAGGTGTGAGGTGATATCTCATTGTTGTTTGATTTGCATTTCTTTGATTAATAATGAACATTTTTTCTTTTTTTTATTCTATTTTTTATTTTATTCTAATTTATTTTATTCTATTTTTTTATTTTATTCTATTCGAAAAGCAAAATTTCATTCCTGAGTCTGCAACTCTGAGTTCATTCTTTTTTTTTTTTTTTTATTGCATTTTAGGTTTGGGGGTACATGTGAAGAACATGGAAGATTGTTGCATAGGTACACACATGGCAGTGTGATTTGCTGCCTTCCTCCCCATCACCTATATCTGACATTTCTCCCCCATGCTATCCCTCCCCAACTCCCCACCCCCCACTATCCCTCCCCTTTTTCCCCCGACAGATCCCAGAGTGTGATACTCCCCTCCCTGTGTCCATGTGTTCGCATTGTTCAACACCCGCCTATGAGTGAGAACATGCGGTGTTTGATTTTCTGTTCTTGTGTCAGTTTGCTGAGAATGATGGTTTCCGGGTTCATCCATGTCCCTACAAAGGACACGAACTCATCGTTTTTGATGGCTGCATAATATTCCATGGTGTATATGTGCCACATTTTCCCTGTCCAGTCTATCGTCGATGGGCATTTGGGTTGGTTCCAGGTCTTTGCTATTGTAAACTGTGCTGCAATGAACATTCGTGTGCATGTGTCCTTATAGTAGAACGATTTATAGTCTTTTGGATATATACCCAGTAATGGGATTGCTGGATCAAATGGAATTTCTATTTCTAGGTCCTTGAGGAATCGCCACACTGTCTTCCACAATGGTTGAACTAATTTACACTCCCCAAAACAGTGTAAAAGTGTTCCTATTTCTCCACATCCTCTCCAGCATCTGTTGTCTCCAGATTTTTTAATGATCGCCATTCTAACTGGCGTGAGATGGTATCTCAATGTAGTTTTGATTTGCATTTCTCTAATGACCAGTGATGATGAGCATTTTTTCACATGTTTGTTGGCTTCATGTATGTCTTCTTTTGTAAAGTGTCTGTTCATATCCTTCGCCCACTTTTGAATGGGCTTGTTTGTTTTTTTCTTGTAAATCTGTTTTAGTTCTTTGTAGATTCTGGTTATCAGCCCTTTGTCAGATGGGTAGACTGCAAAAATTTTTTCCCATTCTGTTGGTTGCCGATTCACTCTAATGACAGTTTCTTTTGCTGTGCAGAAGCTGTGGAGTTTAATTAGGTCCCATTTGTCTATTTTGGCTTTTGTTGCCAGTGCTTTTGGTGTTTTGGTCATGAAGTCCTTGCCTACGCCTATGTCCTGAATGGTTTTGCCTAGAT
This sequence comes from Ateles fusciceps, assembly GCA_036589455.1. Classification (NCBI taxonomy): domain Eukaryota; kingdom Metazoa; phylum Chordata; class Mammalia; order Primates; family Atelidae; genus Ateles; species Ateles fusciceps. Next base: position 334,188 of record JAZHEH010000145.1, read on the forward strand.
TTTCTTCTAGGGTTTTTATGGTGTTAGGTCTTATGTTTAAGTCTTTAATCCATCTGGAGTTAATTTTAGTGTAAGGTGTAGGAGGGGTCCAGCTTCTGCTTCTGCACATGACTAGCCAGTTTTCCCAACACCATTTATTAAACAGGGACTCGCTTCCACATTGTTTGTTTTTGTCATGTTTGTCAAAGATCAGGTGGTTGTAGATGTGTTGTGTTGCGTCGGAGGTCTCTGTCCTGTTCCATTAGTCTATATCTCTGTTTTGGTACCAGTACCATGCTGTTTTGATTACTGTAGCTTTGTAGTATAGTTTGAAGTCCGGGAGTGTGATGCCTCCAGCTTTGTTCTTTTTGCTTAGAATTGACTTGGCTATGTGGGCTCTCTTTTGGTTCCATATGAAGTTTAAGGTGGTTTTTTCCAGTTCTTTGAAGAAGGTCATTGGTAGCTTGATAGGGATAGCGTTGAATCTGTAAATTACTTTGGGCAGTATGGCCATTTTGACAATATTGATTCTTCTAGCCATGAACATGGAATATTTCTCCATCTGTTTGTGTCCTCTCTTATTTCATTGAGCAGTGGTTTGTAGTTCTCCTTGAAGAGGTCCTTTACGTTCCTTGTTAGTTGTATTCCTAGGTATTTTATTCTCTTTGTAGCGATTGTGAATGGCAGTTGGTTCTTGATTTGGCTGTCTTAAGTCTGTTATTGGTGTATAGGAATGCTTGTGATTTTTGCACATTGATTTTATATCCTGAGACTTTGCTGAAGTTGCTTATCAGTTTCAGGAGATTTTGGGCTGAGACGATGGGGTCTTCTAGATATACAATCATATCGTCTGCAAATAGAGAGCAATTTGACTTCCTCCTTTCCTATTTGAATACCCTTTATTTCTTTTTCTTGCCTGATTGCTCTGGCTAGAACTTCCAGTACTATATTGAATAGGAGTGGTGAGAGAGGACATCCTTGTCTAGTGCCAGATTTCAAAGGGAATGCTTCTAGTTTTTGCCCATTCAGTATGATATTGGCTGTTGGTTTGTCGTAAATAGCTTTTATCATTTTGAGATACGTTCCATCAATACCTAGTTTATTGAGAGTTTTTAGCATAAAGGGCTGTTGAATTTTGTCAAAGGCCTTCTCTGCATCAATTGAGATTATCATGTGGTTTTTGTCTTTGGTTCTGTTTATGTGGTGGATTATGTTTATAGATTTGCGTATGTTGAACCAGCCTTGCATCCCCGGGATGAACCTACTTGATCATGGTGGATAAGCTTTTTGATGTGCTGTTGCAATCGGTTTGCCAGTATTTTATTGAAGATTTTTGCATCTATGTTCATCATGGATATTGGCCTGAAGTTTTCTTTTCTTGCTGAGTCTCTGCCAGGTTTTGGTATCAGGATGATGTTGGTCTCATAAAATGATTTAGGAAGGATTCCCTCTCTTTGGATTGTTTGGAATAGTTTCATAAGGAATGGTACCAGCTCCTCTTTGTATGTCTGGTAGAATTCGGCTGTGAACCCATCTGGACCTGGGCTTTTTTTGGGTGGTAGGCTCTTAATTGCTGCCTCAACTTCAGACCTTGTTATTGGTCTATTCAGGGTTTCGACTTCTTCCTGGTTTAGGCTTGGGAGGATGCATGTGTCCAGGAATTTATCCATTTCTTCCAGGTTTACTAGTTTATGTGCATAGAGTTGTTTGTAATAATCTCTGATGATGGTTTGAATTTCTGTGGAATCTGTGGTGATATCCCCTTTATCGTTTTTTATTGCATTTATTTGATTATTTTCTCTTTTTCTTTTTTATTAATCTGGCTAATGGTCTATTTTGTTGACCTTTTCAAAAAACCAGCTCCTGGATTTATTGATTTTTTGAAGAGTTTTTCGTGTCTCTATCTCCTTCAGTTCTGCTCTGATCTTAGTTATTTCTTGTCTTCTGCTAGGTTTTGAGTTTTTTTGATCTTGCTCCTCTAGCTCTTTCAATTTTGATGATAGGGTGTCAATTTTAGATCTCTCCTTGCTTCTCATGTGGGCATTTATTGCTATATACTTTCCTCTAGAGACTGCTTTAAATGTGTCCCAGAGATTCTGGTATGTTGTGTCTTTGTTCTCGTTGGTTTCAAAGAACATCTTTATTTCTGCCTTCATTTCATTGTTTATCCAGTCAACATTCAAGAGCCAGTTGTTCAGTTTCCATGAAGCTGTGTGGTTCTGAGTTAGTTTCTGAATTCTAACTTGATTGCACTGTGGTCTGAGAGAGTGTTTGTTATGATTTCTGTTCTTTTGCATTTGCTGAGGAGTGATTTACTTCCAATTATGTGGTCAATTTTAGAGTAGGTGCGATGTGGTGCTGAGAAGAATGTATATCCTGTGGATTTGGGGTGGAGAGTTCTGTAAATGTCTATTAGGTTTGCTTGATCCAGGTGTGAGTTCAAGTCCTGGATATCCTTGTTAATTTTCTGTCTTGTTGATCTGTCTAACATTGACAACGGGGTGTTCAAGTCTCCCACTATTATTGTGTGGGAGTCTAAGTCTCTTTGTAAGTCATTAAGAACTTGCCTTATGTATCTGGGTGCTCCTGTATTGGGTGCGTATATATTTAGGATCGTTAGCTCTTCTTGTTGCATTGATCCTTTTACCATTATGTAATGTCCTTCTTTGTCTCTTTTGATCTTTGTTGGTTTAAAGTCTATTTTATCAGAGATGAGAATTGCAACTCCTGCTTTTTTTTGCTCTCCATTTGCTTGGTAAATCTTCCCCCATCCCTTTATTTTGAGCCTTTGTGTATCTCTGCATGTGAGATGGGTTTCCTGGATACAGCACACTGACGGGTTTTGGCTTTTTTATCCAGTTTGCCAGTCTATGTCTTTTAATTGGGGCATTTAGCCCATTTACATTTAGGGTTAATATTGTTATGGGTGAATTTGATCCTGCCATTTTGATGCTAGGTGGCTGTTTTGCCCGTTAGTTGATGCAGTTTCTTCATTGTGTTGATGGTCTTCACTGTTTGGTATGTTTTTGGAGTGGCTGGTACTGGTTGTTCCTTTCTGTGTTTAGTGCCTCTTTCAGGAGCTCTTGTAAAGCAGGCCTGGTGGTGATGAAATCTCTGAGTACTTGCTTGTTCGTAAAGGATTTTATTTTTCCTTCACTTATGAAGCTCAGTTTGGCTGGATATGAAATTCTGGGTTGAAAGTTCTTTTCTTTAAGGATGTTGAATATTGGCCCCCACTCTCTTCTGGCTTGTAGGGTTTCTGCTGAGAGATCTGCTGTGAGTCTGATGGGCTTCCCTTTGTGGGTAACCCGACCTTTCTCTCTGGCTGCCCTTAGCATTTTCTCCTTCATTTCAACCCTGGTGAATCTGACGATTATGTGCCTTGGGGTTGGTCTTCTTGAGGAATATCTTTGTGGTGTTCTCTGTATTTCCTGGACTTGAATATTGGCCTGCCTTCCTATGTTGGGGAAGTTCTCCTGGATAATATCCTGAAGAGTATTTTCCAGCTTGGATTCATTCTCTCCTTCACATTCAGGTACACCTATCAAACGTAGATTAGGTCTTTTCACATAGTCCCATATTTCTTGGAGACTTTGTTCATTCCTTTTTACCCTTTTTTCTCTACTCTTTCCTTCTCGTTTTATTTCATTGAGTTGATCTTCGACCTCTGATATCCTTTCTTCTGCTTGGTCAATTCGGCTGTTGAAACTTGTGTATGCTTCGCAAAGTTCTTGTGTTGTGTTTTTCAGCTCCATCAATTCACTTACATTCCTCTCTAAGTTGGTTATTCTCATTAGCATTTCGTCAAATCTTTTTTCAAGGTTGTTAGTTTGTTTGCATTGGGTTAGAACATGTTCTTTTAGCTCACAGAAGTTTTCTTATTACCCACCTTCTGAAGCCCCGATTCAGTCATTTCGTCACACTCATTGTCCATCCAGCCTTGTTCCCTTGCTGGTGAGGAGTTGTGATCCCTTGTAGGAGGAGAGGCGTTCTGGTTTCGGGTGTTTACCTCCTTTTTTGCGCTGGTTTCTTCCCATCTTTGTGGATTTATCTATGTGTGGTCTTTGTGGTTGGTGATTTTCAGATGGGGTCTCTCAGTGGACGTCCCGTTTGTTGATGATGAAGTTATTTCTTTCTGTTTCTTAGTTTTCCTTCTAACAGTCTGGCCCCTCTGCTGTAGGACTGCTGAGGTCCACTCCCGGCCCTGCTTGCCTGGGGGGATCACCTGCAGCAGCTGCAGAACAGTAAGGGTTGCTGCCAGTCTCTTCTGCTATCTTTGTCCCAGAAGAATACCCGCCAGATGTCCATCTGAGCACTCCTTTGTGAGGTGACTCGTTGGATATACGGGGATCAGGGGAGCTGCTTGAGGAGACAGAGTTTCCTTTATAGGAGCTCAAGTGCTGAGCTGTGAGCTCCGTTGTTCATTCAGAGTTGCTGGGCAGGTAAGTTTACGTCTGCTGGAGCAGAACTCATAAACCCCTTTTTTCCCCAGGTGCTCTGTCCCGGGGAGTTAGGGCTTTATTTATGAGTTTCCCCTGGTGCTGCTGCCTTTTTCTCAGGGCTGCCTTGCCCAGCGATGAGGCAGCCTAGTCACTGTCTGCCTACAGAGGCTTTGCTGAGCTTCTGTGGGCCCCGCCCAGCTGCTGTATGAACTTCCTGTAGTCCTGTTTATACCGGTGTAGTGAGAACTGCCTCGGCAATGGCAAACTACCTCTGTAGAGGCAGACTGCCTCAGTAATGGCGGACGCCCCTCCCCCACAGAGCTGGGCCGTCCCGGGCTCAGCTGTGCTTGCTGTGAAACTCTGGATCCAGAGCGTTTCCGATGGCTGTTTTTTTGTGGGGGGTGGGACCAGCCGAGCCTGATCACCTGGCTCCCTGCCTCAGAGTCTCCCAGGTGTTCCAGCCGCCTGTTGAAAAGGCGCCGGGATCTGTGTGATTTCCCGTGCGGCGACCCACTGCACCGGCTGAAACCGCGGGCGCAGAGATTCGTGGCGTTTTTTGCCCGGGAAATCTCCTGGCCTGGCTGCCTGTTTCAGTCCCCTTTTTTATTCAGATGAATGGGCGGTTCTTGCCTTCCCGGAGCTCCAATTGCCAGCTAAAAACGGCACCCAGACCCACGTATTTTGTATGGGGAACCGTGCGCGCCGGGACGCCGCCCAAACAGCAGCGCCGGCGAAAACAGTCGCGCCGGCAAAAACAGGCAAAACAGTCGCGCCGGCAAAGACAGGCAAAACAGCTGCGCCGGCCAAACCAGCCGCGCTGGCGACCCGTGGGGCTCCTCCACCTGGGAATCTCCTGGTCTGTGGGTAATAAAAATCCGTCTGGCAATGCGGCGTCCACTCACCCTCCGCGCTTTCACTGGGAGCTGCAATCCTCAGCTGCTCCTAATTGGCCATCTTGGCGAGCTCCCCCCGCCTAACCAATAATGAACATTTTTTCATATACCTGTTGGTCATTTGTATGTCTTCTTTTGAGAAATGTATTGAATTTCTTTGCCTATATTTAATTGAGTTATTTGTTTTCTTTCTATTGAGGCTGACTTTCTTATGTATTGTGAATATGATCCCCTTATCAGATGCATGGTTTGTAAATATTTTCTACCATTTTGCAGGTTGTTGTATCACTGTTGTTTCCTTTCTTGAGCATAAGGTATTTAGTTTGACATAATCCCACATATTTATTTTTGTTTTTGTTGCCTGTGCTTTTGGTATCATAATAAGAAAATCATTGTTCAGCCTGTTTTACAGTATCAGGTCTTATATTTAAGTCTTTATTCCATTTTAAGCTGATATATACACACACATACATATATATATATATATATATGGTAAGATAAATGTCCAATTTCATTCTCCTGCCTATGTATATTGAGTTTTCCCTACACTGTTTATTGAAGACAGGATTATTTGCCCATCATATATTCTTGGCACTTTTGTCACAGATCAATTGCCAAAAATGCATGGATTTATTTCTGGGATCTCTTATTCTAATGGTTTGTGTGTCTGTTTTTACACCAGTATCATGCTACTTTGGTTACTATAGCTTTGTAGCATGTTCTGAAATTAGATAGTATGATATATACAGGTTTACTTTTTGTGCTCAAGATTGCTTTGGTTATTCATGGTCTTTGGCGGTTGTACATGAATTTTTAAATTGTTTCTTCTATTTCTGTGAAAAATGACATTTGGAATTTTGATAGGGATTACAATGTTGAATCTGTAGATTGTTTTGGGTAGTGTGGACATTTTAACAACATTAGTTCTTTGCATCCATGAACACAGAATATTTTCTCATTAATTGGTGACTTGAGTTTTTTTCATCAATGTTTTATAGATTTCAACATGCATAAGTTTTACCTTCTTGGTTAAATTTGTTCCTAAGTATTTTATGTTTTGATACAATTGTAAATGGGGTTGTTTTCTTAATTTCCTTTTTGCATAGTTCATTGTGTATATAGAAACACAACTGATTTTTGTATTTTGTAACTTTACTGAATTTGTCTATTAGTTATAGTAGTTTTTGATGGAGTCCTTAGGGTTTTCTATATATGAGTATGTAATCTGCAAATGGATAATTTTACTTTTTCATTCTTAACTTGGGTGTCTCGTATTTCTTTTTATGGCCTACTTAATCTGGCTAAGATTTCTGGTATAATAGTGAGTAGAACTGGCAAGAGTGGGCTTCCTTGTTTTGTTCCTGATCTTTGAGGAAAAGCTTTCAACTTCTTAACATTGAGTATGTTAGTCTATAAGCTTATCACATATGGCCTTTGTTGTGTTGAGATACATTCCTTCTGTGTTTAATTTGTAGAGAGATTTTTAAAAACCATAAATAGATGTTGAATTACATGGAATGCTTTTTCTGTACTATTAAGATAATCATATAATTTTTATCCTACATTCTGTTAATTTGCTGTATCAAATTTTACATATTGAACCATCTTTGTACCTCAGGGACAAATCCCACTTGATCATAGTATGTCATTCTTTTAATATGCTGTTGAATTAGGTTTGCTAGTATTTTGATGAGGATTTTTGCATCTTTGTTTACCAGGGATGTTGGCCTGTAATTTTCTTTACTTGTAGTGTCCTTGTCTGCCTTTGGCATCAGGGTTATGCTGGCCTTATAAAATGAATTTGGAAATGTTCCCTATTCAATTTTTTTTTGAAGCCTTTGAGAAAGATTGACATTCATTCTACTGTAAATGTTTGTTAGAGTTTGCCAGCATATCCATCAGGTCCTGGACCTTTTCTTTGTTAGGAGATTTTGATTACTGATTTCATCTCCTTATTCTTTATTGGTTTCTTTATAGTTTTATTTTTTTCATGATTGAGTCTTGTAGGATGTGTTTCTGGGAATTTATCCATTTCTTTTAGGTTATCCACTTTGTATAATTGTTCATAGTAGTCACTTATGATCCTTTGTATTTCTTCATTACCAGTTATGATGTCTCCTCTTCGAATTTATAATTTTACTTATCTGAGAGTCATCTCTCATTTTTCCATTGTATAATTGAAGATTTGTCAATGGTATCTTTCCAAAATCAAATATTAGTTTTGTTGATCTTTCTATTGTCATTCTAGACTCTATTTCATTTATTTCTGTTCCAGTCTTTATTATTTCCTTACTTCTGCTGACTTTGTATTTAGTTGCTCTTCTCTAGTTATTTGAAGATTTGAGGTGTAACATTAGATTGTTCATTTGAAATATTTCTCTTTTTTATTTAAATATATGCACTTGTCACTATAAACTTCCCTTTTAAAACTGCTTTTACTTCATCCTATAAGTGTTGACATGTCATTTTTCCATTTTCACTTGTGTCAAGGTACTTTTTCATTTCTCTTTTGATTCCTTCTCTGACTTAGTATTCAGGAGTGTGTTGTTTAATTTCTACATATTAGTGAATTTCTAATTTTCCTCCTGTTACTGATTTCTAGTTTAATATCATCGTGAGTGGAAAAGACGTTTAATATGATTTCAATCTTCTTAAATTTGTTAAGACTTGTTTTCTAGTCTAACATAGGATCTATCCTGGAAAATATTCTATGTCCATTTGAAAAGAATATTCTGCTGCAGTTAATTGAAATGTTATGTATATATCTGTTAGGTTCATTTGGTCTATAGTGTTGTTTAAATCTGCAGGGTCCTTATTGTTTTCTGTCTGGATGATCTATATGTTGTTGAAAGTGAGATGTGGAAGTCCTCTATTATTATTGCATTGCTGTCTGTCTCCCTTCAAATCTGGTAATATTTGTCTCATGTATTTATGTGCTTCAATGTTGGCTGTATATACATGTATAATTGTTATATCCTCTTGATGAATTGACACCTTCATAATTATGTAATGACCTACTTTATCTCTTAAGACAATTTTTGACTTAAAGCCTATTTTGTTTGGTATATGTATAGACACCTATGCTCTCCTTTGGTTACCTTTTTCATGGAAGATATTCTTCTATACTTTCATATTCAGCCTATATATTTCCTTATAGCTAATGTGAGTTTCTTGTAGGGAGCATATACTTAGATCTAGTTAGATCTTTTTAAACATTAAGATTGCAATCTTTTGTCTTTCTCCAAACCCAGTGAGTTTGGACTCATGATTGTTTTCACTTCTCTGGAGGACATTATTGGTCAAACTACAAGTTGGCTGGAAAAAATACCACATATTAACTTTTCAATTAATATCTGAAAAGAAAAAATTTCCTTATATTTATGTAGAATTTTTCAAGTTTACGAAGTTATTTCATATAGATGATTTTATTTTATCCTCAAATACCCACCAAAGGAAACAAAAAATGAAAAATACTAAGACATTGCATTTTTATATCTGCTCCCCCCTTACCTCAAAGAGTTATAGATTTGGATAAAATAAATAGAAAAAAGAATAAAAATGCCCACTTAATACTGTTTTTTATCTGCTCAGGAGAATTTATAGTAACACTGATGCCTTCTAGATTAAAAGCAAAAGAACAAGGTCTGCTTAGGGCAGAACCAAGTCGCTGACCTGTCACTCTAGCATGTCATTCTAATCTAAGGATTCAACTGCTGACCTGAGAGAAAGAGGTCTTGAAGTTTTGGATGAAAGTTATTTTCATTAACTTAGGAGCTGCTGAAACAAGTCCAAACTAACAATTGGGGGAGAAAAACCCATATAAGAACCTACCAATAAAAGGATAAATAAAATATAGGGGTGGAAGTGTTTCTAAACTGGTTAGTCATGGAAAATCAAGGCTGACAGGTCATTTCAGATCTACAATAGATATGAAACAACATTTTAAGGATAAACTTTGTATGTATTACTTTTCCTTTCAGTCATTTAACATCACACACACACACACACACACACACACACACACACACACACACACACTCTGAATGAATAATTGGAATACATGAATGAGTAGAAATGAATAATTGGAAACATGATTGAATAGGTAGAAAATAAAGTCTAGTATGCAATGATTTACTCCTGCAAAGGAAGTTGTAAACATTCATGTAATGAAAAACCTGCATGAATCTGGAAGGCTATAACTTATTTGGATGCCAGTTTTTGACTCTGCAGAAGTGGCCAGATTAGAAAGTGATGCTGCAATCACAGAACTGAAACCATCAGATCCATGAGCCAGTGAGTAGAAATCTAGAGCAGAAATCTCAAGGCTAAAAATCACCTTACAAATTGCCAGGGCTCTAAAAGTCTCCTTGATTTATCAAATGTCAGAAAAATGATGGTGTAGATTTTATTTCCTTTAAGACATATAAATTAAGTGGTTGCTAATTACTAGCTTTTGTTAATAACAAAGAAAAGCATGCCTCTTGATAGCAACCATACAAAAGAGGTAAAAATAATGAACTCCAGTGCGAAATTAACAGTAAGGAAAGTGAAGGTTGAGGGCTGAAAAATGACTGATGGTGTTCTGATACAGACCCAGGGCAAGTTAGGAAAGAAGTCTCAAATAATGAAGTGGGGTACCACCTGATGGAAACCTATAGCAAGTGGGAATAGGAGGCTAATAGGAGAAGACAAGTAGTGCCAAAGTAACAGATTCATAAATTATTCAATGCATTAGTCGAAGAAAACTGAGAATGAGTGTGGGCCTAGCAAGTTGGGAACAGATGAAAGAAGAAAAAATGAAAAGCAAATAAATGGAAGGATTGAGAAAACCAAAACCAAATATATTAGACATATTCGATGAATTGTCTTTTATGGAAAACAAATATTTTACAGTGCCAAATATATAGGAATTGCTCAACAGTTGTTGATATATAAATAAAAGGATTATAAAGTTGAGAAATTTTCTAGGGAAGCAGGGTGAAAAGATTAAGTGAAAGAAATTAGGAGATGAGATGAGAAAATTTCAGGTCCAATCAAAGAGGATAATAACTCCTATTATTCAAACAGTAGGAGTTTAAGAAAGAGAAATGGAAAACAGGAGAGGATATGCATGAGATAAGTAACTCAAGAAAAACGTGCCAGGGCATAAATTTCCATTTTGAAACAGTTCACTTAGTACCTAGGTCAATGGTTGAAATTAGATCCACATCAAAGAACATCATTAGGACATTTCAGAATACCAGAGACAAACAGATCTTTTGAAGTATGCAAAGAGAAAAAAAAAACAACAAATTACTCACAAAGGATCAGTAATCATAATGTCCTCAGACTTTCACAGCAATACTGGAAATTAGAAATCATACTTTCAAACTTCAGGGAGAAAATGAAAATAAGCCTAAAATTCGGTGCCATGTCAAGCTGTTAATTAAATGTGAATCTATAATTGAGATATTTTCAGATAGCCTGGGTATGACAATATTTACTTTTCGGCCAGGCACGGTGGCTCTGGCCTGTAATCCCAGCACTTTGGGAGGCCGAGGTGGGCAGATCATGAGGCCAGGCGATCGAGACCATCCTGGCTAACATGGTGAAACCCTGTCTCTACTAAAAATACAAAAATTAGTGGAGTGTGGTGGCACACACCTGTAGTCCTACCTAGTCAGGAGGCTGAAGCAGGAGAATCGCTTGAACCCGGGAGGTGGAGGTTGCAGTGAGCTGAGGTCATGGCAAATCCATAGCTAAATCCTTAGTTTTCATAGTGGGGAGATCAATAAACCATGTCTAAAATGAAAAACATATATAGAAGTAGAAAAATTAATATTACTTGGGTTTATGGAGTTGTTGACCTAAAGGGAAGAAGCTGAGGCAAAATTAATACAAGTAGAGAGTTTATTTGGACCAAGCTTGAGGATTGCAACTCAGAAGCATAGATTCAAGTTGCCCTGAATATACACTGATTAGCAGCAGTTAGAAGTGAATTTTTAAAGGCAATAAAAGGAGACAGGGAGTGGATTGATACAAAGTTATTTGTCGGGAAATATCATTGGTTTACAAAAATAACATTGATTGATGATTGACTATACATTGTTAAGCTATAAATTGTGGGTTTTAGGTCCATTATGGTTGATTTATAGCTACATGGAAATAATAAGCAGTTTCACGAGAGAAATACATAGCTCAAAGAAGGAAGTAGGGAATGATTCCTGTCTCATTTTAATGTCTCTCTGGGCCTGGTAATTAAAAGGACTTTACATTCTTCAGATAAGTGTTTTTGTCTTTATTTTCTCAGTTAATTTAAGAGAAAGCTACAATTGCTGAGGGTGCTTTTCTCTAAGACTTGTAAAATGTGTTAGGAGGAGAGGACTACTGTTTGTAATAAGATTTTTAAAAATGTTGGATCCTTTAAATTATGTGATGATGAGCAACCTCAATAAATATAAAGACATTGTAATTGAAATATAAGGAATATTAGAACAAATATAAAGAAAATAGAAAATTGTTCATGTTACTACAGATTGAGCATTCCTAATCTGAAAATCTGAAATCTATAGTGCTCCAAAATCTGAAACTTTTTGAGCAGCAACATGACACCACATGTAGAAAATTCCACTTGTGAGTACTTAACACAAACTTTGTTTCATGCCAAAATTATTTAAAATATTTTATAAAATTACATTCAGGCTATATGTATAAGGTGTATATGAAAACATAACTGAATCTTATGTTTAGTTTGGGATCCCGCCCCAAGATAAAATATTCCCAAATCTGAAAAATCAGAAACCCAAAACACTTCTTGTCCCAAGCATTTTGGATAATGAATACTCAACTTGTAATTTGAAAGTAAAATATTTTTCTTTGTTAGTTCTACATGCCACAAAACTTTTTCTGACTCCAAACAAGCCCATGTCACTGTCGTCTCAGAGATGTGTGCTTTGAAGCTTAGCAGAGAACCTGCCTCCCACTTTTTCTGGATTGTTTTCTAGGGATAATGGAGATAAAAGGCAAAATTCTAACTCTTATATCTTGGTCTGGTCCTATCTTCACATGACTCAAGGGCCAATCTTAGACAACTTTTTATCAATCTTTAGCCTTCTTTTTCTCCTTTTAATGATCACCTTCTTTAAAACTACTCAGATGTTTTAAAATCAACACTAAAAAATGAAATTTGGAGGCCTAGTAGGTGGCAAATATTTTGAAAAGGTTGCAAATGAATGTAGAAATTTAAGTGCCTATGTTTATAGAAATCATTTTCCCATCAATGAATTATATTTTATATGAAGCAATGTATGGGGCCTGTTTTCCAAATAGCTACAAGTGTACTCATTGCAGAAATAGGTAGGTTCCGATGATCATAACAATTTTAGGTTTTGGATTGAAAGCATAATACAAATATCCCTAGTGTCATTAACTTATATAAAAGTGTCATTGTTAGCACTAAACTGTGGCTTGATTTTTTTCTTTAGTTTCCAAGATTTATATGAATTTATTTTGTATCTCTGTCTTGCTGAATTTAAAATGAAGCTGACACACACTCATTTTAAAATGTGTTGTTGAAATATCTATCACATGCTGGCCTGAGTTACTTTTTCAAGAGCCTCCAGGAAGTTATGGAAAGTGCTATGATTTAGTTATAAGTTAAATTTTATGGAGACATTTTAAAGACATTTCTGACTACATTTATTCTGAATTATTCATCCTTTATTTTCTCCAAGCCAATTTCATGGTGCCATGAAACATACATCGTCTTTGTTGCCTACATATTCTTTTGTAATAGGCAGTTTGGGGTTGATGTTGCATGTGCATATTTAACTTCACCTCGATCTCTTAATATGGCTGCAATGATAAATCTGTAATTAGAATAACCTTTCTGTTTGTTAATTTAAGAGGCTAACATGACATCCTGATTTTAATATTTACACTCCATCTACTTGATGTAGTTTAGAAATCAGAACACCATGAAAGATAGGACACAGAAGGTTAAAACAGAATCTAACCAAAGAAAGTAGAAGAGGTAAATAATGTCATGCAACAGAATGAGCTGATTATAGTATGGGAAAAAAGTGTGTTTCTAAAGTTTCTCAAATTTAAGGCTACAAACGAAACAATTATTTGATAGTTTTTTTCCTGGCAGCCCAATGCCCACATATAAATCTACAGAGATGAAATTTTTCCCTAAGCAAAATTAACTCTCTTTTAAGACAGGACATAAAGGAACATGCAGAAATCTATTGTATAGAAATGACATTAAGTCAACCTATAACCAATACATTGAATTATTGTTTTATAGAACTGAGGCAGAAATTCTATTTAATGAGATGATTTTTATTTTTATTTATTTATTTATTTTTTGTCCCTCTCCCCCCGACTTAATGAGATGATTTTTATGTGTCCTTCCTATAAAAAGGTGGAAGGAAGACTCATTCAATGAAAGCATTTTTTGAGGAGTTGGAAGAAGAGGATTTAGTAAATGTAGTACAAGTATGATCACTGAGAAAGAAATGATCAGGTTTTGAATAATATTGGGTGACTAAATGTGGAGGCAGGTCTGGATATTGTTTTTCTGGGCCAAGCTACAGAATGTCATAGGCCTCAGGGTAGGTCAGAATATGAGGTGTGAAAGTTTTGTGTGTGTGTACACTTACCTGCATGTGCTCATGCACACACGCACACACATGTGCATGTGTATACAAATATAATGGAGGATAAAGAAGGCAGGGGGAGAACAGACACACATGAATAACCTTGTTTAATCCACCAAACAAGGCCACTAGGATTTCAGTATTTGTGGTCAGGACTTTGAGGCACTGTGATGGGTTATTAAACTGGCTTTTTATATTTTAGTCCTTTTTTCTATTATACAGAGCTTTTCTTTTGACCATTTTAATGTCTGAAATCAAGTTACATAAAGAGGATCTAGGAGAGCTGGGGAGAGCAGACAGGAACAAGTTTTCTGGGAAGTGAGTGAAAGAGTAGGAGTGGGACCCCTAGTGAGAATATCTTGATTTTGGAGCAGTGGGGTCTTCAAGTGGAAATTCTCATGTGCCTTGTTCTCAGTGGTGGGATTGGCCCCAGAGTCAAGGCATGTGTGAACTGATGCAGATGGCTTTTGAGAGGCTCAGTGATGAAGGTGAGATGTAGGCGTCAAGGTGAGGAAAGATAGGGTTCACTGTCATAATCGTAAACAGTTATTACAAGGTCCCCCCTGGACCTTGTCTTTAAGGTACTGTACTAACAACTGGACTTTTTCCGTATGTCTTAACTTACTATCTGTCTATATATGTGTCTGCATTTTGGTTGGGTTCCCTAAGAGTTTCCTGACAATTGTGGATGTTAGAAAATATTTCAGCCTTTTTTTTGAGGGGAAAGAATCGTATGAGCATATTTGGAAAATAACATAAAATGTAAAAAGAAAAAAAAAATTCCAGGAGCACATTATTTATTCCTCAAATAATATATATTTGCTGTATGCTGGAGATAAGCCAGTGGTCAAGAAAGGCAAGATTTCTGCACTCCTGGAGGTTATATTCTTAAGCAATCTCTGGGTATAATGAGGACCAAGGCTATAGATCTATAGCGATAAGATGATGTCTATATGTAAAAAGAGCAACACTAATAGGTTTAGTATGTATTAAGTGCCATCTGATAGAGCTTGAATAATCACAAAGGGAGAGGGGAGAAATTCTTGAAGGCAGCAGAGTTGTATAATTCAAGCATGACTACAAGAAGTCAATGAGAAATGGGCTTGTTTGCCTGAAGTCCAGGAGTTGTACGTAGGACTAGTTGGCGACAACATTTGAGAGGTAGATAAGGAACCACTGAAAACTTGTGAGCAGGGAAGTGACAGGTGGATTAAGGGTGATGTCATGGGAATGTAAAGTTAGTGAAACATAGAACACATTTGAAAGGAAGACTCAATAAACTTGGGACTAGTGAATATGAAGTCGGAAAAGAAGAGAGGAATCAAGGATCACTCCAGCATTTCAAACCACAGTTTTTCAGTAAGGTGACATTTGTACAAATGGAGAGTTCTAGATGGGGGAAAGTTTGGAAGGATCGATGATAAGATATGGTTTAGATATGTGCAGTCATAGAATTTGGGAATAGAAGAGTTTTAATTTATTCTGGCTTTATTTTTCCTTGAAAATTACTTATCAGTATTCTTAAATATGTAGAAAAATTTAAAGACAAGTACGATAAACTCCTATATACCTAATACATCTAGATTCAACAGTTTTCATTTTGTCATGTTTTATCTATATGTCTGCCTCTCTGTTTATCCTTCTTTTTGACCGAACCATTTAAACATAACTTGCAGTTATAATAAAATTTCATTTTGAAACACTTCAGCATGTATATCCTAAGAACATCAACTTCAGTTTTGAAAGAAATAAAGACCAAAGGTGTTTCACTTAGTGGTATAGGTAGGCTGTATTAGACCCTTAGGTTGCCGATGGTCAGATGCACTACTCTTTCCTCCTACCATGTAATACCTTCCGTGTTGATATTTGATATTTATTGCTTGGAGTGTTCAGACATGTAAACTAGATGCATGCAAATAAAAACACTCTGAGTATAAAAGAGGTCTAGTGAGGTTTTAAGTGATAGGAAGAGATTTAGAGAGCTAAGAAAGAAGAATGAAAACAGAACAGTGGAGCAGAGATTGTATTTGCCTAGGGGAAGTTTAATGGTTGGATCAAGTGGTCCTGAGTGATGTCTGACCATAACTGATCATATGGCCTTGGAAATTGTGAAGTAGGCCAAGATCACGTTTTGAGATGGACTTTATGGACCACTTCCTTTGTTTCTTATAACATCCACATCTCCCACTGAAAAAAGCAGTATCTCGGGTTGATGTATATACATAGCATGATGGTGATATTATTTTACTAATAATCTAGTAAAACAGATATATAATTATGAGATCATGGTAGATATGGGGTTTCAGGGAACATATGGGGTCTTTCAAAGTAGAAGGGATTTCAAGAAATACCCTGTGTGCTCTTAATGGGTTACAGTTGTGTTGTTAAAGTGATTTGCAACTTGAGAGAGCTGTTGAGAGAATAAAGCTTGTTATGAGAGATCATCGCAGCTCATGATTACTTTATTATTGTTGTGACACTGGAGAACATGGCTTTGTGGGAATGGGATCCCAGGGACCAATATATGATGTATATGTTTGAAATAGGGGGAAAAATCCATAAAGTATTCAAAATTGCAGGACAATCTTTTAGTTTTAATATTTTTAGTGTATTCACCTTTGAAATTTGTTTTATGTCTTTTTTTAGAGAGGGGTTCTCATTCTGTTGCCTGGGCTGGAGTGCAATGGTGCAGTCATAGCTCACTACATCCTTGAACTCCTGGGCTCCAGCAATCCTCCCACTTCAGCCTCTTGAATAGCTGGGACTACATGAATGAGCCACTGCACCTGACTAATTTAAAAATTTTTTATAGACATAGGGACTCACTATATTACCCAGGCTGGTCTCAAAATCCTGTGCTCAAACGATCCTTCCACCTCAGCCTCTGGTGTGGCTGGGATTACAGGCATGGGCCAGCACGCCTGGCTGTGTCTTTTATTCGTGTTCATTCTTTATCGGCTAGGTGTTTGGGGAATAAAAATGTGAATCACCTTACAAAACCTTACAGTTCAGGACTTGGACTCTGTGCTAGATTGAACAGTGCTTCCCACCCCCTGCAAAAATTCTCCTGTCCACACTAAGAATATCAGAATGTGACTTGATTTGGAAATTGGGTCCTTATAGATATAATTAGTTAGGTTAAGATTGTCATACTACATTAGGATGGGCTCTTATAAGAAGAGGACACACAGATTCACAGGTATAGAGAGAACGCCATGTGAAGACATTGGCAGGGATTGCAGTGATGTGTCTATAAGCTAAGAAACACCAAGGATTACTGGCAACCACTAGAAATTGGGAGAGAGGTATGGAAATTCTCCCTCAGAGCCTCCAGAAGAAACAACCCTGCTAACACCTTGATTTTGGGACTTCTAGGCTCCAGAACTTTGACAGAATAAATTTCTGTGGTTTTACGTTACCTAGTTTGTGATCATACATGTTTTTATTTAGAATTAAAAAAAATTTTGTACAAATTTATGGAGTACATGTGAAATTTTATTACATGTATATAATGCATAGTGAACCACTCAAGGATATTGAGGGTGTCTATTACCCAAGTACAATACATTTTTGTTAACTATAGTCACCCTTTTCTGCTACCAAGCATTAAATTTATTCCTTCTATCTAACTATATGTTTGTACCCCTTAACCCACTTCTCATCTTCACCCTTTCCCTCATGTACCTATCCCAGTCTCTGCTATCTATCTTTCCAATATCTACCTCCATGTGATGAAATGTTTTAGCTCCCACTTGTAAGTAAGAACATGTGATACTTGTATTTTGTGCTTAGCTTATTTTGCTTAAGATAACACCTCTAGTTCCACCCATGCTGCTCTAAATGCCAAGATCTCATTATTTTTTATCATTAAATAGTGTATATATACAACTATTGTTGTATATATTGTGTTGTATATTCATTGTTTATATATACAACTTTTTTATCCATTCATTGGTGGACACTTGGGTTGATCTCTATTGTCTGTGCTATTGTGAATAGTGCTGCAACAGACAAGTGAGTGTAGATTTTTCTTTGATATACTGATTTCTTTTCCTTCGATGTATTGATTTCTTTAACTTTGGGTAGATACTCATTGGAATTGCTGGATCAAATGGTAATTCTATTTTTAGAGTTTTGAGAAATTTCCATACTGCTCTCCATGAATTTGTTTGTTAATTTTGTATCCTGCCATTTTCCTAAATTCACTTGTCAAATCTAAGAGATTTTTGGTGAAGTCTTTAGGTTTTTATGGGCAAAAGATTGCATTCGCAAAGAAGGTCTATTTGACTTCCTTTTTTCCAATTTGGATGCTTTCTATTTTTTTTCTCTTGCCTGTTTGCTCTGGCTGAGACTTCCATTACTATGTGGAACACAAGTGGTGAAAGAGGGCATCTTTGTCTCATTCCAGTTCTTAGAGGAAAGGCTTTCAACTTTTTCTCATTCAGTATGATGTTAGGTGTGGGTTTGCCATATATGGCCTTTATTATTTTGAGGTATGTTACTTCTGTACCTAACATGTTGAGAGTTTTACATCCCACTTTATCATGGTGTATTTTGCTGTGCTGATGTGGTTTGCTAGTATTTTGCTGAGGAGTTTTGCATCTATGTTCATTGGAGATATTTGGCTGTAGTTTTATTTTTTTGTGTGTGTATTTGTCTGGTTTTGGTATCAGAGTGGTGCTAGCCTTGTAGAATGAGTTGATAATACCCTCCCTGTTCAATTTTTTAGAATAGTTTCAGGAAGATTGGTACTAATTCTTTGTACATTTTGTAGAATTTGGCTGTGAATCCACAAGGTCCTGGGCTATTCTATGTTGGGAGAATTTTATTACTGATTAAATTTTGCTCCATATTATTGCTCCCTTCAGGTTTTCTATTTCTTCCTTATTCAATCTTTGTAGGTTTTATGTGTCCAAGAATGTATCCCTTTCCTTTAGTTTCTCCAGTTTGTTATAGTTGTTCATAATAGTCTCTGATAGTCTTTTGTATTCCTGTGGTATCAGTTGTAATGTATTCTTTTTCATTCCTGATTTTGTTGATTTGGGGTATTCTTTCTTTTTTGTGTTTAGTTTATCAATTTTGTTTATCAAATTTTGTTTTATCAATTTTGATCTTTTTGAAGAACAGAGTTTTTTAGGCTGTCAGGTGAGTTGCTTGAATGCCAGCTGTGGCAGTGGTAGCCTGGATGGGTGGGTTCTTGGGTCCCTGGACAGCCAACATGGCATGGATGATGAAAGCAGCAATGGCAGGATGATTCTTTGGGTCCTGAGCTATTGGCATTTATATTGGTGGCTGTGATGGGCTGGGTGGGCAAGTCTCCAGGCTCACATGTGTCACTTGCAGATATGTGCCATCTAAGTGGTTGTGAGTAAATTTATGCACAACCTCAGGACTCCAGGAGGAGTGCTTGGATTCCCAAGGTGTGGTGGGTTGGGTTGGGCAATCCCTAAAACCCCAGGCTATGTGCTCTGTCTTGGAATGAGGGGTGAAGCCAGACTTGATGGGCTTGTGCTCAGGTCCTGTAATGGTGAGAACAGGCATCAGCCTTGGTTGGTGGGATAGGGTGATCCTTAGGCCCCACGCATATTGCTTGGGTTGAAGGGCAGTAGCAGTTACATTGAGACTCTGTCACTGGAGAGGGTAGGGCCTGCCTCAGTGGCCACAGCCTGGATCCCCAGGTAGGTAACTCACATGTCTCTCATGCCCTAGTCCTGGCATAGTTCATCCTCCAGTCCTGGCAGTGGTAGCTCATACCTAGCTTGTGCTTGAGCCCTGGCTACAGGAGCCCCCACCCAGGTTTTGACTAAGTCCCAGAGGCAAATCATGCCCTGCTAACGTCCTAGTTTCAGTTCTGGAGGCACTCTCTTCCTAGTACCAGCAGCTGCAGCCCACACTTCACTTGCTTTTTAGCCTTGGCTATAGGAATGCTCCCAGTTCAGCAGCAGCAACCCAAGTTTCCTTCACACCTCAGACCCTGTGCTGCTGGGCTCCAGGATAGCATGCAGTCTGTTAAGGGCAAAGATTGAAAATGTACCTTGCTGTAGCTGCTTATGTCTTAGAAAGTGTATGGGACCCAGCACAATCTTCGTCCTTAAAGCAGTTCTGCCCCATGGTCTCCTGGAAGCTTTCTATGTTAGTTTCAGGGATTGAGAGGGTCAAGGGGCTCTGTAGTGGGCACAATTGCATAATCTCATGGTGCGAATGTGGGCTGCTGAAAGTCTCTCAGTTACCCTTTTCCCACGTTGGGAAACCACTCCCAGATCCCAGCCAAACAGGCTGTCTCTCTTCATTTTCCTTCCTTGCTTTTGATGTTTCATGTTACTTTTTTGTTGAATTCCAGTGTTCTCTCTTGGATAATGTATTCACAGTGTGCTTGTCTATGCACTATTTTGGTTCTTCTAAGGGGAGGAAGTGAGCATGAAATGCTTCTAGTCAGCCATCTTGAAGCCTGGATCAATGGCAAGATGGTATGGGTGGTCCTTTTCTCTGGGGTGGCTTTTGGAGACAGGCTGGTGCTGTGAAGTTGCTGGGACTTTCTGTAATTCCTACAAGATCCAGGGAGTTCAAATCCACACAGGTCAGCATTACTGAAGGAGCCGATGGAAGAATTCTGAGCAGGGAAGATACCTTAGGTTTCCTCTTACCTCCTTGTGCAACAGTGCCTGGATCTGCGGATCTGCCAACAGGCTCAGTGCTGCTTGGGTTGATGCACGTAATCTGGTCGTTAGAAAAGTATGATGTAATCATAGATTATTCTGCACCTGTATGATGCCAAACCAAAAGAAATCATATCTTAATGTTTTATTTTCTTTGAAGAGCCGAGATGCTTTTTCATAGTTCTTAGAATCTGGGTACTGAGAACCAGCTCTGCCAGGAGACTCTTACCCTGGTGGGCTGAAGGTATTGCAAGGCAATGAGAGGCAGACACAAAGATAGCCAACACAGTGGATCTACTCTGAGGACCAGCAGCCTGAGAGCCTGTGGGGCTTGCAGCTCTCCAGGACTGAAGCTCCCAAGCAGAGATTCACCCACGAATTTATTTGCTCTTAGGTGATTCTCCTTAATAAACAGGTATTCTACATATAAACATAGCTTCAGAATATACCAAGTAGGCAGCTGTTACCCGTCTACTACTAATTACAAACTACAAGGTATCCTCCACAAAGGAGCCATGGGGGCAGGGTAAACTTAATGTTTCTCCACATGTGCGTCAAAGGATAAACTTATCAAATCAGTAGAAACAATAAATGGATGACTTTGAAGTCTAACTTTTTTCATAAATGTCATCTGGTGATAAAATTAATTTTTCATTTGATAGGAGAGTAACAGTTTTTATTTTCATCAATATTTGTATCATATGTTAGTGCACAGCACAAGCTCTATAATTGTGACAGTACATCTCCATGAGCTGTTGGCAACATTATTTGTGGACAGAGTTGGACTTCTCTCAGGCCATCAAGTGTCTAGGAACCTCTCACAACCTGCACAGGGTTACTGTGGGTAAGCTGGCCTTCCTTAAGCTCTGCAGCCAGTTAGTGGTTATTAATTGCAGTAGTCCTAGGAAATGCAGACTCCAAGTCAAAAAAATTAATAACATTTGGCTGTTTTTGTTGTTAATTTTGGGTGAAACTAGTCTTCAAGAGAATGTGAAATACTATACTAAAAACTCCATGTCTAAAGCTAAATGAAATACTATTCCTGAGTAGGCATTGATGCTGAAAATTATACATATCAAAATCAATTTCCCATTTAAGTCAGATATCAGGAAGTTATTGAACAAAAATGTAACATAGGTGTTTTTTTTTTTTTTTTTTTTTTTTAATGAAGATGTGCTACTAATTGAAAAAGAAGCAAAACCTACTTGAGCAGGGCCACATTTTTCTTTTGGACCAAGAACCCTTACCATTTTAACTTTCTGTATTGTATATTGGATATTTTTTAGTGGGAACTCTCTGCCATCTCATTGGTTTTTAAAAACTTTTCCTTCAAGACCAAAGTCAGAGTCTATGTATTCTTATGAAGAGAATTTAGACACCATATTTGGACTATTGTAAAATAAGCTTCATGTTGATTTTTCCAACATGGTAGAAGTAATCACGTGAGAGAATAACCATTTGAGAATTTAGTAAAAAAAACCTATCATTTATATAGAAATAAATAGTAGTTGCTTGGTCTATTAATCTGTTTCTTAATCTATATAATGAAAGCCATATTATTATGACATTATGAGCTTCTTGTTCATTATAAATTCAAAGCAGCATTGGTATACTTAAGAGAGTTGTTAATGGTATAGCACTTAACTTTCTACTTCACCTCATATCGATCTTCAATTTTACATTTTTAAGCTATTTCTCAGAGAATTCTAGCTCTTACAATTCTTTTTGTGGTTCTGACTTTTGAATGATATTCTTAGTACCATCATCATCACAACTCGCCTTGGCTCAAGTCTCTAGACTCCAGGTTGATGATTTAATCAAAGATGCAGCTGTGTACTGGCCTTAGTTCATAAATCCTGACTGGACCTTCAAGTATAACCTGCCTGTATGTTTTGTCCCTTTGTTAGAGGATGCTAATATTATTTGGTTTTGTGCCAACCCTGATGCAGAGCTTGGTCCCTTCACTGGCTTCCACAGTAAAGCCAATTACATTAAGAATATCATAGAGATTTGCTGGTCATGAAGTAGGGTTACATTGCACAGCACAAATACTTACTTTGAAAAACAGTCATTGCTATTACTCTTGTCCTTTCTCTCATAATCTTCCAGCCTTATTGCCAACTGAGGTTTATTTCTTTCTGCTCTTCCCCTATGTAGTCCCCAGTCTATCTGGCTCCTTAACTTCTGCTGACATGTACCCTTTATCCCTATTGTCCTTCTCTTTCATATTGACTTTTAATTAAGCCATCTCTCCTTTATCATGAAGAATAATTCAAGCCAAGCTTTTACAGCCAAATATGTACAGCCAACCAGCAAACAAAGAGCTTCACAGACAAAGATGTACTGCTTTTAGAAGATTACTTATGTCTTGTGTTTTCTTGCTTTTAAAGTTACTACACTTCATACTCTCTGACCACTTTTAAAAACAAACACAGTCACAACCAAGTCACTGAAAGATACCAAGCTATATAATATTATCTGCTATGCAAAATTTATGTTCTACTTTGGCAATATGCAGTGTGAGTTTTAAAATCTGGAGTGTCCTGGCATATGAATTTGAACTAACAATTTTATACTGCCAATCCACTAAAGAAGGAGAATAAATTTAGGAAGATGTGACCCAAAGATAGTCAAAATCATTTATCTTTCTGAATTATAATGCTAATCACTCTGTCATTGGTCTTTGACAATCTAATACATAGAAAATTTTAGATCACTAACTTCTCTTTCAATAATATGATGTCCTGATTTTTAATGGCTTTTATAAGAACTTGGATTTTGAATAGCAAATAGTAGTGATCCTTTATGCAGCAAGACAGTATTTTTCTTTCAGAAAGATGGCCAGTAATAGTCATTTTCTCCAGTTATATGTGCCAAAAAAGCATAGATTAATGCTATTTATTGCCTTTTCCTGGGGTATTGACTCCAGTTATATCTTTGCTTTGTGAATTGAGATGGCACTTACTAGTTTTTATAGGCAAATTGGACCACCCTTCACCATTACATAGTGTCTGCTATTTCTGTATACTTTGCTAGTTTCTCCACTTGCTATAGCCATGTGTTTTCACGCCAGAATTTTCTACATTATGCTCTAGAAGTGTCTCTTTTGCTAACTCTGGGGTATATAGACTCAGCCAGTTAATTTTAAAGGAGTTAAAAAGGAACGCAGTAATTACTCATTTTTCTCATGGACTTGTGCTGAATGGACTTTGAATCGCTATAGTTTTCATAAAAGGTCGGATTATGATTAAAGATTTAAAGCAGGGAATCTTCCTTAGCCATTTGATGCTGTTAGACTTGCTGCATTATCTCTGTAACTTGTTTTTTAACAACAAGGGCCATTCCAGATATTCAGTCTTTGAAGACAATTGGACACAAGTACAGTTTGGACAATTTTGACTTTTTGTGGTCATGCCAGTTTGCTATGATGTTCTGTCAGACATCCCAAATGCTCTAAACTACCCATTTTCCTAATCTGAGGTAAAATCCTGTTACCAAAATGCTAGCTTATGGAGACCATTCATTCAAGTGACAATGTAACCATCGTAAGTTACCTGTAAAATTTATTTTGGGGTGGGTTTAAACATGATTTTTGGTTTGTTCGGTTTGAGTGAGCATATACTTCTTGTGTTGAGGAAGAAAACTACCTAACATTTATTGAGCACAAATGGCCCCTTGACCCTGTTCAATGCACTGGAGAATTATGAGATCCCACTGTGTCACCTTCACTTAATAATTAGAAATGATATTCAGGAAAACAATATTATAACTATGTGGGTGAAAAATGAATAGAAGGGAAATTACTTCATATGAGCATGCAGATGATCCAATCAGCCTATAAAATCAATGAGGTGGAACCACCCCAACTGTGACAATGAATCAAATGGAGAACACACACTTCCCCTGCAGTATTAGAATCCCACTCTGACATATTAACCATCCTAGTCACACCTGCTATGATCTTCTCTGTACTATCTAACCCACAGTTCCTGGCTGCCTCCAAAGACAGGCATGCTATTCAGATATTCTTTGATGTTCCAGCTTTTTGTAAGGGAAAGGGGACAGGGTTAAGAAAAGAGAAGTATGGGTTTTTCGTCCCAGCTCTATGGCTAGCTAGCTGTATTACTCTAGTTATGAGACCTCTCTGGACTTTAGTTTTCTCACCTGTCAAATATGGATAATACCTATTTGGTAGGGTTGCTGATGTAAAATTATATGAGGCAACATCCATGAAAT
Source organism: Ateles fusciceps (assembly GCA_036589455.1). NCBI lineage: Eukaryota > Metazoa > Chordata > Mammalia > Primates > Atelidae > Ateles > Ateles fusciceps. The sequence continues at coordinate 359,033 of JAZHEH010000145.1, forward strand.
AAACAACACTGTACCTAGCACACAACAACTAAACCACATTTTTAGTTTTTTCCTTCACTTTTTCCTTTTCCATACACCCTAAACTTTTACATTAGATCATTGAGATAACAGCTCATGTATTTCTTTCTGCATTGGTCTGCTCTTTGGCTTCACTTGTGGCAGCATATAAACTCTGTCTATGCTTTGTGCCCTTCAGGATGTCTTTGGTGTGCTGAAACCAGCCCTGTTGAACCTGCTTCCAGTATGCTGTGCACTGTATATATCAGTTGCCCCTTCAGATATGCCCCTTGTTTTAGCTCCTGTGTTATACCTTCTTATGTTCCCAGGGTATGCCTCAGGCAGGCTTAATAATAATGTTACCAAACCTCATACATTACAGCATTTTTTAAAATTCTCAAATGACTGGGGAAAGAAAAACTTATAGAGTCTACTTTAGAGGTATGGAATGTGCTTGCGGCTGCAATAGCTGGATTGCCAAGGGGGACAAGGCCTATTTACATAAATAAAGACTTGGAACCAATGGAGGAGAAACTTTGGGAGAACCAACATTTACATATTTTGATCATTGAAGATTACAGGGAGCATATGGCATTGAAAACAGTACAGGAGTTATGGTTCATATGTGTGGTACAGGCTTGTGGGGCAATATAGCACAATAAAGCAAGGGGAATAGCCTTCACTATCACCAGCTGTGTAAATTTTGGGGGAATTTATAACCTTCAACCTCCATAATTTTTAATATGTTAAAAAGAGAGAATGGCAGTTATTCTGGTCTCGGGGTATGTTAAATGAATTAATTGTTATAAAATGATTAGCATAGTGCCCGAACTTAGTATTCGGTGAAGATGGGGTGTTATTGTTATCCAAGGTATTTAAAAGCAATAAATGGTGTCATGGAGAGCAGCTGGGAGAACCAGAGCTTCTGATTGGATTCAGTTGACTTGGTCATTTTGTTGTTGTTGTTTTCAAATGGAGTGAAATCTATTAGCTTCATTTGTTGATTGTAGATACTGGTTTACAATTAGTATCCAATCAGGTCTTTTTTAAAAATCAACCAGATTATTTTCAATGATTTGATGCTGTTATATTACACAGGAGGAATATGCCACATTCAGCTGATGTACTCAGCATTGAAACAGTTTATTAAAAATGTTATATTAAAACTTATTAAAATTAGAAAGTAGAACAAAATAAATGCATATTCCTTACATTTCCTAAGGAAATGGGTTTTGAATAAAACATAGCTAACTGTGGCCAACTATATTTTTTTAGTTTGTGACTCAGGATCTAAAGTATACAACAATGTCTAGCTGATTGCTTTGAAGGTTTACTAAATAACATTGCTTAGGTGTGTGAACTTCATGTTGCTTGTTTTTAGATTTCTAAATATCATTGTTTTGTGTTAGAACTTTTTGTGTCTACATCACAGTTACCCAGTTCATTCCAGGCCAGATTAACCAATGATACATGAAAAGGAAAGGGGTGCTATAAACTTGCTAGTAACTGTTTACTTGTATCATTAGAATTGGCTTGAATACAATAATGCTAGACTGTCTTAACCCTGCTCAGAAAAATCAAGGCATTAATGTCTCAAAGTCTGTTATTTCCTCAGTATTGTGAAATATTTCTTTGGATCTTAGTGAGCCCAGACAGGTCAACAAAAGTTCAGAGTTCCTGGGGCTATGGTGATCCCCTAAGAGTGGTGTATATTAAGATGTTCCAAAGATGAATCCTTATGATGAGAGTTTGGAACTACTTGTGCTTGATGTTGAAGCACATTTATTACCAACGTCTCCAACTTTCAAGAAAAATCCATGTTTTTCAGATAGCAAAAAACTGGGCAATTTCTTATTTTTTTTCTTTTCTCCCTTTCTCTTTCTTTTCTCTTTCTCCTTCTCTCTCTCTTTCCCTCACCTCACTTCTGTGAAAACTTAGGCAAGAATCTTCTGTGCTGGCTTTTACTCTCTGAAGTATAATTGTTTTTTATTAAAATCATTTAAAAAGTCATTAAATAAGTTGTGACTCTAACAACTTTAAAGTATCTGGTTTGGTTTCTTGGTATCCACAGGACTCTGAATGAAACTTTTGGCAGCTGAATATATCTTTAAGCATTCTACTTTAGTCTGGCTGCTTCCCTAATTCTCTCATTTCCTTATCCTAAGAATCCATTTTTGTGGGCAAAAGGGCCTTCAGAGGATCTTCAGAGTAAGAACTTAAGAGTGATGAATTATAGAAGAAACAGTTACACTATTTTAGCTCTAGTGAATCCTTCTGTTCACTTAGAAGCCAAGAAGATAAAGAGGAGTGAATTTAAAAAATAAGATTATCTCCCCAAATGGCCTGACCAACCTCTGTTGGTAAGTGTCTGTAATAGAAAAGTAAGCATTGACTACAAAAAACAGGAGGATTTTTTTTGTGGTTCCAGAGAAGATGAACAAAATTTATGGCAATCTTTCAGGCACCAGGCCTAATAAGGAGAGATACTTGTATCCAGGTTAAGCAAAATAGCTGTCATCTGGCTGCACCAGTGGAGTTGCCTTCAGTACTTAAATGTGTGAACACTTGCTCTATATCCTAGCGATTCCGAGGAGGTTCCAGCTGCAAAGTCTTTTATAATTAATTGCATGAGTATTGCCATTCACTTGGGAGGCAGGTGATTACTTGCCTAGGTGTCTAAGATATTACAATATGAATAGCACTACTGATTTTAATTAAAACTTCAAAATGTCTGCCTGTTGAGATATTCATTATTGCACCCCTGATTAGATGTGAGAATTTAGTCTCCTATGCTTATTTTTCATATAATAATACTAAGACCAAATAACAGGAGGCAGATTTTGAAGAATTTTTAATAAGACAATGAAATGGAGTGTGTGTGTGTGTGTGTGTGTGCACGCGCGCATGTGTGTGTGTGTATGTGTATGTATCTTTCTGATTTTTTCATGTTATTCTGATTGGGATTTCATTTGAATTCTCTAAAAGTGCTTGTACATTATCAAAGCTAGTAGACAAAGTAACATGAGACAAATGGCAGAGGAGAGGTAAAGGGGCAGAATGAATGTTTTTTGTCTAGTCAATTACATTCTGATCTTGATTAAGTTGTGAAAAATGTAGTAATTCTGATCTATCTGTAAATTATATCAATCGTTATTGTAAAGTCACACCTGGATTCTTCTTAATTAAGATATTCAGAGGAAATAGAAAGGGAAAGTGTGGTAGCAGTGCAAAACAATAGAGGGGAAAACTGTGTGGAACAGGTAAGCTTTCGAAGGGGCTTTTTTGAATGTGGAGGCATTTAGGGAAGTCTGTGAGTTATGGGCCAAATACATCAAGTACTAACTGCAAAGGGATGTAGAGATGATCCAGGCTAGTTTCTTCATTTATAGACTGTAATCATCTTTGCTAATAAGTATTGAGGAATACTGGAAGTAAAGAAACCCTCAATATGGTACACTGTCTTACTAAATGTAGCATTATTTTTTAAAATTCAAGTTTTAGGTCTTCTTGACAAAATATAAAGAAAGCCGTGTGTGTGTGTGTGTGTGTGTGTGTGTGTTAGAGAGAGAGAGAGAGAGATACCGTGTCTATAGTTTTTGTGGTCCTGCTTTGCTTTCTGGTGTGGAAAATAAGGTTCCAAAACTTGGTGGTGAGAAGGCTGTCATTAAATTATTGCTGCTGTTTTGAAGAATGTTGATTGCACTGTGGTTTTCATTCCCCAAAGCTCTTAATATAGGGTTATGGTTTTTATGCTTTTCAAGTTTTCGGTGACTCCATTAGGAACATTTCTTTTGAGGCTGAATCATACTTAGGATATCACTTTCTTACTGGGGGAAAGCACAATAAAATTATTGCAATAAAAACAGCACACTTCAGAAGAAAAACAACAGTAAGTAGTTTTATTCAAATGGATATTCAGTGCTTAAGCAGCACAAACTGGAACAGGTAGGCTGCAGTGTTGCTGCAGATTTCTTTACGGGAGGGAAAAAGCTGGTCTTGATTACCTCAACTCTTTGCTGACTCTGGAGAGTGGTTTCAATTAAAACTTTCCCCCTAGCTTTAGAGACAAATCTTTTTCTTCTTTATTAAAATTGGTTTGGAGATAAAACTTTTGAAACTAGGAGTCATATCATTAAGAGTTTAGATTTAGTGTGTGGAAAGAAAAGATAAAAATCCAGATTTCCTTTGTAGGTTTCAAATGAAAGCAATACTTTAATTACAGCAATATTTGTAGGTAAGATAAGTAAAATACCCAAAGCAATGGGACCGGAGTTAGAGCATTAGGGTAGGAGCTCTGACTCAGTCTATGATTTGTTTAATGACTGGGGCAAATGTTATTCATCTTTTGACTTCAATCTTAACTAAATTTGTGACCTTCTTTCCTCTTTTTTAAGATCTTTTTCTTCCATTTCCTGTGCCAGAATTTCTTTACTATGTGACTTATTTCCAGGATGGCACTGGACATTGAGAAGTTTCTTGATCTTTACTTTGCCCTTAATTTGAACCAAATTTAATTCCTAGTGTTGAAAAATTGCTATTCATCTTGCTGTTTCCCAGTGGATATTCCTGACACTTTGTTTTTAAACAGATTAGAATTTTATTTATTTTGGAAAACTTCGAAAAGACATGATAATATGTCCTCCCTTTAAACTCATTCTAATATTCAACAGAACCTAGATTTTGTTTCTTTCTTTTGAGTATTTATTTACATTTTAAGGCAACACTTACATGCAAAGAGATGTGCAGATCCCCAAGTGCATAATTTGATGAGTTTTGACAAATGCATGCAACTGTGTAATTTATACTCAACAACTTACAGAAATGTAGGATATTTCTATCACTCGCAGAAAGGTTATTCATGGGTCTTCTCAGTTGATCTTTATCAAAAGGAGCAGTTACTTTTTTGATTTTTTTCACCTTAGAGTAATTCTTCCAGTGTGGAATTTCATATAAAAGGATTTATACAGTATGTTCTTTTGAGTTCAGCTTCTTTTGCTGAGTATAAAATCTGTGAGATTTATGCCACCACCTCAATCAGTAGTTTTTTCCTCTTTACTGCTGAGTAGTAGTCAACTATATGGATATATCATAATTTGTTTATCCATTCTCCTATTGATATTTGGGATTTTTCCAGCTTTTGGCTGTTACATATAAAGCTGCTATGAATGTTCCTATATAAGCTCTAGTTTTAGTTTGTTTCTTTTTTTCTTTTGCTTGGTTCATAGTCTCTAAGGTGACCCCCAAATATCCCTATTTTCTGGTATTCATCTTCTTAGAGTGTCAGTTGGATTGATTGACTGAATTCCAATGAATGGAATACAGTAGAAGTGATGAGATGTCACTTCTGAGGTTAGGTGCTGTGTCTCACTCTCTCTGGCCTTTTCACTCTGAGAGAAGCCAGCTTTCATGTCACGAGGCAACCCTAGAGAGAGGCCTACATGAGAAAGCTTGGAAGATAATCTGCTGAGACCTTGCCAAAAGCCACAAAAATTGGTACAGAAGTGGATTCTTTCCCAGTTGAGTCTTAAGTTGACTGCAGGCTCAGGCTGACACCTTCATTACAATGTAATAAGAGACTCTGAACTCAAACCACCCAGCTAAACTCCTCGTGGATTCCTGACACCAAGAAGATGTGAGATAATAAATATTTGTTGTTTTTGGCTGCTAAGTTTTGGGGGTGATTTCTTACAAAGCAATAGATGGCTAGTATAGTCCACTTAAATGAGCATAGTATGCTTTTAAATCAGTACCTTCTTTATTTAGTATTCAGTAGAGGATAGTTCCCTAGAAGCTTTGCAGTTTTACAGATCCATAGCTAGTAACAAAATTTAGGGTCATCTTCTATAGAGAAAATTTTATGCAGTTTCCTTATGCACTTCGGAGAATGGCCAAAGAACGTTCTTGTTATTTTTACTCAAAATGGAGTTTTACTTACTTTTTATTATGAAAACACAAACTCGTAGAAATGCACACTCAATACAGAAGGAATTAAAAAAAAGTGAAAACCACCCATAAAACTTACCACCTCAGCACAATCACTGTTAAAACTGTTGTTCATTTCCCTAGATTGTTCCCATGAAAACACACATACACAAGAACATGCAAACATTTTCAAAAATGAAGTCATGAGATAGGCTCTTCGAAACTTCCTTTTCCTCTTCATAGTAATAGAGACATATCTACATGATCATTGTAATGATTTTATATACTCATTATATGTCATAATTTACCCTCGTCTGTGCCTTTGAGTTTTTCTCTACTCTTCTCTGCCATTTTTTGAACAGTTATAAATAGCTGTTGGCAATCATCCTTTTTATTCAACTTTTATTATAGGTCCAGGGAGTACCCACACAAGTTTGTTACAAGATGTACTATGCGATGGTGAGGTTTGGAGTATGAATTAACTTGTCTTTCAGGTATTGGGCATAGTACGTGAAAAATAGTTTTTCAGCCCTTGCTTTCCTTCTTCCCTCCTTCCTGTTGTGTTCCCGTGTCTATGGTTCTCAAGTTTATGTCCATGTGTATGCATTGTTTAGCTCCCACTAATAACTGAAAACATGCAATTTGGCCTTTGTTTCTGTGTGTATTCGCTTAGGATAATACACTCTAGCCGCATTCATGTTGCTGCAAAGGTTATGATTTTATTCTTTATGGCTGCATAGTATTCCACGGTTTATGTATACCACATTTTCCTTATCCAATCCACTGTTGGTGGGCACCTAGCTTGATTCCACATCTTTGCTATTGTGAATAGTACTGCAGTGAACATGTGGATGCATGTGTCTTTTTAGTAGAATGACTTTTTTCCCTTAGGGTATATACCTAGATCAAATGGTAGTTCAACTCTAGTTCTTCGAGAAATCTTCAAACTATTCTGCACAGTGACTGGACTAATTTACACTCCCACCAGCAGTGTGTAAGTGTTTGCTTTTCTCTGAAGCCTTGACAGCATCTGTTGTTTTTAGATTTTTACACCAGTCAGAATGACATCTCATTGTGGTTTTGATTTACATTTCTCTGATTAGTGATGATGAGCAGTTTTTCATATGTTTGTTGGCCACTTGTATGTCGTCTTGAGAAGTATCTGTTCATGTCTTGGCCCATTGGTTAATGAGGTTGTTTTGCTTCTTAAGTTCCTCATAAATTCTGCATATTAGGTCTTTGTCAGATGCATAGTTTGCAAATACTTTCTCCCATTCTGTAGGTTGTCTGTTTACTCCCTTGATAATCTCTCTTGCTGTACAGAAGCTTCTTTAGTTTAATTAGGTCCCACTTGTCAATTTTTTTTTTTTTGGTGCAATTGCTTTTGAGCACTTCGTCATAAATTATTTACCAAGGCTGATATTGAGAAGGGTATTTCCTAGGTTTTTATCCAAGATATTTTTTATAGTTTGAGGTCTAAGCTTTAAGTCATGAATCCATCTTGAGTTATTTTTGTATATGGTGAAAAACAAGGGTCCAGTTTCATTTTCTGCATATGGATGTCAAAGTCCTTTTGTAGGTCTATAAGAACTTGTTTTATGAATCTGGGCCTCCAATGTTGGGTGCATATATATTTAGGATAGTTAAGTCTTATTGAATTTACAAACCAAACAATTACATTCGTAAGCCCCCTCACCCCAGCTGATTGAATGAACCCTCCTCTTGGCCAGCAGGACACATCGAAACCTGAAATGCTAGTTCAGTTTATGACAGAAAGAGGGGGGTCAGACATGCATCACTATACTCTCCTCCCCTTGGAGTTCAGGCACACAACTGACCAACATTAACATTAAAAGAGAGATTGGTGAGAGACAGTGGCTTATGCCTGTGATCCCAGAACTTTGGGAGGTCAAGGCAGGAGGGATTGCTTAAGGCCATAAATTTGAGGCCAATCTTGGAAAAATAGTAAGACTCTGTCTCTACAACAATTTAAAAAAATTAACTGGGTGTGACATTGCATGCCTATAGCCTCATCTACTTGGGAGGTTGAAGAGGAAAGATGGTTTGAGCCAAGGAATTTGAGACTGCATTGAGCTGTGCTAGCACCATGGCACTCCAGCCTGGGTGACAGAGTGAGACCTTGTTCAGTCAATCAATTGATCAATCAGTCATCCTAAGACTGACAGAATAAACTCTTTGTAGCAATAAGATACCAAATTCCAAACTGACTCTAGTATAAGCATCACATGACAGGTGAGCAGGTCCATGAAAGAAATCAGTGTTTTACCCCCAAATATATTTCTTTGACATATTTTAAAATGACCCTACAAAGCTGTCTCTTGTGGTGGGAATTCACATTCTGTAGAGAATCCCCTTCCCTTTCTTGGCCTTTTCCTGATTCTGAAGAGATGTTAGCTGAGAGTCTAGCATAGTTTAAAGGTCTGAAGAGGAAATGTTTGTCATCTATTGCCTCTAAGGGCAGCCACCAATGAAACTTCAACTACATAATAAGAACCTTGGTCTCCACTGCCCCTTTTCTTAACTTCAAGGATACTCCTTTCTATTGATTCCAGGTCTTTAGATAATAATTTAACTCTTTCAACCAATTACCAATCAGAACATCTTTGAATCTTCCTATGACCTGAAAGTCTCCTCTTTGAGTTGTCCCACCCTTCTCAAGTGAACCAATGTATGCCTCACATGTATTGGTTGATGTCTTATGTCTCTCTAAAATACATAAAAACCAGGCTGTAACCTAACCACCTTGGGCACATGTTCTCAGAATCTCCTGAGGTTGTATCACAGGTTCTGGTCCTCAATGTTAGCAAAATAAACTTCTATAATGATTGAAATACGTCTCAGATACCTTTCCTTTACAAATTGAACTCTTTATAGTTACATAATGCACTTCTTTGTCTTTTTTAAAAAATCATTGTCATTGTTTGTTTAAAGTCTATATTATCTTCTATGGGAGTAGTAACCCCTCCTCTTTTTTGTTTACCATTTCCATGATAGATCTTCTCCATCCCTTTACTTTGAGCCTATGGGTATTGTTACATGTTAATTGGTCTCTTGAAGACAACAGACAGTTGAGTCTTGCTTTTTTCAACTCAACTTGACATTATATACCTTTAAAGTGGAGTGTTTAGCTCCACTTATATTCAAGGTTAATATTCATATTTGAGAATTTGATCCTGTCATCATGTTGTTAGCTGGTTGTTAAGGTAGACTTAATTGTGTGGTCTATTATTAGTGTCTCTGGGCTATGTACTGAAGTGTTTTTTTTTTGTGACAGGTATCATTCTTTAATTTATATGTTTATCACTCCCATAAGGACCTCTTATAAGGCTGGTCTAGTGGTAAAAAATTCCTTTAGTATTTGCTTCTGTGAAAATAACTTTATTTCCCCCTTTGCTTATGAAGCTTAGTTTAGTGGGACATAAAATTTTTGGTTGAATTTTTTTTCTTTAAAGGTGGTGAAATGCCCCCAATCTCTTCTGGCTTAAAAGATTTCTGATGAGAGGTCTGCTATTAGCCTGATGGGGTTCTCTTTTGTAAGTGACCTGTTTCTTCTCTCCAGCTGCCTTTAAGATTTTTTTCTTTCATATTGACCTTGAACAATCTGACTATGTTTCTTAGGGATGGTTGCCTTGTCTAGGATCTTGTAGAGGTTCTCTGAATTTTTTGAATTTTCATGTTGATCTCTCTAGCAAGATTGGGCAAATTTTCACGGCCTGTATTGTCAAATATGTTTTCCAAGTTGCTTCCTCTCTCTTCCTTCTCTGTCAGGAATGCCAATGAGTTACAGATTTGTTCTCTTTACATAATTCTACTTTTCTTAGAGGTTTTGTTTATTTAAAATTTTTTTCTTATATTTTTCTGCCTGAGTTGATTTGAAGGAGTGATCTTTGAGCTCTGAGATTCTTTCCTTAACTTGATCTATTCTGTTGTTAATGCTTCCAATTTGTATTATGAAATTTCCATAGTGAATGTTTCAATTTCAGAAGTTTAGTTTGGTTCTTTTAAAAATGGCTATGTTAGCTTTCAACTCTTGAGTGATTTTACTGTTTTCCTTGGATTGGGCTTGATATCTTCCTTTTTTTTTTTTTTTTTAAGACAGAGTCTTGCTCTGTTGCTAAGCTGGAGGGCAGTGGTGCGATCTTGGCTCACTCCAGTTTCCACCTCCCGGGTTCATAGGCTTGGACTTTCTTCTGTATCTCTGAGCTTCCTTGCCATCCAGATTCTAAATTCTATGTTTATCGCTTTAGCCATTTCAGTCTGGTTAAAATTCATTGCTGGGGAGCTAGTGAAATCATTTGGAGATAAGAAGATAATCTGACTTTTAGAATTACCAGAGTTCTTGTGCTGGTTGTTTCTAATCTCTGAGGGCTAGTGTTACTCTATCTTTTGAAGTTGCTTTTGTTTGGACAGACCTTTTTGTTTTCATATTCTTTACTTCCCTTGAGGGTTTGACTGTGGTGTAATTTGAGTATAGCCAATTGTCTTCATTTCTGGATGCTTTCAGATGGCCAAGGCTCTGTATGCAATCCCTTATTTGTAGCCAGAATCCTGCATTGTGTTTAGCAGGCAATACTTGCTGGAATAATTTTGGTGGTGTAATTCAGGCTGCAATCCTGTAGATGGCGCGTAAGAGCGAGGGCTGACAAACTCTTGCTCAGCCATGTGCTGCTTTTGTATTTCAACAGGTTTGCAGCAGTGCTCTCTGAGCTCCCTCCAATCACTGGTCCCACACTGCCTTTCCTTAGCTCCAGGAAGGACCCTGGTGAGCTGTGCCCCCATCCCATGGGGGCAGCCCTAGCTGAAATTTAGTTCACCAGAAGATTCACAGCTCTCTGGAGGCACACTGGTCCTGTGTGCTTCGTAGAGCAGGTTGTGGGGTATGTCTGCAGGTGGTCTGTTGATGCAGTAGGTCAAGGGTTGGGGGGGTGGTTGGGCAGGATGGTTTTGCCATGGGTATACAGCTGGTGTGGCACCTGCACTCTGGGGCTTTTTGCCCAGCAGTTGGCTGCAGGAATTACCCAGCTAGTGTTCCCTCAGCTGGGTCTCTCCTTTTGGTGAGTGACCCCAAACTGGGCCAACTAACTAGTTTTGTCCTAAGCCTTCTGCACCTAGATTGCTGGGCTGTTAGGTGTTTCAGGTTGTGGGGCTCAGCTCCCTCTAGGGGAAGCTGGGACTAGCACACAGGCCGAAACCCCTTCCAGAGTGGCCCAGTGGAGGAAGGCACACTCAGTTCCAGAACTGGCTCATGAACCTGTGCCTTATTCTTCCTAGTGCTCTGAGAGTGAGGGCTTCCCCACGTCCACCCGCACCCCACAACTGGTGGGCTGGGACCAGGCCTCTGGCTTTGTTCTCTGTTCTTCTGAAGTTAAGTACTAGCTGTACTGGGTGAGCCAAGTTGCTCCCAGGTAGCCAGCAAAGTGCTGTCGTGGGTGCTGGGGCAAAAAGCACTGGTGGAGACTGCACTGTGTGTCTGCTCCTATGAAATGTCCAGGCAGGAACCCTAGGAGGGGAAGGTGAGCAAGAGGGCATGCAGATCAGACATACCCCAGTCCCATGGGAAAGACAGTCCTGCTCTCTCCAGGTCTGACAATCAACTGAAGTTACAGCTTCTTAGAGGAATACGGAGAGCCTTGGGGAATGAATGATGCTTATGACTGTGTTTTGTTGCAGGTGTCCTGATGCAGAACTGCCTGGGGCTCCACGCAGGCTCAAGCGCTGTCTCTGCTGACTCTCTGGGCAGTTCCCCTGCCAACTCAAGTGTGCACGTAGGTAATGGAATCTCCCACAGTTAGGATCCTGGAGGTCCACGGTAAGATTGGGCTGCTCTGCAGCTAATTGATTCACCTCTTCCTTAGGAGCTATTCAGGGCCAAAAATAAGCTCTAGTGCCCAGGAACCCGATGCCTATATGGGATGCAGGATCCCCAGCTTCTCACCCTCCTCTTCAGCCTCAGTGTCAGTCTGATCTCTCCCATCGACTCTGAGTGCTTTCTCTGAAAACATCAGATTGAAGTACTCCATTTGGTTTACTCAATATTTTAGTCTCTCTCAGTGGGATAGGCTCTTCCTGACTAAGTCTAGTTAGCCATCTTGTCCCTCCTTCTCATAATCATTCTGGTTCATTCATTTTTGTGTACTTACCCAGTATTTTCTTAGCATTCTTTCTTAAGCATATATTTCTAGAAGGGCATGCATATTTAAGGGTCTTGGATGAATATTATACTATTCCCATTCAAAAAGGTAAAGACTCACTGATCGAATATGAGTATGTTTTTCCACATAATGAGCTTGATAACACTGACCGTTATTAAACTTGTTAACATCTGGTACTGTGATGAACAAATACACTGTCATCTTAGCCTGGACTTTCTCAATTGAAAGTGAGATTGAACATCTTTTAAAATTTTTCTTGACCATGTACTTTGTGGATTGTTTACATATTTCATTAATTTTGGTACTATGTGAGTGTACTATTTTCACTGATTTGTAAGTTCTCTTTCTCTCTAAAACACATTGTTGGCTACCTTAGTCTGTCACAAATTGTACAAGTATTTCTTTTCCAGTAATGTAGTTTGAAGTTTAACTTTGGTAATGGTGGATTGTTTGGCTGTAAATATATTTTAAATGTTAATTACTTACATTTATCCCTTTAAATTGGTTTATCGCTTTGGCATGATTCTTAGAATGTGTTTTCCATCAAAATATTATATTGTACAAATATTCCTTTCATTATTTCTATTTTAAAAAGTATTTATTTACATTTACATTTTACATTTACTTTTTTTTTTTACATTTTTAAAATTTACCATGTTTATGTTTTTATATTTATGATTTTGAATTAATCTAAAAATTCATGTTTATATATGGTGGGAGATAAGGATTCAATTTAAATTTTCCTTAAAATGTTGACCAATTTCCAAACATGATTAATTATTTTTTGTTAACCAATAATTTTTATGTATAGCATTATCATTTCCTAATTAATTTGCATTGTAATACTCATTTCCCTTCATATATCTCCCTCAGTGCTGATTGAACTTTTGTGTTAAAAGAAAAAAAAATAGACCCTTATAGAAGTTAAAGCTGTAAAAGTAGATTTTAAATTATAAATTGTCAATTTACAATAAAAAATCAGATACTATTGAAATTGGAGGAAGAGAGCTCAGTATTGTACTTGGCTCAATTCTGAATACAAGAAAAAGTAGAGATTTAGATCCAAAGGGCAGAATGGAGGGGTACTGGTGGATGGAAAATTACTAATAGAGTAGGATAATTCTTTCCTTAACAGACCAAAAGTATTCTTACTGAAAGCAGGCCATAGTGATCAGATATAAAAGGTGAAGGATGAGAAATTTGATCAGCTATTGAGAGTGATCAAATATTGAGTGTGGGGATTCTCTCTGAACTGACTTACAGGATTCTTGCTAAAACCTTACTCTATAAAGACAGAAAGGGAAGCCCAAGGTGAGACCTTAGCTGAGCAGAGGACTCAGAAGGGTCTGACTAAAGTTTGGTTAAGGAGAGGATCTTTGTCACATATTGATTAATAAATTAGTCTTTTGAATTGTAAAAGTGTGTTTGTACCTACATGTCCTACAGGTGGGAAAGTGTATCTAAAACCTACCTTATAGTATATGTATGTGATTACAGTTGTATCCAAAGCCATATCCATACATCAAATATTATTTCCCTATGTGTAATAAAAGGATTATTGCTTATTGTTGTGAATGTGGTATAGGAAAGAAGGGAATTCTCAAAACTGTTTGCTAATTAATTTTAAATTAAAGTTAGAATTGAAAGTATTTAAATTCCCTGTTTCTTTAAATTCTCCCTTGAAGACATTTCGGTGAATTTAAATTTTATGCTTAAGATACAGGTAAACCTCAACTTTCAAAAATTTGTCTTTTTAGCCATTTATATTTTATACATTAGATACTGACCACTTCATCATGTGCCACTAATGAAATTCATACTTCTATACATGAATTGATAAACATTTCAAGCTATTGAATTATGACTCAGCTTATCAGGTGACAGTTTGCGTCACATCATCTTTGTCTATTTTAAGTATTTCAATATTAGTCTTTGTTGCATTTATGCTACTAGTATTTTAAAATGAGAAAAAAATTAACAAAAATGCTGATACTATTGAAAAGATGCTTTCGTCTCATAAACTTAGTCTAATTGAGACAACAATGGAAGTATGCTGAAAATAGTGATTCTCTAGCTCTGACTGCTTGCTCGTGGGCTTATGCCAGTAGACTATTTGTGAATAAAAAATAGAACAAAAGATTATATGCAATATGTTAGAAAACTATGTTGAAGTGATAAAATGTAATTAGTGCCTTTATAATATTTTTAGCTTTCTGGGGCCAGAAAAGTCCCTAAAAGCAGGTTGCAAAATGCAACTGACATGTTCCTGTTCTCATTTTTCTCATCCTCTTAGAATGAAACACTTCTTGAAAACCCTCTCTACTCTTCACATTGTTGTGATCATTTCTCTTCTCTTCCAGTTCATCATCCTCTTCCCGGTTTTTAAATGTTGGAGTTCTTCAATGCTCAAATCTAGGCCATTTCCTCTTCTCACCCTATGTTTTCTCCCTTTATAATCTATTCAAGTCTATAAAATGGAAGATTTACAAATATAAATGTAGCCAGATATCCCTCTAAAACACAAACCTTTACTCCACATTTTTTTGCTGATAGACTCAAAGACATTGCAAATACCTAATGTCGAAACCAGATTTGAATTCTGATCTTCCTCACAAATCTGTCTTTATTTTGGTGATCTACCCAGTTGTACAAGCAAGATACCCAGAGTCACCCTTCCCCCTCCCCCCACTGTGTCTCTGCCCTCTCTTCTCTCTCTCTCTTGTTGCTGTCTCTCTCTTGTTCTGTCTCTCTCTTGTTGCTGTCTCTCTCTCTCTCGTTGCTGTCTCTCTCTCTCGTTGCTGTCTCTCTCTCTTGTTGCTGTCTCTCTCTCCGCTGTCCCTCTCTCTGCTGTGTCTTTCTCTCTCTCTCTCTGCTGTCTCTCTCTCTCTCTCTCTGCTGCCTCTCTCTCTGCTGCCTCTCTCTCTGCTGCCTCTCTCTCTCTTCGCTGTCTCTCTCTCGTTGCTGTCTTCTCTCTCTCTCTCCTGTCTTTCCCTGTCTCTCTCTCTCAACTACATATGTAATCGTTTACCAAGTCTTACTGATTTTACTTTCCCATTGTCTTTTGAGTCTATCTGGTTTTCTTCATCCAAGACAGAAATTTGTTCCTGTCCAAATTGTTCTTTACATTGAAATTATATATATTTTCCAGTTATAAAAGTGATAGTTAATTTCTCTGTCTAAAAACCTTCAACACTTTTAAAATTCTTTTAAAAGAAAGGCAAAGGTTTTTGTTTGTTTTAGCTTGACCTATAAGCCCTATATGATACGGTTTCTAAGTATCTTTTTCACCTGTTTCTCCCATGATCTCAGGGATCTAGCCACATGGTCCTTTGTTCTGTCAAATGATTTTTCTGGCCATTAACCCTCTTACTTTTCCATCTTCCTTCTGTATCTCTCCGTCTGGAACATTCTTCCCTCCCTTATTTCCATAGCCAATTGTTTCCCACGCTTGTATCTCAGTTTTTGTTATTTGCCAAGGGAAGCCATCCCCCAAGGAAGTCTTTTCTCTGCCTTTTCTTAAAAATTTGTCTTCTTAGCCTTGTAACCATTGTGTCTCAGGATTCCTGCATCTGGCCTCATTCTTGCCATATATCACCACTTCCACTACTTTTACTATTTGGAGAAATTTTGGTTGGCTCTACCTACTATCTCTCAGCTTGTATACTTCCTGCCATTTTTTTTAGGGGTGGGGGAAGGTGGGGCTCACTGTGTTGCCCAGGCTGACCTTGAACTCGTGGGCACAAGGCATCCTCTTGCCTCAGCCTCCAGAATAGCTGGGACTACAGGCATGTGTTACTGCACCTGGTATCTCAAGCCATTTTCAATACGGTTGTGAGGCAAGCTAAAGGCCAAGATGATGGGAATGAAATATCTCTTTGTCTTAGAAAATCAAAGACCTTAGATAATTCTTACATGATAAGGTAGTGTTGGAGAGATATGAGATTACTATGAATAGTTATAAATACGTGAAACATGTATTTGCAAAAGACAGATGAGACGTGTGTATGGTTAAATCCTAATGGTGAGGATCTTGTTAAGGGAAAGAGATTCTATGGGAGTGATATTCCTGAATGAGAAAGGGGGTGATGTTCAAGGTACAGGTGGCATGGTGTACCTTTTCTGTTGAAACAGGAAAAATAAGGACAGTGTATTGATGTGGTAGGTGCTAGAATGTTCATATTTTGTTGATAATCTCAGCATTTATGTGAATTATTAGGCGTGGCCATCTTTTAAACTGGAAGGAAAGGTGAAGATGGGGAGTTTGAAGAGAATAGAGATGGCTCGGAAAACTTTTCTGAGCACAGGAGTTGAGCAAAGAAACACAAGAACAATTCTGCTAAGTGTGAGTTGTTTCCACTGAGGTTACCATTGTGAATTTATTGAAGTCCAGTTTACCCCATTGTGTGACCTTCTTTAGCAGCACCTAGCTGACCTGATGCTGGCTTACAGAAAGCAAATATCTGGTTTCATCCAGATTGGACGTTCACCTTGATGGGTGTAATGAAAACGCAGATGGGCTACAGAGCTAGGGTGTTTGCCAAAGTTTCTTTTTCTTTGAATGCTGGTTTGTGTACTTTGTGGTGGCCAAGGAGGAAGATGAAAAAGTAAGAAGGCTAATGGATGGGTAAAAAGTAAAAAGGTAAATGGATTTGTGTTCTTAATGAGCCCAAAGTGCAAAGACCAAAAGTTATTTTATTTCTTAGAAATGTGTATAAATGTTTCTGCTATTTATCTAAAATTTAAAAATATTGTTTATTGTGAATCTCTTATCAACATGCTATAATTTAGTTTCCCATCTGTGGAGAATGTTAGAGGAAATGATAATTTAATTCTATTTTTCATCCAGTTCTAGATGCGAAATTGGACCAACCTCTAAAAAGGTTCTTAATAGAAATGTCTTTCCTCACTGAGTAGCTTTTCTTGCTTTTACTTATGCTAAGAAGAAAATCAAGTTAAACAGTCAAGGGCCCAGCAGCAAGCACATGGCACATTCTAAGAAAGTTAATTTGAAGACAGTTTATTTAGAAACGGGCTATTCACAAAAGTATGTCTAGGCATAGTAGAGCTATAAGGGAAATTGCTAGTAACAGCTAAGCTTTTACCGTCTTTAGGTATAAAAGGATGAGGAGAGGATGCAGTGTTATCCACAAGGATAAATATTCCCATCAAGCTGGAAATGTTGGGAAGTACCATGACCTTTGATTAAGGGATATGAACTGGCCACACTGGTCTTGGACGTATAAAGTATAAATATTTTACTTTCCTCCTTCTGTCCATTCTCCAACTGGCTAAACTCAAATGGAAAGGAATTCTGTTGTGATATATGCAAAGTAGCTTTTTATGGTATAGAGCAGGGTGGTGAAAGGTAGAGTATGTATCTGGAGGCTGGAGGGCCAAATGGAAGATACCAGGAACATGGAGGAGAGGGAACTAACATTTTAGTTCTTTTTCGAAATCAAATCCTGTTTCAAACACTTGATATACTTGGAACGAGGACTGTGTGATCTTCCATACTTCAGTTTCTTCAATCATGTATTCAAAGCTTGCTGTCTATGTGGTAGATACTGTGTTAAGAACTGGATATATAAAGATATATAAGACATGGTTCCCACCTTAGAGATGCAATATGTAGTGATAGAGATAGATTTAAGGAATATATAGATACCACTGTTATTATTATTTATTATGTTTGCTATTGTTTCATATCTGAAGTCCTATGGTAGGCTGAAGAATAAAGGACACTAATTTTTTGCCTGTATGTGTTTACATATGCTTTGTGTGTGTGTCTGTATGTGTGTGTGTGTGTGTGTGTGTGTGTGTGTGTGTGTGTAAAGGTTACCTGAGGGGAAGGAATGTGATTTCAATCAGGCTTATCACTACCTAACTTATTTCATTTATTTATTTTATTATTATTATTACTTTTTTTTACAAGAAATCTCAAAAGCTGCTTCTTGCTTTTCAAAGGCCTCCATCCTTTGGTCCCATCCTGATGTTCCTATTTTTAAAACTTGTATTTTCTATCCTAACTTTCCAGTTGCATTTCCCAGCCCCCTCCATTTGAGATCAGCGGGTTACCTATGCCCACTGGCATTTTGCAATAATTTCTATGATTGTGTAATGCCAACCTCTCCTTCTCCCCAATTTAAGAAGCTTTTAACCTCCTGCTGCCTATCATTCAACATTGTTTTCAAATCCCACCTTCTGCGATTACAACTTTCATAATGTTTTAACTCATAAACAACTTTTTTTGCTTAGTTTTGCTGGCCTTCATAGCCAGTTCTATGGTGAACTTAACTATTCTTTAGATGTCTTACATGTGCTGATTTTGATTTCATAGGTATATTATACACATGTCTGTCATTTACTCTTTATCTCCTTCAGCACCTAGGAAAGTGTCAATAAATACTTAACTGAGCCTTGTGTGAAGGTACCAGGCCATATATGCCACTGTTAATGGAAGAATAACTCAAAGGAGAATCTCTACCAGTTGAAGGGCATAATTTTGTTTGAAAGACAAAGAATTATATTGTTTGAATTGCTTATTCATAATTTCTATTTTCTTGTTGTGACATTTGGTTATCTTTGAATAGATTTTAGATTATGACTTCTAGCTGTGGTCTGTATAAACATGGTTGACTTCTAATTTTCGATGAATGGAATGTGGAGTATGATCAATCCAAAATTGAATCACTCTATACTTCCTTTGGCTAGTGCTTTTGAATTCTGCATGAAATCCTCTCAAGGTTTCTTTCTGTTAACCTCATATTGTGAATCTATATGTGTGAAGTCTACCACCCAAGGCTCCAATGAAAGCATCTCTGTGACTACTTCCTCTTTGCAGGCCTAGTTTTCTCTCTCATGACCTCTTATTGGAGACTTTGGCATCATGTTCAAGTTGCTTTTCTTCTACATGTATTTTCTTTTTCGGTCATCCAATTCATTATTACTTTTATTATTCTTTTCAAGAATATTAGAAATAACTAAAAGTCCAGTAGTTGAGGATTGTTTAAATAAATATGTATCATCTATAGGATTTAATAATGTGTATTGGAATGTTTCATAATACTTCAGATATTTATCTGATGCTACAAGAAAAAATCAGTTGATAAAATAGTGTGCAAATATTTTCTCAATTTTATAAAAATATAAAATATATTTGCTTTCAAAAATATAAAAATATTTAAAAATATAATTAGTGGGTAATAAGTGTTTTTAGCAGACATGAATGCTTTTTAGAAAATATTTCTGGCTCTCTGGGTACATGGTAGGATTGCACTTCCCCATTTCATTTGGTAGTAAGTGCGGTAGTGTGGCTTGTTTTTTCCTATGAAATGTGAATGAAATATGTAAATGTTACTTCCAAGTGGTACTTCAAGAGAAAATTTGAGGTTCACATTCCCTTTCTACTGCTGCTGTTGTTGTGGAGGCATTTGCTCAATGATACCTTCATTAGCCAAGTTTCTGAGGAACCAACAAACAGAAACACTCCCTGTTCACCTATGTTGGATGTGTGACATGAGTGAGAAATAATCTTTTGTTGTGCTAAACTATAGAGATTTTTGGGGTTATTTGTCAGGGTTACATAATGTGGTCCATCCTGAGTAATTGAATATTCATTTTACAATTTTTGGAACATGCAGAAAGCAAGAGGGAGAAAGGAAAACTACTAATGACACCACGCTGTATGTATGCAATGCGTTTTTATGCATTTGTCTTTTTGTATAAGCTATGCCAACTTATCTAACTTTTTTAAATGCTGGAAATAATTCTGATTTTCATAAGCAATAAAAATGAACTAGATCTTATATGGAGAACGTTATTCCTTTTACTCTATTATACTAGTTTCTTACTGATACTGATGTGTCTTCAGGAATACTGTACTTAGGGTTGACTCCAAGCTAAATTAAAGAGCAAGTGGTTCATTGCACTCTGAGCCTGTCCTTTGTGTTGCCTTCATCTACTCCTTTTACTCTCATTTTACTTACCTACTTAGGGTTATCCCTAAGAAAAGCTATCATGTCCTCTTTAGGGCATTAGATGCTCTGCTGACTAAGAACTCTTCATACCTGCCTTAATTTATGCTCTTAATTATTTCTATTTTCCTTAGAATAATATTCAATTTTGTACTTAATTATTTCTATTTTCCTTAGAATAATATTCAGTTATGTACTTAATTATGTATTTTCCTTAGAATAATATTCAATTATGTACTTCTATTTTCCTTAGAATAGTATTCCTAAAACATTTCATAGTAAAATGAAAGGCCAAAAATTTTACTTACATAGTTGTCTTTGTGTGTGCATATATGGTACATTAACATAGGAAATGATAAACTTTGTAAGGCTTTGAAATAATCATTTGTGAATATTAACTTTGCTCATTTGAACATTAAGCTCCCAATGAACAATAGGAATTTATTTTGAGACATATGTAGGAGGCATATAGTATGCAGAAACCACTCTATATCATAAACAATTTCTCTAAATGAACAGTGAGAGAATTTTAATATTTATTCCAACAGTGTTTTTTTATTTTGCTTTTCTCTAACTCCTTCACCAGCCTATCTCCTCTCATATATTATGATGCATAGCTTTATGTACCCAGTACCCTTAAGACTAATGTCAGTTGTAAAAGTGTGGCATGGCATTTTACACACATATTATGCAAATTCTCCTTAGCATCTCAAACATTAAAAGAATGAAGAATAATATTTTCCTTTATAAATTCATTTTATACTGTCAGAACCAAGACTCATGTGACCTTGCAGCTCACAATTAGGATTGCAAAGAATTAGTTTTGATAGTCAACTCTGTAAAAGAAAGGAAAAAGCAATTCTAAAAGTCAAAAACGGCCTGTTAGACTGAGGCATGCAAAGAGAAGATAACTCTCCCTTTGTAAGCTAAACTCATCATTATAGAATGATACCTTTCATGACTTAAAAACCTAGAAAATAATAATAAGGTGGAGTTGCCAAAGATCAGGCTTTCATGCAAATGTCTTTGGTAATTAAGGGGAGGGTGGTGCTAAATGTGCAATATTCCTTCTAAGCAGAATTGTTTCTAAATTCAGGGGTATGTTCATGCTGTAGTCTATGAGGCAACAGCTGTTCTTAAGAGAACGCTGTCAATGTTGATAAGTTACTTTTAAAACTAAATCTGTTTGCTGAGCTCATGTTGTTTGGAAAACTATAAAGAAGGAAATCTTTAATGCATATTTTTCTTTTGAAAAAAGGGAAAAATTCTATCAATTGCAAGCAAAAGCAGAATTCTAAAGGCCCACAACCTTAGTGAGAGCCTAGGCTAAGCTCATTTATATGAAGGATGAAGAAAAACATAAAGCACATTGGAATTCTGAGTCCCTAATCTTTGGATAACAATTTTAAACTCTGAAAATGCACTGATTGCTTTCTTTTAGTCCTTTTTTGGGAGTGGCTTAGTGTAGGACTGAGAGCTATTTTCATAGCTGCCCTTTTGTTTGTTTGCAGGAATATACTATTTCTCATGGGTCTATTCGTCATTTGTGATATGCTGGCCACAGCAGTCTTGGCCATTATTCTTCTCTTTATTTCATGTGGTACTTTGGGCATTGTTTAAACACAAGGATAAAACAAAGCATAAACTCTAGTTTCTGATAGGACTATACAACTCTGGCCTTAGGGGAAAAAATGTAAGAATTTTCTCTCTTTAGCATTATAACCCCTTCTTCATTACACTCAATTCCATAATTGCTTATAGTTGTATTCAGGAGTTCAATACCAGACCCAAGAGACCCAGTCAACTACATTCTGATTTCTTCTAATTTTTGTTGTCTTTACAAACTAACCAGTTTCTTGTCTCATTTTCCAAAATTCCAAGCTTGGGGGCCTTCGACAGTTATAGAATTAGAGCACTGGAGAGTATTTTAAAGGTTTTTTCTAGTCCAATGTATTAGTCTGTTTTCACGCTGCTATGAAGAAACACCCGAGACTGGGTAATTTATAAAGAAAGAGGTTTAATTGACTCAAAGTTCCACATGGCTGGGGAGGCCTAAGGAAACAAAACCATGGCAAAGGCACCTCTTCACAGTGGGGCAGGAGAGAGAATGAGGGCCAGTAGGGAAAATGCCAGACGCTTATAAAACCATCAGATCTCATGACAACTCACTATCATGAGAACAGCATGAGGAAGACTGCCCCCATGATTCAATTACTTCTTGCTGGGTCCCTCCCATGACACATGGGGATTATGGGATTACAATTCAAGGTGAGATTTGGGTGGGAGACACAAAGCCAAATCATATCATTCTGCTCTGGCCCCTCCCAAATCTCATGTCCTCACATTTCAAAACACAAAGTGTCCCCCAAAGTTTTAACTCATTCCAGCATTAACCCAAAAGTCCAAGTCCAAAGTCTCACCTGAGACAAGGCAAGTCCCCCCAACCTATGAGCCTGTAAAACAAAGCAAATTACTTTCTGGATATAATGGGGGTACAGGCATTGGGTAAATACACCCATTCCAAATGTGAGAAATTGGCCAAAACAAAGGGGCTACAGACTAGATGGAAGGCTGAAATCCATTAGGGTCCAACAGGGCAGTCATTAACCTTAAAGTTCCAAATTATCTCCTTAAGACTCCAAGTCTCACATCCAGGTCATCCTGATGCAAGAGGTGGACTTCCATGGCTTTGGGCAGCTCTGCTCCTGTGGCTTTGCAGGGTACAGCCCTACTCCTGTTGCTTTCACAGGCTAGCATTGAGTGTCTGTGGCTTTCCCAGGTGCATGGTGCAAACTGTTGGTAGATCTACCATTCTGGTGTCTGGAGGACAGTGACCCTCTTCTCACAGCTCCACTAGGCTTCATCAGGCTGCAAATTTTCCAAACTTTTATGCTCTGCTTCATCTTGAAAGCTTTGTGGCTTAGAAATTTCTTCCACCAGATACCCTAAACCACTCTCTCTAAAGTTCAAAGTTGTACATATTCTAGGGCAGTGGCAAACTGCCCACCAGTCTCTTTGCAAAAGCATAGCAAGAGTGATCTTTACTCCCAGTTCCCAACAAGTTCTTCATCTCCCATCTGAGACCACCTCAGCCTGGACTTCATTGTCCATATCACTATCAGCATTTTAAGTCAAAACCATTCAACAAGTCGTCTCTAAAAGTTCCAGACTTTCCCACATTTTCCTGTCTTCTTCTGAGTCCTCCAAACTGTTACAGCCTGTGCCTGTTACCCGGTGCCAAAGTTGCTTTCACATTTTTGGGTATCCTTGTAGCAGTACCCAACTCATTACCAATTTACTGTATTGGTCCGTTCTCATGCTGCTATGAAGAAATACCCAAGACTGGGTAATTTTTAAAGGAAAGAGGTTTCATTGACTCACAGTTTAACATGGCTTGAGAGGCCTCAGGAAACTTACAATCATGGCAGAAGGCACATCTTCACAGGGTGGCAGGAGAGAGAATGTCAGCAGGGAGAATGCCAGGTGCTTATAAATCTATCATATTTTGTAGGAACTCACTATCGTGACAGCAGCATGAGGGAAAATGTCCCCATGATTCAATTACTTCCACCGGGTCCCTCCCATGACATGTGGAGATTATGGGATTACAATTCAAGGTGAGATTTGGGTGGGACACAAAGCCAATCCATATCATACAACTTTAATTAAATATCAAGATATCTTTTCTGTATCTGATAATGACCCAGTCTTTGCTTGAATGTTACATTTAGGGGCAGTTTTGATTGTTAGAAAAAAATTTTTCTTTTATTAAGCAAAAACAGCTTTGCTTACAAATTTTACTATTGATTATAGTTTTGTTCTCTGGACTTAACAGAATAATCTCACATGGACGCATAATTAAGGTTGTGAACATATACCTTCACACAGTGAGGATATCAGGAGCTCAACAAGAATTTAGTATTGGAGAACTGTAGCTTTTGTTTTTTAATTAAGAAATGATTGAGGATATTCAGCTTGAAGAGTGTAAGGATCGAGGGAACTTATGATTAGTTTCATGTAGTCATGTGTCAAGTACTTGATTGATTATCTTGGAAAATGTAACTAAATTTTTTGAATATGGCTCTAAAAGACACGATTGGATCTGGTGGCTAGAATTAGAGGTAGGCAGATTATAGATTAATTAAGTGATAAAAATGGAATGAACACCTTAGGACACGACCTGGCCTGTTTCACATGAGAATAGTATTTAAGAATAGATAATTGGATTTTATGAGTTATTTAATCCTTACAAGTTTGATATTTAGCAGGAATGTGAAAAAATAATATATTTAGAATATATACTATTTGGTTATTGGAATATGAGGGGTATGAGGATGGGAGCATAATGGGAAACTGTTACATGTGGCTAAAGAAGAGAAGAATCAATGTAATTTGGGGGTATTTAGGATAGATGAGGTGGTCTCATGAAAAGCTATGGAGCAATAATTTTTTAAAACTTTATTGTTGTACAATTTACATACAATAAAATAGACTCATCGAAGTTTACATTTTGATGTTTTGACAACCTTATGTACTTAGATAAGCATCACCATACTCAAGATATAGGGGATTTCCACATATGCCCCCAAAACCTTCTTTGTACACCTTCCCATTCAAATCCCACTTTACATCTTGTATTGTGTGTTTTACCCTGCATTGCTTTTTAAAAATTTTATTTTTACCTGGGCTCAGTGGCTCACACCTGTAATCCCAGCACTTTGGGAGGCTAAGGTGGGAGGATTACAAGGTCAGGAGATCGAGATAATCTTGGCCATGATGAAACCCCATTTCTACTAAAACACAAAAAATTAGCTGAGTGTGGTGGCACATGCCTGTAGTCCCAGCTACTCAGGACCTGAGGCAGGGGAATCGCTTGAACTTGGGACACAGAGGTTGCAGTGAGCTGAGATTGTGCCACTTCGCTCCAGCCTGGTGACAGAAGGAGACTGTCTCAAAAAACATTTTTTTAAATTTTTGTGGGTACATTGTAGGTGTATATATTTATGGGGTACATGACATGTTTTGATATAGGCATGCAATGCATAATAACCAAATCATGTAAGATGGGGTATCTATCTCCTGAAGCATTTAACCTTTGTATTACAAATAATTTATTCTTTTTGAAGTTATTTAAAAATGCACAGTTAGGTTGTTGACTGTAGTCACCCTGTTGTGCTATCAAATAAATGGTAGGTCATATTCATTTCTCTTTTTTTGTACCCATCCTGCATTGCTTTTGAGATTTACACATACTACTGTGTGCATCAATGGTTTTATTCCCTTTTATTGCTGAGTAGTATTCCATTGTAGGCATATACTGCAATTTGTTTCTTCATTCAAATGGGCATTTGGTTTGTTTCCAGTTTTTGGCTATTATGAGTAAAGCTTCTATGAACATCAGTGTCTTTTTATGGATATATGTTTTCATTCCTTTTGAGTAAATACCTAGAAGTGGTATTTCTGAGTCATAGAGAAGAGTAGATTTAATTTTATATGAAAATGCCAAACTATTTTCAAAAGTGGTTTTACCATTTTACATTTGCACCAGTACCGTAAGAGAGTTCTGGCTTTTTTATGACCTTGCCGACACTTGGCATGGTCAGTTTTCTTAATTTCATTCATTCTAATTGGTGCGTGGTAGTATATAATTGTGGTTTCAGCTTGCATTTTCCCAGTGGATACTACTGTGAATCTTTTCATGTGCTTATTGGTCATTTGTATGTTTTTCTTTATGAGGTTGCACCAGTCTCTTTCTAATGTAGCTTGCACAGAACAAGGTGTAGCAGTGATACAGCACCTTTATTATCTAGAGCAGAGTCAGCAAACTTTTTCTGCAAAGGGACAGATAGTAAATATTTCCAGCTTTGAGGTTCATACAGTCTCTGTCTCAAATATTTAACTCTGCTATTGTAGTATAAAAGCAGACATAGACCAGACATGGTGGCTCACACCTGTAATCCCAGCACTTTGGGAGGCTGAGGTGGGTAGATCACAAGGTCAGGAGTTCGAGACCAGCCTGGCCAATACGGTGAAACCCCGTCTCTACTAAAAATACAGAATTAGCTGGGCCTGGTGGCAGGTACCTGTAGTCCCAGCTACTTGGGAGGCTGCGGCAGGAGAATCGTTTGAACCTGGGAGGCGGATGTTGCTGTGAGCTGAGACAGCGCCACTGCACTCCAGCCTGGTTGACAGAGCAAGACTTTGTCTCAAAACAAAAAAAAAAACAAACAAAAAAAAAGGGAGCCATAGACAATGCACTCCTGAGTTTAAATAAAGATGTATTCACAAAAACATGTAACTTAGCTAAGCCCTGATTTAGAGAACTATTACAAATTCATTTTGTGGGAAGTAGTACCTTTGCGTATAACATCACCTTCAGAAGTTAGATACCACACCTTGAGGGGAAATGATACTCTGCACTGAATTCTGCCAAACAAGTAAAAATTGGCATGGTGAGAGCTAAGAAAAGGAAGGCTGAGCATCCTCAGAATGACCGTTATATATCTTGAGTAGTTTAAAGCTTAAAATATTAGATATTTTGAAATGCAGCATTTATGAGAAATGATGAGGATTAACATCAATACTAGAAAGTCCTTCTGGGTTGGTCTTAAAAGAGTTCAGAAGGATTTGGGTAGCTTTGCCTTTTATCATTCTGCTGCCACTTTGTACTATAGTAAAAGGAGATTTTTGTTCCAGTCTCCAGGTCATATGCATTAGAACTTTGTCTCAGTAGTTGCTATTACCTTTTTGGTGATTCATTTACAACACCTATTACAAACTGGAAATCTTGCTAATGGTGAGTTTGGGTCTGACAAACTGAAAATCTTGCTAATGGGGAGTTTGAGTCTGAAATATTCATCCCAAGAAGAATTCAGTCAAGTCTAAATCAGGGGTGAGTTGAAGACATAACATTTTCCCTTGAAAGGAAGATCTATTTGATTTTTCATATCCTTCAGGAGATAGACCATATTTTTCCTATTTGACTTTTAATAGCTTTTTCTACCCATTCACTAGTTTCACATTTATTTGAGCAAAAACAAAGTTAAGGTAGAGTAACCAATCATGCAAACAGTGAAAAGAGAGATATATAGTCATATAAACAAATTTTATGAGAAGCTTAAATTACCCTCAAAAAAATGGAAACCAATTTTATCTGCTTGGATAATTTCAACATCATGAACTTTTTCCATTGGCCGTCCTTTCCTCCTGCCTGGCATGTTCATCATTTCCTTCTGTAAGGTTATAAGAATACTTTAATTTGCTGGCAGAAAATGCTTTCAGATACTACAAAGTTCCCTGGCAATTCTCAATTTTTAAGTCAAATACTTTGTGGCCAGTACTGTACCAAATTCTGTGGGAGTATACAAAGACAATATAAAACTTAACTGCTGTTTTCTCAATGTTTAAAACCTAACCAGAAGTAAAATAGAATACAGTGTTAGCTATTATTTTTATTATATATATTGATCAATTTCTTCTTTTTATAATTTCAACTTTTATTTTTGATATGGGGGCTCATGTGTGGGTTTGTTACATGGGATTATTGCATGATGCTTTAGGCTTGTTCTAAATTTCTTGGCCTATACACACATGTTAAGAAAGTTTTGATTTCAAAACTTTAATGATTTATTTATCATGATACATTTTTAATTTTGAAATACCAGAGAAGTATATAGACCATTATCTTCTTCAAGATGGGGACATGTCTTACACAGCTTTATTCACCAAATGCATGGCTCACAGTATATCTGGAGATGCAATTCTTGAATTAGTTGAATTGGCAGAATTAGCAATGAAAAACATAAGCTTGCTTTGGATAGGATATTGGGTTGAGAAACAACGTTTAACTCATTCATTAGGTAAAGAGAGAAAGTATATATTTTTAAATATATGTATTTCACATACAGTAAGTCTAGTGGTAAAAGCATTTTAGGAATTGTTACTTATTAAAATATTGTGAAAGATTAGGGATTTGGAGGAGAGTAGTCAAAGTACAAAATGCAGAGATAGTGAATATAGATACTGATAAAATATGTTGATTGTTATAATTTAGTCAGAAAAAAATCATTTATTCAGATGGAGAAAAAGAAGATGAAACAAATTGGAAAACTTTCTCACCTGCACTCCCCCAGTTGCTAGTTTTAAGTGCCAGGCCCAGAAGTAAATAGTTTCTATTTGCCGGACCACTGTGGACAGATTAGAACATCTCAATGAGCATTCTGAGTAAGACTTCTTTAAAATTACTGCACCTGGCTTTGGAATGCTGATGTTTTCCTTTTATTCTTATCACATTGACTCTGAACATTTCAGATTGTAAGGTAGAGTTTCCACACATTGTCTATGGAGTCTACGTTAAAAAATAAATAAGAAGCCACTTCAAGGTGATGGATGTATATCTTATTCCTTGAAGGGATTAATAACTCAGAAAATGGAATCATCCCTTGCCCACTCCCATGTCTCCCACTCTCCCAACTCCTTACTTCCTAATTACTGCCTGATTTCTCTGATGTTAGAAGCATAAGAGGCTTTGTCCTTCCTCCTCCTTACTCATATCCATCATCATTATTCGTCTGTTATCATGAGTGAGAGGAGAAGGTATATATTTTGCTCTATAAATTTATTTATTCATTTTATCTTTCAAGTTGTTGGTTTAACATTGGCATTTCAATATAACCCATTTTGCATTGGGTGTATAATATCGAAAGCTTTTTTTCATTGCTTTTCTCTCCAACTCTACGTGGAAGGTCAGTGTGGTTATAATGTAAGTACCGGTAAAGGAATCCACAGAATAATCTTAGCAATTCCACAAGCATGAGATTTCCATGCTTTTGTAGTGTAGCATCCTTGAAATTGTCATTGAGCTTTGGGTAACCTTCCAGGATGAGATTCTGCTGCCAGTGAACCATAATGGGTTTTATGTGTTTATTTAGTCTACTTTATTAAAATGAATATAAGTAATCTCTTCTAATGCCTTGCCCATTATTCCAATGAATATATTTGAGAGGGATGGAAGGGGTAGGGAAAATACCCTTATATACTCTCTGATAAATATTTGCAAAAATAAATCTTTATTAGGAAGCTCCATTGAATAAGGATGGCTTAGATATTAAATTATTATATCTAACCTTCCAATTTAATTACACTGATATATACACATGCACTGAAAATCCTTATGTATAGCCAAAATACATTTCCAAAATGGAGATGTATTTGTACTTAATAGAAATTTAAGTGATTTGGATTGTGGAAGATTGTTTTGGGGAATTATAACACAAAATGTTTATTCTTACATTAGCAATATAGGTATTAAAGTGTGACTGGGCAGACTGTAATGTCTGAAAAGTACATTAAAAACATTTTTTCAGGGTAAGAAATGTATGAATTTTCTTTAATGGTTATTAGTTTCAGGGCTTTTTATGTGTTATTTAGATGAAGTAATGGAATTGTTCTGAAACTTGACTTAAAACACTGCAATGCTCAGAATGTGGATGGGGGAGCATAAACTTGGTTTATGTATTGAGAAATTTCATCCAGTTGTAATGTTATAAAGACCAAGAAATAAAAATGAATGGAAGCTGAAATAATCTGGAAGGCAGTAGTGGTTGGTGGGTAGGTACCAAGAGGCCAGAGGGTATGAACTTCACTCCAACATCTAAGACAGCTGGGGTGGATAGATTTATGTGTAGACTTGGGGAAGATATCTTGAAATCTAGCAATGGATTGTATCTCTCAAGGGACCCTGAGGAAGCTCTAGACTAGTGGTCCTTCCTACTGTATTGTACATATGAGTAAACTGGGGATCTGGTTAAAATGCAACTTCTGATTCAATAGGTCTGGATGGAGCTTGAGGGTATGCATTTCTAACCTGCTCCCATATAATTATGATGATACTGGTCCTTGAACCAACTTTGAGCAGCCAAGATCCAGGGAGCATTTTCCAACCCCTCAGGGAAGAGGTCTACAGAAATTGAAAGAACCAGCTGGCATTTATGTTCTAAAGCCACAAATGTCTCTTCTGGCTGAAGAGAAACCATTTTCCCTTCTCAGGCACCCTTACGACTACTGAAAGAGCACAGAAGCAATGACAAAAAAGCCAACAACCTTGCAATTGTACAATTGGATTGTTTCATAGGTTGATTTATAACAACAACCGTAATGATAACAAATATGTATATGGGGCTCACTGACCAGGCATTGTGCTAATACTTTCTGTTGGTGTTTCATTTTAGTCCTCACGTCCCCCCTTTGAAAGAGGTACCATTATTATCTACAGTTTAAAATGAGGAGATAAACTTAGGAGATACTAGGATCACACACAACTACTCAGAATTCAAACTTGAATTTGTGTTAGCATGTGTCAGTGATATGTCAGGATCATATACAACTACTAAGGATTCAAATCAGGATTGTACGACTATCTTATCTATTCTTTCAATCATTTTCTAAGTGCTTACACAATGTGTCAGGAACACGTAATCCAATACAATATTTGATAGGGGAATGGGTGCTATTGGAGATGGAGAAACTGATATCCAGAGAGAGACAATGATTTACCCAGAGCTGAGTTGAGTAGAGATTCAAACTGAGGCTGTCTGGCTTGAAAGCAGAGAGGTTGGATTAACAGCAGTGAAAAAACTCCTACAACCACAGAGGCACATTTAGGAATAATTTAAGACCCTTCATGAAGGATAGTATCTTGAGAACCTACAGTCCAAGTAACATTATTTTGGGGGACTCAGAAACCAAACACATTTTGATGATCATGCAAGCCCTTGCTCTCCCCACCCAGTGCCTAGGAAAGCAAAGTTTTTACAGTGTTATTTAAAAAAGAATTACATATTTGAACAAGTATATATATGTGTGTATGTGTGTGTATATATATATATATATATATACATATATATATATTTGTGTACACACACAATTCAGTAATTCCATTCACACTTTAACAGTTGTAAATTTAACATTAGTATTTTAGGGAATAGAGTTGGTAAGCCAAGGAAGGTTTGATGTAGATGCATGTCTGTATCATGTATATAACTGGAGCTCATTTAAAGGTCATTTGTTCTTTCTCTTTAAATTGTTGCCAAAATATTTTGCATTTAAATCAATATAAGCAATGGGAATATTGGTACATGGATTTTTTTTCCCTAAGAAAGCCTTATATATCTATATCTATCTATCTATCCATCCATCCATCCATCCATCCATCCATCCATTTATCTATCCATCCATCTTTCCCCACAAAGGAATATATTGAGTATAAAGGATTAAACTCGACCAAAATATATGCATCTAAGTAGCTTATCCCTCAAAATCATGGAGTATTTCTGCTTGAATAATTATCAAACTTCTGGATTTGAGATCATAAAACATTTTCTTTGTTTTTATTTTTTTTCCTTCTGGATGGATATTTTATTAGTTCAGGGTATTATTTTAGGCCAAATATAACTGAATGCTTTTACAGTTAAGATTATTTGAATTCATATTCAAATCGAGTGTGGTGATACGCACCTTATAGTCCCAGCCACTCATGAGGCTGAGACAGGAGGACTGCTTGAGCCCAGGAGTTCAAATCCAGCCTGGGCAACACAGTGAGATCTGTCTCTTAAAAAATTATAAATTAATTCATATTTAGACACTTCCCATCATGCTGCCACTGCTCAGAGGTAAACAGTGGAAGGAGTCAAGTGCAACCCTATCAGTAGAACCCTTATTCTTGTTCAGCCTTCCACAGCCCAGTAGCCTCAGATGACTTCAGAAACAGGACATCTAGATAGGCCCCAGCCATTCTCTTTTCTTGTGGGGTAGCAGCGGTGATGGCTATCTTAACTAAGGACATCACCAAGTTCTCTGAATAAGGCAGCCTTCTGTGGGAAACTCAGACCTTGGGTGGGGAGGAGGAGTCTCAGCAAGAAGCATCTGGCCCTGTGCCACAGGGTTCTCATCTCTTCCGCCTGCAACACTTACAACGACCTCCTCTCCAGACTGTCCCAGTGATAAAGGTGTTCCACACAATTACTTGGTAGCTTTTCTCTTTTTTTTGAGACAGAGTCTTGCTCTGTCACCAGGCTGGAGTGCAGTGGCACGATCTCGGCTCACTGCAACCTCCCCCTCCCTGGTTCAAGCAATTCCCCTGCCTCAGCCTCCCGAGTAGCTGTGACTACAGGCACGTGCCACCACGCCTATCTAATTTTTTGTATTGTAGTAGAAACAGGATTTCGCCATGTTGGCCAGGATGGTCTCGATCACCTGACCTCATGATCTGCCCGCCTTGGCCTCCCAAAGTGCTGGGATTACAGGCATGAGCCACCGCACCCGGCCTTCAGTAGCCTTTTACTGCAGCATTTTTCTCAATTCTGAATATAAAACTTTTTTTTTTTTATTGTACTTTAAGTTCTGGGGTACATGTGCAGATCTTGCAGGATTGTTGTGTAGGTACACACATGCCGTGGTGGTTTGCTGCCTCCATTCCCCTCATCACCTACATCAGGCATTTCTCCCAGTATTATCCCTCCTCAACCTCCTGCTGTTCCTCCCTAGCCCCCACCCCACAAGAGATTCCAGTGTGTCATGTTCCCCTCCCTGTGACCATCTGTTCTCATTGTTCAGCACTCACCTGTGAGTGAGAACATGCGGTGTTTGGTTTTCTGTTCTTGTGTCAGTTTGCTGGGAATGATAGTTTCTAGATTCATCCATGTCCCAACAAAGGACATGAACTCATCGTTTTTTATGGCTGCATGGTATTCCATGGTGTATATGTGCCACATTTTCTTTATCCAGTCTGTCATTGATGGGCATTTGGGTTAGTTCTAGGTCTTTGCTATTGTAAACAGTGCCACAATGAACATACATATGCATGTGTCTTTATAATAGAATGCTTTATAGTCCTTTAGGTATATACCCAGTAATGGGATTGCTGGGTCAAATGGAATTTCTAGTTCTAGATCCCTGAGGAATTGCCACACTGTCTTCACAATGGTTGAACTAATTTGCACTTCCAGCAACAGTGTAAAAGTGTTCCTATTTCTCCACATCCTCTCCAGCATCTTTTGTCTCCAGATTTTTTATTGATTGCCATTCTAACTGGTGTGAGATGATATCTCAATGTGGATTTGATTTGCATCTCTCTATTGACCAGTGGTGATGAGCATTTTTTCATATGCTTGTTGGCCTCATGAATGTCTTCTTTTGAAAAGTGTCTGTTCATATCCTTCGCCTACTTTTGAATGGGTTTGTTTGATTTTTCCTTGTAAATCTGTTTTAGATCTTGGTAGACTCTGGATATTAGCCCTTTGTCAGATGGGTAGATTGCAAAAATTTTTTCCCATTCTGTTGGTTGCTGGTTCACTCTAATCATTGTTTCTTTTTACTGCACAGAAACTCTTTAAGTTTAATTAGATCCCATTTGTCTATTTTGGCTTTGTTGCCATTGCTTTTGGTGTTTTAGTCATGAAGTCCTCGCCTATGCCTATGTCCAGAGTGGTATTGCCTATGTTTTCTTCTGTGGTTTTTATGGTGTTAGGTCTTACGTTTAAGTCTTGAATCCATCTAGAGGTAATTTTACTGTAGAGAAATCCTTCAACAAAATTCAACAGCCCTTTATGTTAAAAACCCTCAATAAACCAGGTATCAGTAGAACGTATCTCAAAATAATAAAAGCTGTTTACGACAAACCCACAGCCAATATCATACTGAACAGGCAGAAACTGGAAGCATTCTCTCTGAAAACTGGCACTAGACAAGGATGCCCTCTCTCACCACTCCTATTCAATATAGTATTGGAAGTTCTAGCCAGAGCAATCAGGCAAGAAAAAGAAATAAAGTGTATGCAATTAGTAAAGGAGGAAGTCAAATTATCCCTATTTGCAGATGACATGATTGTATATTTAGAAGACCCCATCCTCTCAGCCCCAAATCTCCTGAAACTGATAAGCAACTTCAGCAAAGTCTCAGGAGACAAAATGCAATGTGCAGAAATCATGAGCATTTCTGTACACCAATAACAAACTAAACTAAATTGTGAGCGAACTCACATTCACAATTGCTACAAAGAGAATAAAATACCTAGGAATACAACTAACAAAGGATGTAAAGGACCTCTTCAAGGAGAACTACAAACCACTGCTCAAGGAAATAAGAGAGGACACAAACAGACAGAGAAACATTCCATGCTCATGGTTAGGAAGAATCATATCATGAAAATGGCCATATTGCCCAAAGTAATTTATAGATTCAACACTATCTCCATCAAGCTACCATTGAGCTTCTTCACAGAACTGGAAAAAAACAACTTTAAACTTCATATAGAACCAAAAGAGAGCCCACATAGTCAAGATAATCCTAAGCTTAAAGAACAAAGCTGGAGGCATCATGCTACCTGACTTCAAACTATACTACAAGGCTACAGTAATCAAAACATCATGGTACTGGTACCAAAACGGAGGTACAGACCAATCAAAACATCATGGTACTGGTACCAAAACAGAGATATAGAACAGAGGCCTCGGAAACAAGGCCACACATCTGCAACCGTCTGATCTTGACAAACCTGAAAAAAGCAAGCAATAGGGAAAGGATTCCCTGTTTAATAAATGGTGTTGGGAAAACTGGCTGGCCATGTGCAGAAGGATGAAACTGGACCCCTTCCTTACACCTTTGTTTTTATTTTTAAAAATATTTATAGAAAAATTGAAGATAGAGTTCTCATATGCCCTTCACCCAGTTTTCCTAATGCTACCACTCCATCAGAACCATAAGGTTAATGTTGCTAAAGTGCTATTAACTAATCTACAGGGTTTATATGAATTTTTCTAGTTTTTCCACCAATAACTTTTTCATATTGCCAAAAAAAAAACTTTTTGAATTCATCCTTAATGATTATTCTTAATGCTGATTTTTTGAGGAATAATGAATGAGAATATCAGAGAAAGAGAAGATATGTATGTAGATTGAGAACATATACATATGTACTTTGCTGTTGTGAGTTGAATTGTGTTCCCTCAAAATATGTTGAGGTCCTAACCCCAACACCTGTGAATGTGACTTTATTTCGATATAGAGTCTTTGCAGATGATCAAGTTAAGATGAAGTCTTTTAAGCGGGCCCTAATCCAATATGACTGTGTCCTTGTATAAAGGGAAATTTGGACTTAGAGACAGGCACACAGGCACATAGACACACACACACACACACATACACACATACACACACACACACAGACACACACACACCATGTAAAGATTGGAGTTAAGCTGCTACAAGTCAAGAAACTGTCAGGAGCTAGGGGACTGTGGGAGAAGCCTGGAATATATCCTTTCTGAGAAGCTTCAGGGGAAGCATAGCATTGACAACTTGATCTCAGGTGCCCACACCTTGATCTCAGACTTCTAGCCTCCAGAACAGTGACACAATAAAAATCTGTTGTTGAAGCCACTCAGTTTATGGTACTTAGTTTGGCAACCCTAGCAGACTAATACATTTGAAGCTTGGGTACCTTTTTCAGGTGCTATGCTGTTCTTACTGTGGCAGCTAAAAGTCATCTGGAGAAGTGAGACTGGCCAAGCAATGGCAAGCAACTAAAATAATGTGAATGGACACTATTATGGACTGGTGACACATGCATAAAAGCACAAGGAAAAAAATAATGGAGCATAACAGATCTGTATGTGATGAGAGGGGGAAGCCTTAAGGCGATGAGTGAAGTGTGGATCATGTGGGGGGTAGTTGCAGGTTGCTGCAGAGCACCAGGAAGAGAGTTGAGTTCAACTGCTGACTGCATCTTGCCTCTGCTGCTGCTTTCACGTTG
The DNA here is from genome assembly GCA_036589455.1 of Ateles fusciceps. Taxonomy (NCBI): domain Eukaryota; kingdom Metazoa; phylum Chordata; class Mammalia; order Primates; family Atelidae; genus Ateles; species Ateles fusciceps. Next base: position 394,906 of record JAZHEH010000145.1, read on the forward strand.
ATGGTGGCAGTACGGGTCCTGACTATCCTTCCTTATGAGACATGTTTTGTCATATGCCATCTGTATATTACTTATGTTATCTTAGAACCCAAGATAATCATAGAGGTATAACTCTTAAGGATATTTCAAAAGATCTATTACAAATTCAAGGCCGTACCAGTGAAACAACTGATAAAATCTTTGGTACAAATGAAGTATGCATTAAAGACAGGTAAAGATTTCCAAGGTAGGTTTCTGTTAATTCTTGGGGGTGACTGTTAAAAGATTTATAAGATCCTTTCCAAATTTGAGGTTTCATGATTTTATCGTCTACTTAAAAATTAGTTATATTTTGGTAGAACCATACATTGTGTTACTCTGTTACCAAATATTTTAGGCTGCTTTATCAAGTGGTTTATATATTGGCACATATAAATGGCACTGAACCTGAGCATTTCAACAAAGCACAAGAAACTCCCATGTATATAAAACTCAGTAACAGGGAAGAGGAAGCTATAATTCTTATTGTGAACTCATCAGTTAATCCAGGTATAGGAATTACTCTTACATGGACATCATTTATTTTCACAAAATTAAGCTGATAAAGAATCATCTTTTTTGAGGAAAGAGTATAGGTTGTACTTTGCTCTAAATACAGAACTCACAAAATATAACCCCAATGGGGAATTGATTTTATATGCAAAATTTCAAAACCAGGCAGTGTTGTTTCTTTTATTTGTTTATTTTTATAAATATAGGGGGTAGAAGTAAAGTTTTGTTACATGGGTGTATTGTGTAGTGGTGAAGTCTGGCTTTTAGTATAACCATCACTCAAATAGTGTACATTGTACCCATTAGGTAATTTTTCATCCCTCATCTTCCTCCCACCCTCCAACCTTTCCAAGTCTACTGTCTATCGTTCTACTCCCTATGTCCATGTGTACACATCATTTAGCTCCCACTTATAAGAGACAACATCCAGTGTTTGACTTTCTGATTCTGAGTTATTTCACATAAGATAATGGTGACTACTTTCATCCATGTTGCTTCAGAAGATATTATTGTATTCTTTTTTGTGGCTAAGTAGTATTCCATTACACACACACACACACACACACACACACAATTAACATATATAAATAACACATATAAATGTATATATACAATTACATATATGTATATATTACATATAAAATTACATATATATTGCATATATATGTGTAATTTGCATTTCCCTACTGATTAGTGATGTTGAGCATTTTTTCCTATATATATTAGCCATTTGTATGTTTTCTTGAGAAAAATCTGTTCATGTCCTTTTCCCCTACTGTAAAAAATAAACATAATTGTTATTTTTTAACTTTTAGATTCAGGGTGTACATGTCTAGAATTCTTACAGAGGTGTATTGCATGATTCTGAGTGTTGGAGTACAATTGAATTCATCACCCAGGTGGTGAGCATAATACCCAATCGGAAGTTTTTCAGCACTTGTTCCTGTTTCTTCTTTTCAACTCTTGTATTCCCAAGTGTCTATTGTTCTCATCTTCAAGTCGGTGTGTACCCAATGCTTAGCTCCTACTTTTAAGTGAGAACATGAAGTATTTGATTTTCTGTTTTTGCATTAATTCGCTTAGGATAATGCCTTTGCCCACTTTTTCATGGGGTTATTTTTGTTTTTGTTGTTGTTGAGTTCCTTGTGGATTCTGGAGTCCTTTGCTGGATGCATTATTTTCTCCCATTTTGTAGGTGGTCTGGTGGTCTGTTCACTCTGTTGATCGTATCTTTTTCTGTACAGAAGCTTTTAGTTTAATTTAGTCCCATTTGTCTATTTTTGTTTTGGTTGTATTTACTTTTGAGGTCTTGTTCATGAATACTTTGTCTAGGCCAATGTCCAGAAGAAGTTTCCTTAGGTTTTCTTTTTGAATTTTTATAGTTTAAAGTCTTACATATAATCTTTAATTCACATTGGGTTAATTTTTGTGTATTGTTAGAGATAGGGTTCCAGTTTCATTCTTCTGTAAATGGCTGCCCAATTTCCCCAGCCCCATTTATTCAAGAAGGTATCCTTTCCCCAGTATGTTTTTGTTGAATATCAGTTGACTGTACGTATGTGGCTTTGTTTCTGGGTTCTCTCTTCTTTTCATTCATCTATGTTTCTATTTTTATTTATTTATTTATTTATTTATTGCATTTTAGGTTTGGGGGTACACGTGAAGAACATGGAAGATTGTTGCATAGGTACACACATGGCAGTGTGATTTGCTGCCTTCCTCCCCATCACCTATATCTGGCATTTCTATGTTTCTATTTTTATGCCTACCATGCTGCTTTGGTTACTATAGCCTTGTAGTATAATTTGAAATCACATCCAGGGTTCTTTTACTTGGTTTACTCATATGAACCTAAGGACTGAAAGGATGGTGTTGGTGGAGGTGGTGGTGGGTTGTGTGTGTGCGTGTGTACAATTTCAGAGCCCAGTAGTTTTCTGTAAAAGTAAACTAGTTTTATTAGAATGGAGCCCAGCCTGTAAATTGGTTTCATCTTTCTGCCATGCTTGGCACTGGGAGACTTCCTAGTGCCAGAGTACCCTTCTAGGGAGGGAGACAGGTGTATACCTGCACTTTTGCCTCTTCTGGGCCTAGTGAGTTACTTTTGGAATAGCAGATGACCAGTGTTAGTCACTGAATCTTCTGGCATCATCATGGTTCTGTTGAAGAGGGGTTCTGCAGATTGCTGGAAACCTTTTTTGTTGTTTTGGTTTTGGTTTCTGTTTTGAGAGACAAGATCTTGCTCTGTTGCCCAGGCTGGAGGGCAGTGGCACAATCATAGCTCACTGCAGCCTTAAACTCCTGGGCTCAAGCAGTCCTCCCACCTCAGTCTGTCAAGTAGCTGGGACTACATGTGCATACCACCACACCAGGCTAATTTTTTAAAACTTCTTATTTGTAGAAACAGGATCTTGCTGTGTTGCTCAGGCTGGTCTTGAACTCCTAGCCTCATGATACTCATGCCTTGGCTTCCCAAAATGCTGGAAATACAGGCATGAACAACTGTGCCTAGCCTTGCTGGAAACTTTTAATCAGATTTATTCTTTGGAGATAGTTCTGGAATGTAGACACTTCAGATATTGTTTTGAATTTATTGGACCTTATAATGGGACTGGCTATGTGGGAGTCCCTGGTTCTGGCTGGACCCAAACAAGTTAAACTGGATCTGAACCAGTTGGAGGAGATGAAGCAAGTCTAATAGCTGTTTGACTTCTCACATTCAGCTAGCTGTGAAGCTTCCAATTTACCTGGCAGTCTTTGTTGAATAAATAGGAAAAAATTGTCCAAAATTTTAATCTGTGAGTAAAAATTCCCATAGAAATAGTTAGCTTTCCAGGAATCCTCTCCAAGTTGTAATAAACCACCTGTTTTCAGTAGAAATAACCCACTGAAGTAGAATATTGGCCAACACAACCACTCACATTTAATTAATCACCTACTCTAGACTCCTCTCTGAACTCCATGTACAGGTGAAGTGATCCTCTTCTTACCTAGTTGTGAAGATGATAGTGTTCAATTTCTTGAGTTAAATTTATATTTCTTGAAAAGAACTTGCTACAGTAAGCTCATTTGAGGATGACTGCAAAAAAAGATATCAAAGCTCTACTTATAATTTATTTGATACAAGAAATAATTTGAGGGACAATATGATTGAGTGTCCATATCCATAATTGGTTTTAAGTAAACTCAGTTTTATATAAGGTAATGAGAGTTTAATATTCAAACAGAAATGTATGGAAATTAAGCTGCCTGGAAGTAAAATTTTAGAACTGCTTTGTTATCTGTCAGGGTTCAGGTGTCATCTTAAGCAGAACATCCTGATTGCCAGGCATCTGCATAAATAGATTTTTTATTATTACGTTTTCCAGCTATTGATTTTAGAATGCTATTACTTTCCCAAATCTCCTTATCTGTAAATGTAGGTAACCCAGGATCAGCAAATTTAAATGTGGTTCAGAGCTGCACTGGATCATACTGTGTGCAGTGATAGAGTGCAAAAGTGATCACTCCATTCCACCCCTCCCACTAGCCCTAAAAGATGGATGATGAAGCCCTCTCTCCTGCTTTTCCTTGTGGGAGAAGTATCTGTAGGTTTCATAAATCTGAGCCAAAATATACTCCTTTGAGGCAACTTTGAGGCATCACATGGCTGTTCCCTGCATTGATTGAAATTTTTCTTTGTATTTTATGATGCAGTGGATATAATATTTTTAAGTGCTGTTTTTATGTGTATAAAACTGTGACTATTTTTCTGTAGGTCACCTTATTTCTCTTTTAAGCCCCCAATCTTTTTAGTGACAGAAAACTTAAATATAGTAAGTTCTGGACAAGCAGTTATTTAAAGTTTAGATGATCTTAATTAAGAATTTCCCCCCCCTTCTAATGTTTCTTTTCAAGATGGAAGCTAAGTTCTGGAGTTTATTTAGCATTATGGCTCTGAATGGTGGCTGGGGTGACTTTGAGGTGTCCATGGATGCAGAGTTGGCACCAGGCCTCAGCTGTGGTCATGTGAACTATACTGGAATCTACTGAGGTGGACTGTGCTGTCTGTCCTTCTCATTGGCATTAGGCAAGGTGACAAGCTCCCACTGACACTTTGGGTCTCATAAGTACAAGTTGGAAGATAGCTGGCTTTTCCCCAAGATGTACAAAGGTGGGAGGGAGAACCTTCAAGGCTGCAAGGGTGATTGAGGCCCATTGCATTTCATGCAGTTGTGGCTCAGGGAGCTTTCAGGGGCTCTTTGGACACAACACGAGAACTTCACGAAGCATACACAAGTTTCAGTAGCTGAATCAACCAAGCAGAAGAAAGGATATCAGAGATTGAAGATCAATTCAATGAAATAAAATGAGAAGGCAAGAATAGCGAAAAAAGTGAAAGGAAATGAACAAAGCCTCCAAGAAATATGGGATTATGTGAAAAGACCTAATCTACGTTAGATAGGTGTACCTGAATGTGACAGAGAGAATGAATCTAAGCTGGAAAACACTCTTCAGGATATTATCCAGGAGAACTTCCCCAAACTAGCAAGGCAAGCCACCATTCAAGTCCAGGAAATACAGAGAACACCACAAAGATATTCCTCAAGAGAGCAACCCCAAGGCACATAATCGTCAGATTCACCAGGGTTGAAATGAAGGAAAAAATGCTAAGAGCAGCCAGAGAGAAAGGTCGGTTTACCCCACAAAGGGAAGCCCATCAAACTCACAGTGGATCTCTCTGCAGAAATCCTACAAACCAGAAGAGAGTGGGGGCCAATATTCAACATTCTTAAAGAAAAGAACTTTTGACCTAGAATTTCATATCCAGGCAAACTAAGCTACATAGGTGAAGGAGAAAGAAAATCCTTTATGGACAAGGATTTGCTAGACATTTCGTCACCACCAGGCCTGCCTTACAAGAGCTCCTGAAAGAAGCACTAAACAAGGAAAGGAACAACCAGTACCAGCCACTTCAAAAATGTACCAAAAGGTAAAGACCATCAACACAATGAAAAAAATGTCTCAGCTAATGGGCAGAACATCCAGCTAGCATCAAAATGGCAGGGTTAAATTCACACATAACAATATTAACCTTAAATGTAAATGGGCTAAATGCCTCAATCAAAAGACACAGACTGACAAATTGGATAAAAAGTCAAGACCCATCAGTGTACTGTATTCAGGAAATGCATCTCACGTGCAAGGACACACATAGCCTCAAAATAAAGTGATGGAGGAAGATTTATCAACCAAATGGAAAGCAAAAAATGCAGGAGTTACAATCCTAGTCTCTGATAAAAATGAGTTTTAAACCAACAAAGATCAAAAGAGACAAAGAAAGGCATTACATAATGGTAAAAGGATCAATGCATCAATAAGAGATAACGATCCTAAATATATACGCACACAATACAGGAGCACCCAGATACATAAAGCAAATTCTAAAAGACCTACAAAGAAGTTTAGACTCCCACACAATAATAGTGGGAGACTTCAACCCTCCACTGTCAATATTAGACAGATCAATGAGACAGAAAATTAACAATGATATGCAGGACTTGAGCTCAGATCTGGACCAAGTGGACATAATAGACATCTACAGAACACTCCACCCCAAATCCACAGAATATACATTCTTCTCAGCACTGCATTGTACCTACTCTAAAATTGACCACATAATTGGAAGTAAATCACTCCTCAGCAAATGCAAAAGAACAGAAATCATAATAAACATTCTCTGAGACCACAGGGCAATCAAATTAGAACTTAGAATTAAGAAACTAACTCAGAACCGCACAGCTTCATGGAAACTGAACAACCTGCTCCTCAATGTTGACTGGATAAACAATGAAATGAAGGCAGAAATAAAGATGTTCTTTGAAACCAACGAGAATGAAGACACAACGTACCAGAATCTCTGGGACAGATTTAAAGCAGTGTCTAGAGGGAAATTTATAGCAATAAATGCCCACATGAGAAGTGAGGAAAAGATTTAAAATCAATACCCTATCATGAAAATTGAAAGAGCTAGAGGAGCAAGATCAAAAATACTCAAAAGCTAGCAGAAGACAAGAAATAACTAAGATCAGGGCAGAACTGAAGGAGATAGAGACACAAAAAAATCCCTTCAAAAAATTAATAAATCCAGGAGCTGGTTTTTTGAAAAGATCAACAAAATAGACCACTAGCCAGATTAATAAAAAAGAAAAGGGAAAAGAATCAAATAGATGCAATAAAAAACGATAAAGGGGATATCACCACTAATTCCACAGAAATATAAACTACCATCAGAGATTAGTACAAACAACTCTATGTACATAAACCAGTAGACCTGGAAGAAATGGATAAATTCCTGGACATTTGCACCCTCCCAAGCCTAAACCAGGAAGAAGTTGAAACCTTGAATAGACCAACAACAAGGGCTGAAGTTGAGATAGCAATTAATAGCCTACCAACCAAAAAAAGTCCAGGTCCAGGCGGGTTCACAGCTGAATTCTACCAGACGTACAAAGAGGAGCCGGTACCATTCCTTCTGAAACTATACCAAACAATACAAAAAGAGAGAATCCTTCCCGCATCATTTTATGAAACCAACATCATCCTGATACCAAAACCCGGCAGAGACTCAACAAATAAAGGAAACTTCAGGCCAATATTCATGATGAACATAGATGTAGAAATCTTCAATAAAATACTGGCAAACCGAATGCAACAGCTCATCAAAAAGTTTATCCATCACGATCAAGTAAGCTTCACTCCAGGGATGCAAGGCTGATTCAACATATGCATGTTTATAAACATAATCCACCACGTAAACAGAACCAAAGACAAAAACCATATGAATATCTCAATAGATGCAGAGAAGGCCTTTGATAAAATTCAACAGCCCTTTATGCTAAAAAACTCTCAATAAACTAGGTATTGAAGGAACATATCTCAAAACAATAAAAGCTATTTATGACAAACCTACAGCCAGTATCAAACTGAATGGGCAGAAAACTGGAAGCATTCCATTTGAAATCTGGCACAAGGATGCCCCCTCTCACCCCTCCTATTCAATATAGTATTGGAAGTTCTAGCCAGAGCAATTAGGTAATAAAAAAAAAGTAAAGGGTATTCAATCAGGAAAAGAGGAAGTCAAATTGTCTCTATTTGCATATGACATGATTGTATATTTAGAAGACCCTATCATCTCAGCCCAAAGTCTCCTTAAACTGATAAGCAACTTCAGCAAAGTCTCAGGCTACAAAATCAATGTGCAGAAATCATGAGCATTTCTATATACCAATACCAGACTAACAGAGAGCCAAATCATGAGCGAACTCCCATTCACAATTGCTACAAAGAGAGTAAAATACCAAGGAATACAACTAACAAAGGATGTAAAGGACTTCTTCAAGGAGAAGTACAAACCACTGCCCAACAAAATAACAGAGCACACAAACAGATGGGGAAACATTCCATGCTCATGGTTAGGAAGAATCAATGTTGTGAAAATGGCCATACTGCCCAAAGTAATTTATAGATTCAATGCTATCCCAATCAAGCTACCAATGACCTTCTTCATAGAACTGGAAAAAAAACACCTTAAACTTCATATGGAACCAAAAGAGAGCCCTCATAGCCAAGACAATCCTAAGCAAAAAGGACAAAGCCAGAGGCATCACGCTATCTGATTTCAAACTATACTACAAGGCTATAGTAATCAAAAGAGCATGGTACTGGTACCAAAACAGAGATATAGACCAATGGGACAGAACAGAGGCCTTGGAGGCAACGCCACACATCTACCACCATTTGATCTTTGACAAATCTGACAAAGACAAGCAATGGGAAGGGGATTCCCTGTTTAATACATGGTATTGGGAGAAGTGCCTAGCAGTGTACAGAAAGCAGAAACTGGACCCCTTCCTGACACCTTCACTAAAATTAACTCCAGATGGATTAAAGACTTAAACATAAAGACCTAACACCATAAAAACCCTAGAAGAAAACCTAGGCAAAACCACTGAGGACATAGGCATAGGCAGGGGCTTCATGACTAAAACACCAAAAGCATTGGCAACAAAAGACAAAATAGACAAATGGGACCTAATTAAACTCTAGATCTTCTGTATAGCCAAAGAAACAATCATTAGAGTGAACTGGTAACCAACAGAATGGGAAAAATGTTTGCAACCTACTCATCTGACAAAGGGCTAATATCCAGAATCTATAAAGAACTAAAGCAGATTTACAAGCAAAAAAACAAACCCATCCAAAAAGTGGGAGAAAGATATGAACAGACACTTTTCAAAAGAAGACATGTATGAGGCCAATAAACATATGAAAAAATGCTCATCATCACTGATTATTAGAGAAATGCAAATCAAAACCACATTGAGATACCACCTCACACCAGTTATAATGGTAATCATTAAAAAGTCTGGAGACAACAGATTCTGGAGAGGATGTGGAGAAATAGGAACACTTTTACACTGTTGCTGGGAGTGTAAACTAGTTCAACCATTGTGGAAGAGAGTGTGGCGATTCCTCAAGGACCTAGAAATAGAAATTCCATTTGACCCGGCAATCCCATTACTGGGTATATACCCAAAGAATTTTAAAGAATTCTATTATAAAGACACATGCACACGTATGTTCATAGCAGCACTGTTTACAATAGCAAAGACCTGGAGCCATCCCAAATGCTCATCGACGATAGAATGGACAGGGAAAAATGTGGCACATATACACCATGGAATACTGTGCAGCCATAAAAAATGATGAGTTTGTGTCCTTTGTAGGGACACGGATGAATCTGGAAACCATCATTCTCAGCAAACTGACACAAGAACAGAAAATCAAGCACAGCATGTTCTCACTCACAGGTGGGTATTGAACAATGAGAACACATGGACACACGAAGGGGAACATCACACGAGTCTGTTGCGGGGGGCAATGGAGAGACAGTGGCGGGGGTGGGGGAGGTCAGAGAGGGGTAACATGGGAAAAAATGCCAGATGTAGGTGATGGGGGATGGAGGCAGCAAACCACATTGCCATGTTTGTACCTATGCAACAATCCTGCATGATCTGCACATGTACCCCAGAATCTAAAGTACAATAAAAATAAAATAAAATAAAAATAATAGTTGAAATATTTCCAAGTCTAGTAGGGGACTTAGACATCCAGAATCAGAAGGCTCAAAGATTACCAAGTAGATAGAACTTTAAAAATTACATTAGAAGGGCACATTATAGCCAAACTTTCAAAAGTCAAGAGAAAGTAAAAATTCTAAACACAAGAAGAGAAAAGACTCTAGTCACTTATAAAGGAACCACCGTCAGACTAACAGCACATTGCTCAGTAGAAAACTTACAGGCCAGAAGAGAATAGGATGATATATTCAAATTGCTGGAAGAAAAAATAAAAACAAAAAACAAACTTCGAGACAAGGATACTATACATAGCAATGTTATCACTAATAAATGAAGGAGAAATGAAGTATATCCCATATAAGCAAAAGCTCAGGGAATTCATCAACACTATACTGGCCCTGTAAAAAATGCTTATGGGAGTCCTACACTTGGAAGTGAAAGAATGATAACTATAATACCATCATGAAAATACACAAAACAGCTGGACATGGTGGCTCAGGCCTGTAATCCCAGCACTTTGGGAGGCCGAGGCAGGCAGATCACCTGAGGTTGGGAGTTCATGACCAGCCTGACCAACATGGAGAAATCCCGTCTCTACTAAAAAACCACAAAATTAGCCGGGTGTGGTGGTGCATGCCTGTAATCCCAGTTACTCGGGAGGCTGAGGCAGGAGAATTGCTTGAACCCAGGACGCAGAGGTTGCGGTGAGCCGAGATCGTGTCATTGCACTCCAGCCTGGGCAACAAGAGTGAAACTCTGTCTCAAAAAACAAAAAGAAAATACACAAAACACAAACGTTAGTTGTGGAGCAAAAACAAATGAGAAAGAGAAGAAACTCAAATGTTACCACTACAGAATTCCACCAAACCACAGTGATAAGCAATAAGAGAGAAATACAGAACAAAAATACACAAAAAACAGAAATCAGTTAATGAAATCATAGGAGTAAGCCTTCACATGTCAATAATAACTTTGAAAATGAATAAATTCTCCACTTAAGAGATATAGAATAGCTGAATGCATAAAAATAATAACATGACCCAACAACACACTGCTTATATGAAACTCACCTTGACAGTAGACACATACAGGCTGTACTAAAGGAATGGAAAAAGATATTATGTACAAATGGAAAGCAAAAGTAAGCAGGAGTAGCTATACATGTATCAGATAAAACAGGCTTTAAGTGAAAAACAGTAAAAAAATAAGGGAGGTCTTTATGTAATGCTAAAGTAATGAATTCGGCAAGAGGGTATAACAATTTTAAACATACGCACCCAAAACTGGAGCATGTAGATATATAAAGCAGATATTATTAGATATAAAGGGAGAGACAGATCTCCAATACAAGAATAGTTGGAGACTTGAGACTCCACTCTCAGCATTAGGCAGATCATCTAAACAAAAAATTAACAAAGAAACCTAAGATTTAAACTGTATATATGACAACGGGACCTAAAAGATAATTATAGAACATTTATTTAACAGCTACAGAATACATATTCTTATTAGCACATGGAAGAGTCCTCAGAGTGGACAATATGTTAGGACACAAAAAAGTTTCAATACATCTTTTAAAAATCAGAAGCATATCAAGTATCTTCTGAGACTGCAATGGATAAAACTAGAAATTAATAAAAGAGAATCTTAGGAAACTGTACAAATACATGGAAACTAAAGAACATACTCTTGAATGATTTTGGGATCAGAGAAGAAACTAAGGCAGAAATAAAAAATTCTTTAATAAAAATTAAAACACAATATACCCAAACCTATGTGATATAGCAAAAGCAGTACTAATAAGGAAGTTTACAGACATAATGCCTACATCAAAAAAGTAGAAATGTTTTGAACAATCTAATAATGCACATCAAGGAATGAGAAAAGCAAAAACAAAATAAGTAACGGAAAAGAAATATTAGAGAACACAGCAGAACTAAACAAAGTAGGGACCAAATAAAACAAAAACAGGTACAAGGGATCAATGAAACAAAAAGCTGTTTTTTTTTTAAAGATTAAAAAATCCCCCTCCCTGTGTCCATGTGACACACTGGGGTCTGTCGGGGGAAAAAGGGGAGGGATAGTGGGGGGTGGGGAGTTGGGGGAGGGATAGCATGGGGAGAAATGCCAGATATAGGTGATGGGGCAGAAGGCAGCAAATCACACTGCCATGTGTGTACCTATGCAACAATCTTCCATGTTCTTCACATGTACCCCCAAACCTAAAATGCAATAAAAAAAAAAAAATTCACACACAAAAAAAAAGATTAAAAAATCAATAAACCACTAGCTAGACAAATGAAAGAAGAAAAGATGACACAAATTAACAGTCAGAAATGAAAAGGGAGACATTATAGCTGATACCATAGAAATACAAAAGATCGTTAAGACAATACTGTGAACTGTACACCAATAAGTTAGAAAACCTAGAGAAAAGGGATAAATTCCTGAAAACATACAACCTACCAAGATTAAGAAAGAAATAAAATACTTGAACAGACCGGTAATGAATATTGAGATTGAGTCAGTAATAAAACGTCCTAACAAAGAAAAGCCCAGGATGAGATGGAATCCAAACCAAATTCTAACAAACTTTCAAAGAAGTACACAAATTATCTTCAAACTATTCCAAAAGATTGAAGACAGGGAAATTTTCTTAACTCATTCTATGAGGCCATCATGAGACTTACCAAAACCAAACGAGGATGTAGTAACAACAATAACAACAAAACCACAGGGCAGTATCCCTGATAAACATGAATGTAAACATTCTCAATAAAATTCTAGAAAACTGAATCCAACAGCATATCAACAAAAGAATACACCATATTCAAAAGAGATTTATCCCAGAAATAAAAGGATGGTTCAATGTATGCAATCAATAAATGGAGACACATCATATCAATAGAATAAAGGACAAGACAGATGCAGTGTCTCAAGCCTGTAATTCTAGCGCTTCGACAGGTTGAAGAAGGTGGACTGCTTGAACGCAGGAATTTGAGACCAGCCTGAGCAACATGACAAAACCCGTCTTTCCAAAAAAAAAAAAAATTCCAGGCGTGGTAGCAGGAGCCTGTGGTCCCAGCTACTCAGGAGGGCTGCTGTGGGAGGATTGCCTGGGTCTGGGAAGTTGCGACTGCAGTGAGCTGTGATTGTGCCATGGCATGCCAGCCTCAGTGACAGAGGGAAAACCTGTATTAAAAATACAAAAACAGAAACATACAAAACCAAACAAAGGACAAAAACATATATGATCATCTTAATAGATGCAAAAAAAACTATTTTATAAAATTCAACATCACTTTATAATAAAAACTCTCAATGAACTAGGCATTGAAGGAAACAAACCTCAACATAATAAAGGCCATTTATGACAAACCCACAGCTCACATCATAGTGAATGGGGGAAAAGCTGAAAACTTTTCTCCTAAGAACTAGAACCAGACAAGGATGCTCACTTTTACCACTCTTACTCAACATAATACTGCAAGTCATAGCCAGAGCAGTCAGGTGAAAGAAAAGCCCCCAAATCAGACAAGAAGACAAATTGCACCTCTTTGCTAATGATATGATCTTATATCCAGAAAAACCTAAAGACTCCACCAAAAAACTTAGATCTGATACATAAATTCAGTAAAGTTGCAGATTACACAATTAAGTACAAAAATCAGTAGGGATTCCATGTACCAATAATGAACTAGCTGTGAAAGAAATAAGTAAGGGCATGTCATTTACAGTAGTTACAAAAATAAAATACCTAGGTTGAACCAAAGAGATGAAAGATCTCTGCAAGGAAAGTGTAAAACACTGATAAAATGAAGAGAACCCAGAAAATGAAAAGATACTCCATAATCATGACTGGAAGAATTAATGTACTTAGCATGGCCATCCTACTTAGTGTAATGTACAGATTGAATGCAATCCCTATAAAAGTACTAATACCATTTTTCACAGAAATAGAAAAAAAATTCCTAAAATTTGTATGGAACCATAAAAGACCCTCAACAGCCAAAGCAATTCTGAGAAGAAAGAATGAAGCTTGGAGCTATTACACTACCTGGCTTCAAAACATATTACAAGGCAATAGTAACCAAAGCAGCATATTACTGGTATAAAAACAAATAAGTCAATTAACAGAATAGAGAATCCAGAAGTAAATTCATATATTTACAACCAACTGATCTTCCACAAAGGCATAAAGAACACATATTGGGGAAAGAATAATCTCTCCATAAACTATGCTTGGGAGAATTGAATATCCATATGCAAAAGAATGAAACTGGACCCTTTATTGCTCACCATTTATAAAATTCAACTCAAGATGGATTAAAGACTTGACCTGAAACTATGGAACTACTGGAAAAAAGTCTTTGAAAAATACTTTAGGAAATTGGTCAAAATTTTATGGCTAAGATCTCAAAAGCACAGACAATAAAAAAGTAGACAAATGGGACTATATTAAATGAAAAATCTTCTGCTCGGAGAGGGAAAAGAATCGACAGAGTGAAGACACAACCTGTTGGATTTGGAGACAATATTTGAAACCACTCATCTGACAAGGGAATAAAATCTTGAATATACAATGAATTGAAACAACTCAATAGTCAGGAAACAAATACTACCATTACAAAGTGAGAGGAGGATGTGAATAGATATTTCTCAAAAGAAGAGATACAAATGGCCAACAGATACATTAAAAAATGCTCAACATCACTGATTACCAGGGAAATACAAGTCAAAACCACAATGAGATGTCATCTCGCACCAGATAGAATAGCTATTATTAAAAAGACAAAAGTAACAGATTCTAGTGAGGATGTGGGGCAAAGGGAGCTCATACTCTGTTGGTGGAATGTAAGTTAGTACAGCCACTATGGAAAACATAATGGCGATTTCTCAAAATCTAAACGTAGAAGTACCATTTTCCCAGCATTCCCACTACCGGCTGTTTATCTGCAGGAAAGAGATCAGTATATCAAAGATATGCCTGCATTTACATGTTTATTGCAGCCCTCTTCACAATAGCAAGATATGGAATCAACCTGAAGTGTCCATTAATGGACACATGAATAAAGAAAATGTGACGTATGTACACAATGGAGTACTATTTGGCCATAGAAAAGAATAAAATTGTGTTATTTGCAACAACATGGATAAAACTGGAGGTTATTATGTTGAATGAAATAAGCCAGGCACAGAAAGACAAATATTATATGTTCTTACTCATGTTAGCAAGTAAGTTCTTACTCCCTCATGTGGGGAAGCTTAAAAAGTTGATCTCATAGAGGTAGAGAGTAAAACAATAAATATAAGAGGCTGGGAAGGTGTGTGGATAGGAAGGGGATGAAAAGAGGTTGGTCAAGGTACAAACACAGGTAGATAGAAAATGTACATTTTAATATTCAAGTGCAGAGTAGGGTGCCTACAGTTAGCATCAATGAATTATGTATTTCCAAGTAGACAGAAGATAGTACTTGAAATGTTCCCAATGCTTAGATATAATAAATACTTAAGGGGATGGATACCCCAAATACTTTGGCTTGATTATTACACATTCTATGCATGTAACAAAATATCACATGTACTCTGTAAATATGTGAAATAGTATGTATCAATTAAATTTTAAAATGTCAAAATGTGTAGACCTCTTTATCTTTTGTTTTTGTAAATTTCTTATTTTACTGCTTGCTGTCAGATAATGAGTCCTGCATAGTTTCTACTCTTTGTAAGGCTTTAGAGAGTTTTTGGAAATAGAGTAAAATTTTGTAAACAATAACTGTTAATTTGACAATTTATGTTTTATCTTGAAGACTAAACCTTTTTGACATCTATTAAAATGCCTATTGAAAAATACTTACACAGAGAAACCTATTTTGGTTGTGAAGAATCTTGATTTTATTCTCTGTTAGGAACTCAGCTCCCTGTTATGTTTTCTTGTAGGCCATGGGAAAATTACGTAAATTACAGATTTGTTTACCCTAAGTAACCAACACAGACTAGGTGTATCCTGCTAAAAGCATTCCAAACTCTGTTAGCTAGTATCATCAAAGTACAAGGAGATTTGGCCAGATTCTTTAGTTTTTATTTTTTCCTAGGAAAATGGGGATGGGATTCAAAGAAGCTATTTATATTTGCCTTCCTAATTGTTCAAAAACAACTTCAAATAAACAAAAGGGACATTTTTAAAATCTGGAAATTTTAAGTGTTTCAAAAACAAATGGAAAGCAGGAATAAAGGAAGAATACAGACTAAAGATACGAATTCATTCTCAACAATGATAGAAAAGGTTAGTTAAAATACCTGTTACTTCTAGTCTCATTCTTTCTTACTCTCTGCCCTCAGGCAACCATGGTCTAATTTTTTTTTTCAATTATGCCAAGTTTATTTTCTACTTTAGACACTGCATTGCCTGATCCCTCTACCTAAAACATTCTCCTTCCAAATCTTCAGATATTTAATGTTTCTTGTAAATGACAGTGTAGTATACTGATTAAGGCTGCAGATTCTGAAGGCAGATTGTGTGGGTTCGAAACCTACCTCCACCAGGAATTTGATATACCCTTTCTATGTCTTAATTTTGCCATATGTAAAATAAGGGTAATACTTCCACCTCCTAGAGTTGTGAAAATTAAATGGGTCAACCCATAATACGTGGATAATAATAATTATTAGTCATTAGTCATTGTCGTCATTCATGTCATCATTATTTGTTCATTATCTGTCTCATTTACTGTGTAATTTAAATATTCACATATTTATATTGCTATGAATTTTCTATGTTTTTTTTTTTTCTATTTGAAAATTAACTGACCTCACTGTTGTCAGTGGCCACCAAATTGATAGGATATTGATATCCATCATACTCACACAATTTCATTTTTTAATTGATGCATAATAGAGTTACACGGTTTTGGGGTATGTGTGATAATTTAATGCCTTCATATAATTTTTAAAGATTAAATCAGTGTGCTTGGGAAATATGTCACCTTAAATATTTTTCTTTAGTTAGGCTTGATTCATTCAAATTATTCTAGCTGTTTTGAATTACACAAAATTATTGTAAACTATAATCACCCTACTTATTTAACACAAGGTCTTATTCTATCAAATCTTTTATTTATAACTATTAATCAACTTACCCTTCCAACCCCCCCCACCCTTCTCAAACTCTCATAACCACCAACTTTCTACCTCCACGAGATCAACATTTTTTAGCTCCCCACTCATGAAATATCACTCATGTGATATTTTTCTTTTCTTGTCTTATTTCACTTAATATAATTGATCTCCAGTTCCATCTGTGTTGCTGCAAATGACATGATTTCATTCTTTTTGATGGCTGAATAATATTCCATTGTGCATATATGCTACACATTCTTTATCTGTTCATCTGTAGCTAGGAGCTTAGATTGATACCATATTTTGGCTGTTATGAACAGTGGTGCAATAAACATGAGTGAAGCTATCATACTGATGTTCTTTCTTTTGGATATATACCCACTAGTAGAAATGCTGGATCATACGGTAATTCAAGTATAGTTTTTTGAGGCATCTCCATAATATTCTCCATAGTGGCTTCCATAATTTACATTTCCACCAACAGTGTACCAGGGTTTCCCTTTTTCTGAATCTTTGTCAGCATCCATTGTTGCCCATCTTTTTGGTAAAAGCCATTTTAACTGGGGTGAGATGATATCTCATTGTAGTTCTTATTTACATTCCTTTGATTAGTGGTGTTGAGCATTTTTTCATATACCTCTTGGCTAATTCTGTGTCTTCTTTTGAGAAATGTCTAGTCAGGTAATTTTCTTATTCTTTAATTGGATTATTAAATTTTTCCCTATAGGATTGTTTGAGCTCCTTATATATTCTAGTTATTAATTTCTTGTCAGGTGGATAGTTTGCAAATATTTTCTCCCATTTTGTACGTTGTCTCTTCACTTTAATGATTATTTCCTTTGCTGTGCAGAAGCTTTTAGCTTGATGTAATCACATTTGTCTATTTCTGCTTTGGTTGCCAGTGCTTTTGAGGTTTTTTCCAAAAAAATCTTTGTCCTAGAGCATTTCCCCAGTGTTTTTTCTAGCAGTGTCATGGTTTCAGGTCTTAGATTTAAGTATTTAATCTATTTTTATTTTATTTTATATATGGTGAGAAATAGAGGTCTGATTTCATTTCTCTGCATATAATTATCCTGTTTTTCTCACACCATTTATTGACCAGACTGTCCTTTCACTATTGTATGTTCTTGGCATCTTTGTTGAAGATCAGTTAGCTGTAAATGTGTGAATTGGTTTCTGCATTCTCTACTTTGTTCCATTTGTCTATGTGTGTGTGTTTATGCCAGTACTATGATTATATGGTCACTATGGATTTGTAGTAATTGTGAAGTCATGTACTGTGATGCCATCAGCTCTGTTCTTTTTGTTTAGGATTCCTTTGGCTGTTCAGGATCTTTTGTGGTTCCATATAAATTTTAGGATTGTTTTTCTATTACTGTGATGCTTACCATTGGTAATTTGATAGGGATTGTACTGAATCTGCACATTTATTCAGGTAGTATTGTCATTTGTAACAATATTCTTACAATCCATGAGCATGGAATATATTTCTATTTTGGGGGGTGTCCTCTTGTATTTTTTTCATCAGTGTTTTGTAGTTTTCCTTATGTAAATCTTTCACTTCCTTTGTCAAATTGATTTTTAGATATTTTATATTTGTCATGGCTATTGTTAATGAGATTGCTTTCTAGATTTGTTTTTAGATTATTCACTGTTGGCTTATAGAAACACTACTGATTTTTGTATGTTAATTTTGTATTCTGCAACCTTACTAATTTCTTTTGTCGGTTCTAACAGTTTTCTGGTGACACCATTAGTTTATTTTAAATGTAAGATCACATTATCTGCAAAAAAGGCTAATTAGACTTTTTCCTTTCCAATTTGAATGTCCTTTGTTTCTTTTCTTGCCTAATTGCTGTGGCCAGGAAGTCCAGTACTATAGTGAATAAAAGTGTTGAAAACAGGCATTCTTGTCTTATTCCAGATCTTAGAGGAAAGAGCTTAAATTTGTCCCCAGTTAGTATGATTTTTTAGCTACCAGTTTGTTATATATGGCCTTCATTATATTGAAGTATGTTCTGTCTATGTCCAGTTTGTTGGGGGTTTTAATCATAAAGGGATGTTGCATTTTATTAAATTTTTGGCAGCTATTGATACAATCAGATGGTTTTTGTTCTTGGTTCTGTTAATGTGATATATCACATGTGTTTATTAGCATATGTTGAACCATCCTGGCATACCTGGGATTAGTCCTACTTAATTATGATGAATGATCTTTTTAGTGTGTTGTTTAATTTAGTTTGCAAGTGTTTTGTTAAAAAATGTTGAATCTATATTCATTGGTGATATTAGCTTGTATTTTTGTCATTGTTGTATTCTTGTCTGGTTTTGGTATCAGAATAGTGCTGGCCTTGTGAAATAGGTTTGGAAGCATTTCTCTTCCTAATTTTCTTTTGAAGAGTTTGAGTAGAATTGATATTAGCTCTTCCTTAAATGTTTGATAAAATTAGCAATGAAGCCATAAATTCCTGGGCTTTTTTTAAAAATGGAAGCTTTTGTTATACCTTTGATCTTGTTACAAGTTATTGGTTTATTGAGGTTTTCTATTTCTTAATGGTTCAATCTTGATAGGTTATATGCTTCCAGGAGTTTATGCATTTCTTTTTTGTTTTCTGACTTGGAGTATAGTTATTCATAATAGTCTGTAATGATTCTTTATAATTTTGTGGTCTCAGTTTTTATGTCTTTTGTGTTTCTGATTTTCTTTGGGTATTCTTTTAATTATTCTAGCTGAAGATTTGTTGATTTTATTTATGTTTTCAGAAAACCAACTTTTCATTTTGCTGATTTTCTTTTTACTATCATTTTCATTTATTTCTGCTACTATTTTTATTTTATTTTTTCCTTCTACCAATTTTGGGTTTGGTTTGTTTTTGCTTTTATAATTCCTTGAGGTGCATCACTAGGTTATTTAATTGAAGTTTTTCTGTTTTTTTTGATATAAGCATTTATTTCTATAAACTTCCCTCTTAGTACTGCTTTTGCTGTATCTCATAGATTTTGGTATATTACATTTCAGTTTTCTCTTGTTTCAGTAAATTTTTAGATTTCCTTCTTGATATCTTTATTGACCCATTGGTCACTTAGGATCTTTTTTTTTTTAAATTTCCATGTGTTTGTAAAATTCTAAGGTTTCTCTTGTTGATTTCTAGTGTTATTTTATTGTGGTAAAAAAAAGATACTTAGTATTATTTCTACTATTTTGAATTTGCTCATACTGTTTTTGGCCTAAGATGTGGTCTGTTCTTTAGAATGTTCCATGTGCTGATGAAAAGATTATGGGCTGGGCGTGGAGGCTCATGCCTGTAAATCCCCAGCAGTTAGGGAGGCCTAGGCAGGAGGATCACTTGAGCTCAGGAGTTGGAGACCAGCCTGGGCAACATGATGAAACCCTATCTCTTCAAAATATACAAAAATTAGCTTGGCATGGTGGTGAGCACTATAGCCCCAGCTACTCAGGAGACTGAGGTGAGAGGATCGCTTGAGCCTGGGAGGTGGAGGTTACAGTGAGCCAAGATCACATCACTGCACTCCAGCCTGGGTGATGGAGTGACAGCCTGTCTCAAAAAAAAGAAAAATATTGTATAAGCTGCAGCAGTTGGATAAAATGTTCTGTAAATGTCAGTTCTGCCTACTAGGTCTAGTGTATAGTTTAACTCGATGTTTGTTGATTTTTTTGTCTAAAATAATCTGCTCATTACTGAGAATGGGGTGCTAAAATCTTCTACTATTAGTGGAATTGTAGTCCATCTCTCTAGGGCTATAAATGTTTGTTTTATATACTTGGGACCTCCATTGTTGTGTGCATAGATATTTATAATTACTATATCCTCTCCCTGAATTGACCCATTTATCATTATACAGGTACCTTCTTTGTCTCTTTTTATAGTCTTTGATTTGTTCTCTATTTTATATGATGTAAGTATAGTGACTCCCTACTTTTTTTGATTTATAGTTGCATGAAATGTCATTTTCTACCCCTTTCGCTTTTCAGCCTAGTGTATCTTTATAGGTGAAGAGGGTTTCTTATAGGGAGCATATAGTTGGATATAGTTAGGTATTGCTTCTTTATCCATTCAACTACTCTATGCCTTTTAATTGGAGAATCAACTCCATTTATATGCAGCGTTATTACTAATAAGGAATGTCTTCCTACTATCCATTTTGCAACTCCTTCTATCCTTTCTCTGCTCCTTCCTTGTTCGTTTGTTCTTCTCCTTCTGTCCTTCCTTCTGTTCTTTCCTTCCTTCTCTCCTCCCTCCCTCCCTCCCTCCTCCCTCCCTCCCTCCCTCCCTCCCTCCTTCCTTCCTCTCCCTCCCTCCTTCCTTCCTTCCTTCCCTCCTTCCCTCCCTCCCCCCCTCCCTCCTTCCTTTTCTCTCTCTTTCTTTCTCTTTCTCTCTTTCTTTCTCTTGGTTTCTTTCTTCCTTGGTGGGTTAAGTGATTTTCTCTGGTAATATGTTTCAATTTGTTGCTTTTTATTCAACCTATTTTACATTTTTTCATCATGGTTACCATGAGGCTTACAAAAAAAAAAAATAGAAGTAACAAGTTATTTTAATGAAATAAGAATTTATCTTAGATCACAAATAAAATAATATAAACAACAAAAAAAAGACTTCTACACATTTACTCCATTCACCCCATATTTTAACTTTTAGTTGTCTCTATTTACATGTTTTCATATTACCTGCCTCTTAACAGATTGCTGTTGATTTTTTCATTTTTGACAGACTTGTCTTTTGGCCTTCATTGTGCAGTTATGAGTGGATTGCACACCACAATTACAGTATTAGAGTATTGTTGTTCATGTGCTTAATTTTACCTGTGGGCTTTATACCTTCAAAGGGCATTTTTCCAAATTTTGTGTGTATATGCTTGTATGTGTGTGTGTTTCAGATCAAAGAACTTACTTTAGCATTTCTTGTAAGATAGGTCTTGTCAGGAATTTTCTCAGCTTTTGTTTGAGAAAGACTATTTCTCCTTCATATTTGAAATATAACTTTACTTGATACAATATTCTTATATGGTAGTGTTTTGTTTTCTTTCAGCACTTTGAGTATGCTGTTCTACTCCCTCCTGGCCTGTATGGTTTCTGTTGAAATGTCTATTATCAGATAAATTGGAGATCTTTTTATGTTTTCTTTGCTTCTTTCTCTCTTGCTGTTTTTAGAATTCTGTTGTTTTCTTTGACCTTAAAGTTTGAATATTATATGCATTGGGTTAGTCTTACTTGGGCCTAATCTGTTTGGCATTGTCTGACCTTCCTGTACCTGGGATACTTACATCTTTCTCAAGCTTTGGAAAGTTTTATTTTATTTATTTGAATAAGCTTTCTACACCCTTGTTCTTGCTCAGCTCCCTCTTAAACATCAATAATTCTTAAATTTGGGTTTTTTTGAGGTAATTTTCTGTATATTATATGTGATTTTCATTCATTTGCAATTTTTTCTCCTCTGTGTATTTTCAAATAGTCTATTTTCATGCTCGCTGATCCTTTCCTTTGCTTGATCCACTTTGCTGTTGAAAGCCTCAATTCAGCAAAAATATGTTTCTCAGTTCCAGTATTTTGGTTTAGTTTTTAAAAAATAATTTCAATCTCTTAAATTTCCTCTGAGTTGAGTTTTTAAAAACAACTACTATTTTGAATTCATGGTCAGAGAGTTCCCATATCACCATCTTGTTTGGGTCTGCTACTTGTTCCTTGCTTTATCTTTTTGGGAATATCATGGTTCCCTGTGTACTGTTGTTTCTTGTGGATGTACACCTATGTATTTGCATTAGAGTGTTATTCCAGTCTTCTCAGTCTTCTCCTGACTTTTTTTTTTTAATTGGATATATTTGTTTAGAGGTTCTTTACTACTAGGTTACTAACTCCTTTTCAGCTCTAGATGGCACCTTAAGTCCAGGTTTGCCTCAACTCTAGTAAACAAATGGAGTATTTCCCTTCCCAAATGGCAGGGAGGTCCAAATGGGAATATCTTGTCAGTGTGGGAAGGCTTGCTATGGGTTCACGTACAGTGGTCCTATGAAACAAACCTTATACAGCGTGGTGCTGCTGAAGCCACTCTGATTTTTTGCATCTCTTTTTGCAGAGTTACAGAATGCAGTTTCCAGGGGTGGGGATAGCATACCTACCGTTACCTTTGTCTTTGCTTGTCCTAAGGTGTATTTCTCCCTTCAGGCATTCATGATGCTTCCTGTGGGTTAAGACATGGCCATATCTCCTGTCAGAGAACCCAAGATGCTGAGGAAGCTGCTTGCCTGTCTTGAGTTCACTTTTCCCAGTATAGAAACATTGAGTTAAGAGAAAATTTTCTGAATGCTTGGTGCTAGACAGAACAGGGAAAGAGGCATCACAGATGTGGAAGTCTGAATATCATGTTGTCTGCTTGGAGTTTTGTTTTGTTTTTTTAAATTTCTTTGTGGTCCCTGGAACTGTCTCATTTTCACATTTTTGAGTTCTGGGATATTGCTGGTGATAACCTCAGCACTGTATATTTGTTTATGGCTATATTTTGTTGAAAGGGTGGGAAGTCAGCTTACTTCTATATTGCCATTTTGGAACTAGAAGTTCCCACAATTTTGTTGCTTTGAGAATGAAAAACATTCTAAAACATGTTAATGACATTGTTTCAGAATGCTAAGTCAGCATATCCCGTTGTACCTGAAATTTGTTAACTGTTTTATTTGGTTTTGGATGTCAACATTAATATGCTGTTACCTTAAGCTTTGTTTTTATTCTTAGTGGGCAATGTTCCTTAACAAAAGACATATTGTATAGATTATTAAAAGCTTCATTAAACTCAACCCTGGATGCTATTTATGATTTGGATTAACATTTATTGACTAATGTGATCCAATGGACTCATTTGAATTCAGCCAATATGATCAACCTGCTGTTAATCTCAATGGAAGTCAGTAAATTTATATACAGACATTGATGACTTATTAGATTGAAAGCTTTATGAAGCAACACAAGGCAGCATCTTCTTAGCCACATTAGTTCTGTCATTCACTTAACTGGGAGGTTCTGGCCTTGAGTAAGTAGAAGGTTGAAGCAGACTTAACTAAAGTTTTAGAAATCAAATCGAATGCAAAGATACTCTGGCAGGACTTTTGATGTCAAGCATTGTAAGCCACAGAACGGATAAGTATCCACAGACCAGCATTTTGAAATAGTGGGGGAGTCACACATACATTTTGAGAAAACTGACATAGTAAAGATATTTGCACTCAATGATATTTTTGTGCCTTTTTGTTTGCTTCTGATACTTTTTAATCAGAATTTTTAATTATGTTTCTCCTGAATCTACCTCCTTTATGCATTGTTTATCATTGTGAATATACATTCTTCTGAGCAGGGCTTTGTTATTTAAATAGCTTCATGCATTCTAAATTAATAAAGACTTGGTCTTTATTAGGTTTCTTTCCCTTTGCATCTGAGAAAATACTACTTTTTGTATTGTATTTGTTAAGAAACTAAAGGAAAAAATTGACCAGCATTACAGCACTTCTCTGTAATTCTTTTTTATCATTTTACATTTATGCCTTATTTTTCAACTCTTTATATGATCTGAAATAGGATACAGTCTTATTTCACTAGCTTTGATTGTTGGTAAGGGTTTTGGGGGGGAGGGTGTGACAATTAACAAATGGTGTTTCTTTCAGTGCATTTTTTGATTTGGGAAAGGATGTAAATCTTACCAGAATAAAATTAGAAACTTAAGTAAAGCCACCATGTGAACTTGCAATGTTTCTGGAAGTTCTGCCTTCCATTTCACCAGTAATTCTTAACCAGGGGCAATTTTACTTCCCTAAGGGACATTTGACAATGTCTGGAGATGTTTTTGGTTGACATGACTGATGTGTAGGGGTAAGGACATTACTGGCATCTGGTGGGTAGAGGCCACTAAACATCTTAAAATATACAGGATAGCTCCCTACCACAGAGTTATCAGGACTCAAAATAGCAATACTGCTGAATTAAGAAACCTTGCTGTAGAGGAGGTGCCACACCTTTGGCTTTAGTTCTAGTCATTCAGAAAGAGAACCCATGATTCCCAGCTAACTCACATTATGTAACCCTGTTTTTAAATTCCAATCTCTCTGTGTCAGATGCACAGCAATAAGTCTGCTTCAGGGAAATTGTTTTCTACTAACTGATGACCTCAGTTTAGCAGTTTTTTTTCCAGCACATCAAAGCTCACAGTCAGACTTGCTGCAGCAAGTGCACTTTTGAGTAGCTTTATGACATATAAAGGCCGTCTTTGGCATTCATACTGTGCTGCTCTATTGTTTACAAGCTAGCGGTAAATTACTTATGGCTATTGCCAGAGATAGGAGTCTCTCTCCTTTTTTAGCCCCAAAGCTATATTTTATCTGGTGGCAAGATTTTATGCGAAAGTTACGGGTGCGGGGGGCGGGGCGGTTATGTACTCTTTGTACTTGTGTGACAAGTTTTATGGTACCAGTCCCATCCACTTTTTATTACTTTAAACCTGCTTTGGAAAGTATTAACTACATCATGAATTTAGCAAATAGTATTTTTTTTTAGAAGTCCCATTATAACATAATTCCGGAAAGGCTCTTCATGAGTCAGTTTAGAGAAATACTGTCAGAAAAAACTCACTTTGGTTAGAGAAATGCTGTCAGAAAAAACTCACTTTGGACCTAAAGCAAAGCAAAAAAATCTTTAGGTCGCTTTGAAGCATTGATCTACAAATGTGTGTGTGTGCGTGTGTGTGTTTGTGTGTGTGCGTGCGTGTGTGTAAGAGAGAGAGAGAGAGAGACAGGGAGAGAGCAAATAGTTGAATGCCATAGTAACCATTATAGGGTGTGCATTTATTTTTGCTAACATCAATGTACCTCAGTTTTTTGTTTTTTTTTTTTTTAGTATGCAAAACATTATTTCTGATTGAGTTTACAGTGACATATTTCTAACCACTGAGTGTGATTTGGACTTTTTTTCTTGTTCTTTATCTCTCCTCACATCCCCAAGCGGTAACATTTTGTTCTTGAATTTATCAGGCATTTGTGAAATTGACTATTTTCTAAATAACAGTAATACCAAAAATATGTGTAGAAGGCAATACTAATCAGAATGCATAGCTGAACCCAGAACTTTACAGCTGTCTCAAATAGATTTATACCTTTATTGAGGCTGATAAATTATCAATTGTAAATTTTTTCAAAAATGAATTATTAACGAATTAACAATGGAGAAACTATGGAATGTCAACAAAAATATTTTTCCCAGTGGATTTCGTTAGTAGACAGACACTTCATGCCAGTAATTTAGGCTCTAAGGGAACTATAAGAACTCATTAGAAATAAAGGACAACATAGTCTACTTGGAATCAAGTCATTAGTCCCTAGTTATGATAAAACTATTGGTACCACGGACAGGAAGAACTAAAGAAAAGTTAAACATAATAATATAATTTTTAATTGATTTATTTGTTTTATAGAGGCATAATATTAAGGACTTGAGATTTTCTAGTTTAGAGAGGAAGTTACTTTAAAAACACAGCATGATTTTCTGTGGGTCTCTGCTGTAGAAAGGTTTGTGAGGTTCCTGAGAAAAGTTAGCTCATCTGGTATATTGGATCCTATAAGAATCTTGATTCTTGCCTGCACTTAGATTTTATACACTGAATTCTGTTGTTTTGTTTTTCTTCAAATTTTATTTTAGATTTGAGGGTACATGGTCAGGTTTGTTTTCTGGGCATATTATATGGTGCTGAGGTTTTGGGTACAAATGATCCTATTACCCAGGTATTGAGCATAGTACCTTTTTCAACCCTTCCCTCCCTCACTCCCTCCCCCGTCTAGTTGTCCCCGGTTTCTATTGTTGCCATTTTTATGTCCATGAGTACCCAATGTTTAACTGCCACTTATGAGTAAGGATATGTAGTATTTGGTTTTCTGTCACTGCGTTAATTTACTTGAAGTAATGGCCTCCAGCTCCATCCATGTTGCTGCAAAGAACACGATTTCATTTTTTATGGCTGCATAGTAGCACATGGTGTATATGTACAACATTTTCTTTATGCAGTTAACTGTTGATGGGCATCTAGATTGATTCCGTGTCTTTGCTATTGTGAATGGTGCTGTAATGAATATGCAACTGCATGTGTCTTTTTGGTACAATGTATTCTTTTGAATATATATCCAGTAATGGGATTGCTGGGTCAAATGGTGGCTCTGTTTTAAAGAACTCTGTTATTGATGAGAAAATTAAATCAGTAGGTAAGAACTTGAGGGAAAAAATCAGTCTCATGAAAATTACATTTACAAATTTGCATAAATTTGTCCCTATATAAAGTTGGTTGATATATGATTATAGGACTCTAGGTCTGGATCTTCAATCAAAAAGAAAAAACATAGCAAATGAAATAAAAACCCAACACAACAACAATAAAAAGTTCAAGTTTAATATTCTGATGTATTCAGTAACATTGGTTTGACTATATACCCTGGTTTATGACTGTTGATTATTTTTTTGTGTTCCTTTTTAATATCAAAAATATTCTTGTTTGCTTAATGTTCTCCAAGTTCATCTATGTTGTGGCAAATGGCAGAATCTCCATTTTTAAGGCTGAATAATACTCTATTCGATACATGCACATGCCACAGTTTCTTTATTCTTTCATCTGTGAACAGACACATAGGCCATTTCCAGATCTTTGCTATTGTGAAAAATAATGCTGCAATGAACATAGAAGTGTAGATATCTTTTTGAAGTGATGATTTAATTTTTTTGTGTGTATATACCTAGAAGAGGAACTGCTGGGTCATATGATAGTTTTTTTATTTTTATTTTTTGAAAAGTAGTAGTCAGGTTTAATAGCAGATTAACACATAACACAAACGTACCGATTTTCTATGGTTACCATAGCACATTACTGCCAATATTCTGGCTTAAAATAGTTCTGTTTTTAATTTCATTAGGAATCTCTATACCGTTTTCTATAACAGCTGCACCAGCCTACATTTCCACCAATAATGTACAAGGGTTTCCTTTTTCCCACACCCTTGCCAACATTTGTTATCTGTCTTTTTTTAAAAAGGAAAATATACAGAGACAGAGAATAAAACAGTGGGTACCAAGGGTGGAAGCACAGGGAGGAAATGAGGGGATGTAGGTCAGAGGATACAAATTGAGGAACAAATATATAGGATGAACAAATCTAGAGATATAATGTACAACAACACGAGGACTATAGTTAATACAAATGTACTGCATTAGAAATTTCTGCTAAATGAGTAGATTTTAGCTGCTCTTGCCACATCGAAAAACATCATTCTCAGCAAACTCACACAAGAACAGAAAACCAAACACCGCATGTTCTCACATATAAGCACGTGTTGAACAATGAGAACACATGGACACAGGGAGGGGAACATCACACACCAGGGTCTGTTGGGGGCTGGGGTGACTAGGGGAGGGATAGGAGGGGGTAGGGGGATTGGGGGAGCGATAACATTAGGAAAAATACCTAATGTAGATGACAGGGAAATGGATGCAGCAAACGACCATGGCATGTGTATACCTATGTAACAATCCTGTACAATCTGTACATGTACCCCAGAACTTAAAATATAGTAAATTAAATTGGTAACTATGTGAAATGTTGGATATGTTAACTTGTTTCACCGCGGTAACCATTTTACTATCTATATCTATCCCATAACATCATGTTGTATACCTTAATTATACACAATAAAATTAATTTAAAAATGTTCTTGTTTGGATGAAAATGTATATAGTTACAAATTGGAATATAAGTGAACCCTATGTTTGAACATGCTAAGTTCATTTCCCACTCATCTCTTAAGGTAATTCAGTTCACCATAACAGATTCTTTTATCTTTGTCTCACAAAGGTAAACCATCTTTCCCAGCTACTCGGGAAGCTAAGGTGGGAGGATCACTTGAGCCTAGGAGTTCAAGACCAGACTAGGCAACATAACGAACCTCAACTCAAAACAACAAAAATGGTAAGCCATCTTTAATTTTTTAAATGATATTTTAGATCATTTTATACAATCCTGTCATTTAAATGACTTCAATTATTTAAATGGGCTTTATGAAATATGAGTGTTACTTGCTTTTTGATATATCATTTCTTCTGTCTTTGCAAGGATTTATACAGTTTTCTTATGCTGTAAAAATAGTAACTATCAAATTGTTGTGGAGTTGATTTTGAAAAATTGATCGTTTAAAAGCTTATGTAGGAAAATTTATATTTAAGATTCCTGACGCTACCTGCTGCTGAGTTGTATTCAAATATATGGTTCTTAATTTATTGCAAATCGTCATATCATTGTATCCTTTAAAAGTATTAAAAAAAACTAAGATTCTCTTCCGAGAAAAAATGCCCCCATAAAAATTTTCAAAAATTTTAGTGGGTTCAAGGATTTCCTGATGTCCCTCAAAGCATTTAAGTTTAAAAAGTCCAGCCCTAGACTATGAGACTTTGGGGGCACAAATTATGGTTTTTCCTTCCTCCCCACCCTTCTCTGAGTCTTTAGTATGTAGCAAGTATTGTACTCTTTAAATTATTAGTTGAATGACAGAATAAAAGGATGCTTTATTTATCAGTATGGCTGAGGTCTGAGTTGGATACGTTATATCTTTTCAATTATTTTCTTTTGTGTTTTTTGCTTTTTTTCATTTTCAGCATTGGCATATTATTTATTAGAAAATGTTTTCCATTCTATAAACTTTGTAACAGATCAAATAGCAGAAGTGTTAAATCCAACATTTACAATCTATGTGTCCTGGGCCCATTCACTTAGCCTCTTTTGAGCCTCAGTTTCTGCATTTTCATGAGGTGTTGGGAGTCTCTTTTGGCTCTATAAAGTGATCACCTACAAACCTCCTCAACTACCTGCCCACACAAAATAAATTTTCCCATCAAACCGTGTTTTGTGCTGATGAAATAGAGTATTATTTTATTTGTTATTTGGTCTAATAGGGAGATACATAGAATAACAAAGAGCTACTCATTTATATCAAATCTCATGTTTCCTGATAGGCAGGGTTGGTGTGCTTTAAGAAAAGCCATACTCTTATCCCATTTGAAACCAATACATTTTTTCCCACTGACCATGTGCTATCATCTAAAATTCACATAGTTCCAAATAATTCCCACTTTCTTCTTAGATTGGGAAATAACTTGAATTTTCAAGACAGTTATCAAACAGGGGATAGGGAATAGACTAAATAAAGATTTTAATGATGAAGAGAGAGTCAGGATGGGATCCAGAACATGTGGTGCACCTGAGAGCAAATAACACAGTGAGCACAAGGAAAACACTGGTCAGAGGACAGCGAATGCTATGGATTTAAGAGATAGGCACAAAATTGTTGGAGTATCTATAGAAAGAGATGAAAGAGAAATATCCCCAAATTATAATGGTACTTTCTGGCCATTTAGCCTACTCCTGTCATTTTAAAAGTAAATGAGCCTCAAATTATATATGTGAGCTGAATAAGACCCTTAGACATAGTGGAAAAAGAAGTATATTATATTGCTAATGTGATTTCATCTTAGCTGAGGCATCCCAATATGGTACTACTTTGTCTGAGTTGAGCACAAATGTTGGTGCCGTGCACTGGAAACAATAAGGACAGTGGATGAAGAGATCTGAGCCTCAGTTTTCTCATTTCTCAAATGTCATTGTACCTACCTTGACATTATTTCTGCATTAGATATTTTGCAATAGTAGATGGTTCAGGACTGGCACATAATTACCTTAAATGTGAAATATATTGCTTTAAAAAATTCAAGTTCTAATTTTGACTCAAAGGCTTGAATCTATATAAATTGTCTTGTTTTCTTTTTAACTTGTTTATGTTACAGTAGGTCTCAATTCTGGCATGTATTAGAGTCACATTATAGACTTCTTGAAAAATGTAGATATCCACGATCATTTTTCACCTATTCTTTAAAAGTCCCTAAATTATTCTAATTATGTTCTTGTGAATTATTCTAGGTTTTCTGCATATTGTATTTTTATTCTATCTCTTTGGTTTTCTAGTCTCTCCAGTAGCCAGGTAGAAATGAGAATGAAGTTCATGATTCAGAAATAGCTTCACAATCACCTCTGTTTACTACCAGTGTGTAATATGTGATCATGTCTCCTATTTCATTTGTTAGGGCTCTTACAACTTCAGAGTCCATGGGTGATGAAGAGCTCACTTTGTCATCCTTTTCTGCTCCTAATGGTGATGTTGAGCTATGAGAAGCATTCATATTCAAATGTAATTAGCTTTCTGCAGAAACCTAGTAGATATATTTAACTTAATAGAAGCATTTCATATCTGATTGCTTATGCAATTTCTTTCTCTATCTGACACATCAAGAGAACATTCTTTTGTTTAACTTTTATTTTAGGTTCAGAAGTAAATATACGGGTTTGTTATATAGGTAAATTGCATGTCACGAGGGTTTGGTGTACAGATTATTTCATCACTCCGGTAATAAGCATAGTAACCAAAGGGTAGTTTTTTGATCTTCACCCTCCTAACCCTCCACTCTCAAGTAGGCCCCAGTGTCTGTTTTTTCCTTCTTTGTGTCCATATGTACTTGATGTTTAGCCTCACTTATGAGTGAGAACATGTTCTGTCTCATTTTCTGTTCCTGTGTTAGTTTGCGTAGGATAATGACCTTTAGCTCCATCCATGTTACTGCAAAGAACATGCCCTCATTCTTTTTTATGGCTGTCTAGTGTTCCATGGTGTATGTGTACCAGATTTTTAAAAATCCAGTCTTACCATTGATGGGCATTTAGGTTTTTTTGCTATTGTGAATAGCGCTACAGTGAACATATGTGTGTAGATGTCTTTATGGTAGAATTATTTATATTCCCTTTGGGTATATACCCAGTAATGGGATTGCTGGGTTGAATGGTAATGCCATGTTAAGTTCTTTTAGAAATTGGCAAACTACTTTCCACAGTGGCTGAACTTACTTACATTCCCACCAGTAGTATATAAGCATTCCCTTTTCTCTGTTACCTTGCCAGCATCTGTTATTTTTTGATTTTTTAATTATAGCCATTCTGACTGGTGTGAGAAGGTATTTCATTGTGGTTTTCGTCTTCATTCCTCTAATTAGTGATGTTAAGCATTTTTCATATGCTTGTTGGCAACATGTATTTCTTCTTTTGAAAAATATCTGTTCATGTCATTTGCCCACTTTTTAATGGGGTTGTTTTTTGCTTGCAAATTTGTTTAATTTCCTTGCAGATTTCTGGATATTAGACTTTTGTTGGGCGCATAGCTTTGCAAATATTTTCTCCCATTCTATAGGTTGCCTGTTTAGGAATAAAAGTTCTTTTCAGAAGAAGACATAAATGATGCCAACAAACATGTGAAAAAAATGCTCATCATCACTGATTATTAGAGAAATGCAAATCAAAACCACATTGAGATACCATCTCACGCCAGTTAGAATGGTGATCATTAAAAAAATCTGGAGACAACAGATGCTGGAGAGGATATGGAGAAATAGGAACACTTTTGCACTGTTGGTGGGTGTGTAAATTAGTTTAACCATAGTGGAAGACAGTGTGGCACTTCCTCAAGGACCTAGAAATAGAAATTCCATTTGACCCAGCAATCCCATTACTGGGTATATACCCTAAGGATTATAAATCCTTCCAGTATAAAGACACATACACATGTATGTTCATAGTGGCACTGTTTACAATAGCGAAGACCTGGGACCAACCCAAATGCCCATCGACAATAGACTGACAAGGAAAATGTGGCACATATACACCATGGAATACTATGCAGCCATAAAAAGATGAGTTCACGTTGTTTGTAGGGACATGGATTAATCTGGAAACCACAATTCTCAGCAAACTGACACAAGAACAGAAAATCAAACACTGCGTGTTCTCACTCATAGGTGGGTGTTGAACAATGAGAACACATGGACACGGGAAGGGGAGATCACACACTGGGGTCTGTTGGCGGGGGCAAGGGAGGGACAGCATGGTGGGTGGGGAGGTCAGGGAGGGGATAACATTGGGAGAAATGCCAGATGTAGGTGATGGGGGGATGGAGGCGGCGAAGCCACATTGCCATGTGTGTCCCTATGCAACAATTCTGCATGATCTGCACATGTACCCCAGAACCTAAAGTACAATAAAAAGTTTTACATACAGAAATTTTGTGTGTATACTTTTTATTTTTCATTTTTTTGTGATTTTCATTTGCATTTATCTGATGAATAATGTTGCTGAGCACCATTTCATATACCTGTTGGTAATTTGTAAGCCTTTTACATGGGTTCAGGCCTGGAGCCTTGGTCTATAGAGGTTAACTGGCATTGGGGTAGCCATGGAACCAGGGTCTGTGGGGGAGTGTGTATGTGTGTACTGCTATGAGATTCAACAAATGCATAGAGTTCTCTGACAACCACCAAGATTAGGATACAGAACAGTTCCCTAGCACCCAAAAGTCCCTTGTGCTGCCCACTTGTAATTAAACCCTCCTTCACCTCCTAATACAGTGATCCCTAACCTTTTAGGCACCAGGGACTGGTTTCATGGAAGATGGTTTTTCCACAGACCAAGGTTGGGGGGGATTGGTTTTAGGATGATTCGAGTGTATTGCATTTCTTGTGTATTTATTTCTATTATTATTACATTGTAATATATAATGAAATAATTATACAACTCACCATAATGTAGAATCTGTGGGGAGCCCTGAAGTTGTTGTTGATGTTGTTTTTTCTTGCAACTAGTCAGTTCCGTCTAGGGGCAATGAGAGACAGTAACACCCAAAGTGTGTTGCTTATGTCCAGTGTGTTCTGTAATTTTGTTTTGGTTGTGAACCCTGCTTCACAAAGATAGGAAGTTGGAAATGGAAGCAGGCTTTTCAGTACTTTTGTGACAATCTCAGGATGTTCTGCTTAACTTTAATCCAGAATGTAGGGGATTTGAAGTTGTCTCAAACATATTTTTAAGGGCACTGTCATTTGGGATCTCAAGCAGTTGCTTTCTCTTCTAGTGTGGACAGAGTCAATTCACCTGGCTTATTCACAAATGGATATCAGATCCATTCCTTCCCAGTCTGAGAGTCTTTGTGGTTGGGAAAGAATGCTCAAACTCTTTTGAAAGCTGAAATAGGTAATCATGCACCACCTGGAAAAAGAAGGCCTTGGTCAGTCTCTTTCAAAATCTCTGCTAATGTTTGAAACATGTCAAAAATTCCAGTGTTCACTCATTGCCTTCATAATTCCAGTTTGGCTTTGAATGCCCCCACTTTATCTGCTGACTGGAACATAGCTGTCATTCCCCTTTGAAGTGACAGATTGAGTTGATTGAGCAGGTTGAATATGTCTCACAAGTAAACAAGTTTTGTGACCTATTCCGTGTCACTGAAATGTGCTGCCAGTGGTGACTGTTTTTCTAAAAGATATCTCTGGAGCAGCTCTCATAACTCAGAAATTCTGGCCAGTGATCTACTTTTAGAAAGCCATCTCACTTCTGTGTCTAAGAGAAGATATGTGTGCTCTGCGTCCATCTGCTCACAGAGATGTGGAAACATTATTAGTAAGGGCATGTACTTCAAAGTAGTTGATAATTTTCAATCATATCCTGCATAATGTTGTTAAGTTGAGGTGACAGTTTGCAGCTAGCCAGCATTTATTTATGGATGACACAGTGTGTAGACTCACATTCAGAAGCAACCTGTTTGACTTGAGTGGTGAAACCAGAAAGCCATCCAGTCATGGCAGCTGCTCCGTCTGTGCATATACCAATACAAAATGACCAATTCAATTCTTCTGATATGTAATCATTCAAAGACCTGAGTAGTTCTCGGCTCTACAGCTGTATTGTTGGTTGGCAACAAAAGTACACATAACATGTCTTCATGCACATCCTCCTGAAAAGTATATTTGCATAAAACAAGCATTGCTGTCTTTGTTGTCAATATCGGTACACAGCCCGGATTGTGTACCATGGTGACTCGTTAATCCTTTCTAACAATTATTGTGCCTCAATATCCTCTGCTATTTCATCAGTTCATCTAGTTATGGTGCTAGCCGAAAGAGGAACAAGTGCCATCTTTTGAGCTGCAGCCTCTCCGAGAAGGTCACAACAAATGTCCTTATCAGCAGGCAGGATCAACTCTTCACCAGTAGTAAAGGGATGCTTAGCTTTGGCAATGTGGTTAGCCACTAAAAATGATGCTGTCAGTGCAGACACATTTGAGAAAGTGATGATCTTCAATAATTGTTTCTGTTCTTTGGACTCACATTTTGTTATTTTGAAAAACTACAAAGGCTTGTCTTTTAATTCAGGGGTGCTTGGTCTCCATATGGTGAAGCAGGTTTTTTTTTTTCTTTTATTTCTTTTTCTTTCTTTCTTTTTTTTTTTTATGAGACAGAGTCTCACTCTGTTGCCAGGGCTGGAGTGCAGTGGCACAATCTCAGCTCACTACAACCTCCGCCTCCCGCGTTCAAGCAATTCTCCTGTCTCAGCATCCCAAAATAGCTAGGATTACAGGCATGCACCACCATGCCCGGTTAATTTTTGTATTTTTAGTAGGGTCACAGTTTCTCTATGTTGATCAGGCTGGTCTCAAACTCCTCACCTGAGGTGATCCTCTTGCCTTGGCCTCCCAATGTGCTGGGATTACAGGTGTGAGCCACCACGCCCCACCCAGTGAAGTGGTTTTGAAGGTTTGATGGCTTCGTGGGATACCCAGTTGCCACATACTGTACAAAGCAGGGTTGGAGAATGTGAATCACCTGTTGCAATGAATTCATAATTCAAGTAGCCCTCTTGGTATTTTCTTTTACATGCAGCTTTGTTTTTCTTGGCAGTCTTAGTCTTCTGCTGTCTCATCATTGGATCTTTGCCCCTTTTAAAGGAAGCTCTCAAGTGACATTTGGTTTTTACTCATTTTGGCTAGGGTTAGCTTGAGGGCTTACGAAAACTGTGACTGAGACAAGGGCTCAGTCCGGGAAGAGGTGCAGATGGGAAGTGGTAAATACAGTAATAGGTGGGCCACACATGGATTAAAATAAGTGTTAGATTCTGACTTATGAGCCTGTCACCAGATGCAGCTGTATAATTGAAGTACATCAACTTACTTGCCACTATAAAGCCTGCCACCAGATACAGCTTAATTGTCACTTGCTCCTCATTGATAAGGTCTTGATATAAATCTGCAAGCAAGTAATTTATTATGGTATCTGTGCAGTAAAACCTCTCTGCTAATGTTAATCTGCATTTACAGCCACTCCCCAGTGCTAGGTCACTGCCTCAACTCCACCTCAGATCATTAGGCATTAGATTCTCAGTGAGGTGCATGCAACCTAGATCATGTACAGTTCACAATAGGGTTCATGCTCCTATGAGAATCTAATGCTGCCACTGATGAGACAAGAGGCAGAGCTTAGGCAGTAATGTGAACGATGGGGGAATGGAGGTGAATACAGATGAAGCTTCAGTCAATCGCATGCAGCTTATCTGTACCACCTGATAGCACAGTCTGTGGCCTGGGGTTGGGGACCCTTTCCTAACACTGAGAAACTGATATGTTATCAGTCTCTATATCTTTGCCTTTAGAATGCCATATGAATGGATTAATATAGAATGTAATCTTTTTAGTCTGTTTTTTGCACTTAGCATAATGCATTTGAGATTTATCCATATTGTTTGTGAATCAATAATGTGCCCCTTGTTTTGCTTAGTCATATTTCATTGTAAAAATATATGAAAATTTATTTTTCCACTAATCTTTTTCATTCATCAGATGAATGACATTGGATTTTTCTGGTTTTTGGGAGATTGTAAAATTATGCTACAATAAATATTTATGTACAGGTTTTTATGTGAACATAAGTTTTAGGTTCTGTAGAATAAATACATAGGAGTTTGGCCATATGGTAGGTATGTGTGTAACATTTTAAGAAATTGCACTGTTTTCCAGAGTGTCTGTACCATTTTACATTTCCACAAAATATGAGAAATCCAGTTGCACCTTATATTACCCTGTACTTTATATCGTCAGGCTTTTTGTTTGTTTATATTAGCCATTCTAATAGGTGTATAGTTGTATCTTGTGATTTTAACTTGCACTTCCTAATGACTAATAAGGTTAAGTGTCTTTTCATGTGCTTATTTACATTTCATTTATATTCTTTGGTGAATTTTCTGTTCAAAAATTTGTCCATTTAAAAATAATTTGTTTATTTCATTATTGTTGAATTTTGAGGATTCTTTAATATATTTTTTATATATAAATTTTTCATTGGGTAAGTGATATGCACATATTTTCTCCCAGTCTGTACATTGTCAATTTATTCTTTTATTGTGATCTTTAAAAGAGCAAAACAATGAGTAGAAGGATGGCTACCAGATGCTGGGGATTGGGCACAGGGATGGGGGAAAGGATAGAAGTTGATCAAAGGATATAAAGTTTCAGTTAGACTGGAGGAATACGTTTTAGTGATCTATTGCATTACGTGGTGACCACAGTTAATAATAATGTGTTGTGTACTTTCAAAATTGCTGAAAGAATAGATTTTTAAAGTTCTCACCACAAAATAAGTTGATGACATGATTGATATGTTAATTAAGTTGACTGAATCTTCCTACAATGTATACATAGATTAAAATACAAAATCATACCCCATAAAAAATATACATATGTAATACTTTTAAATTAAAAACAAAATGTTAAAAGCATTTTTTTTTTTTAAATTTTGAAAAGGTCCAATTCATTTGTTTTTGTTGTATGGCTTTGAACTCTTTGCCTAACCCAAGATTATAAAGATATTCTCATTTGTTTTCTACTACAAATTTGGTTAATTTTAAAACTTATATTTGTGTGTATGATATATGTTGAGTTAATTTTGTGCAAGGTTTGAGTCATAGGTCAAAGTTCTTTTTCTTGGAAATGAGATATCCAGTTGTTCAGCAACATTTCTTTTTTTAAAATTTCTTTTAAAATTATTTTTAATTTTTATGGATACATAATAGTTGTACAGATTTATGGAGAATGTGATTTTCTGATACAAACATATGATGTATAATGACCAAATATGGGATTAATAACCCATATTACAATTATTATGTATTAGAATATAAAAGGAACTCAAAAACAATAAAACAATCTGATTTAAAAATGGGCAAAAGATCTGAATAGACATTTCTCAAAAGAAGACAAACAAATGATTAACAGGTATATGAAGTAATGCTCAACATCACTAATCATCAGGGAAACCAGATCATTTGTCCATTAAAGTGTCCCACATTCTGCTTTGGGCTGATTTGTTCCCTAATGGTGTCACTAAAATTGTTTTTATATCTCTTATATCTTTTTCTTGTGAAAAGGTGATTAGATCTTGATTGCATTTGGGTTTACACTTTGGGTAGGCATCTTTGAGGGCTACTTTCTTGGTTAGTGGGAGTTTTTAGCTTTATCCAACCATTATAAAGCTCCCCCATTGATCTTTTTTTCTATTGGCATTAGCAGTCATTGATGATGTTTGTGGGTAACCTCCATTCTGGGGCCCCAAGGAAAGAGAGTTACACAGACCCCGGGCACAATTAGTGCCTGAAGAATATCTTATTGTTCATTTATTTCCTTTTATATGTATAATATCCTTCATAGATAATCATATCTTAGTTTGTAGTTGGAGGAGATGTCTAGAGTAGACATGTTGCAGAGCATGAACTAGGGAAAAACAGCCACACCAGGACAAGAATCTTATGACCCAGGCCCCTGCCTGAGAGGGCATGTGCTACATGGAGATGGGCCAGGTGGCAGCGTTCAGTATCGTAAAGATACCCTACTCTATGGCAGGCTTGGAGCAAGAGTCACTCCTCCTTAAAGGGAGTTGTAGTATCTTGTGTCCAGTTCTTGTGGAAAGCTGGCCTCAGTCTAGGAATCCTGCATACATCCAAGGGCTTAAAACCCCTCCAGTATAATCGTGCCTCGATGGCTGTACACCCTGTCAGCTCTCTTGCTACTGTGCTGACTCAAAGCATCCTCCTATAGAAATCCTTAGTAGCAGCCTGCAGGTGGCTGTATACCTTGTCAGCTCTGTTGCTATTATGCTGACTCAAAGCATCCTCCTATAGAAATCCTTAGAAGTAGCCTGCCCCTTAGGTAAGAGATGTTGCACACTGCACCTTCCTTACTGCACACTGCCCACCTCCTTAAGGGTGGACCCCTTGCTGCACACTGACCACCTCCTTGTCTCGGTGACCTAATGGGGGGTAGACCCTTTGCTTATCATGCTCGTGATTGTCTTGACCCTATCACTATCCTTAAGATGACTTTACTCACTGCCCTTCCCCCCAACTTGTACCTAATAAATACAGATGCTCCTGGATGCTCGGGGGCCTCACATGTCTCCGTGGCTTTGGCCCCCCCAGCCCAACTGCTGTTACCCAGTCCTTTGGTGTCTTGTCTCATTATTTGTCAGATCCAGTGCCTCAGCACAGCAATAGGGGATATCCCACGATCCTAGTAGGGCTGGACCCTACACTGTTTCTTTTAGATTCATTATTTTATTAAGGATTGCACAATGGTGATACTCTGATTTTAGGATTTATTTTGCATTAACTAGCCAGAAGGCTTATATACAGAAAGACTTTCCTTAATCAACTTTTTAGTTACTCCAAGATATATTTAGCCTAGGAAAGGCAGGGCAAACGTTTGAATCTTTCCCTTTTCTATCATTTTTCAGAGTAATCAGTTAATACCCTGGAAACTTCTAATTGAGACTAATTACTGTTTTCATTCATTCATTCATTCATTTAAGACGAAGTCTTGCTTTGTCACCCAGGCTGGAGTGCTGTGGTGTAATCTCGGCTCACTGCAACCTCCACCTCCAGGGTTCAAGCTATTCTCCTGCCTCAGCCTTCTGAGTAGCTGGGATTACAGGTACCCACCACCATGCCTGGCTATTTTTTTTTTTTTTTTTTTTGTATTTTTAGTAAAGACAGGGTTTCACCACGTAGGCCAGGCTGGTCTCGAACTGCTGACCTCAAGTGATCTGCCCACCTCGCTTCCCAAAGTGCTGGGATTACAGATAGCCACCGTGCCCAGCTTTGATTATATTTTTTATCATTATGAATTTATGGATTTGTATAAACCTGATATATTTATTATACTTGATATACTCATTACTCTTACTGATGCTCAAATTGTCTTAGTTCATTGGCAGTTCTTTCACCTCTGACATTAACTCATTAGTCTTTAATAGCTTTTTGATTTCTGGGGTGTCCTAATCTCATCTTGTACATTTCTTGTCACATTCCTAATTCAGCCATTTCTCCAAGGAATCTTTGGAATCTTTTAATGGAAGATAGAATTTGGAGGCCACAGTTTTGGAACTATGGCAAAATATATAATTTTGAATGTTAAGTGGTTGGTGGTTTTTAGACTTATAACCTAAATCACCATGAAATCCTTAAAGAAAGTTTATAGTCATGATCTTCTCATAATATATTGTTCACACCTAATTAAAAAGACAGGCCTCTGGGTAGGAATTTACCCACTCCAAGTTCTAAAATGGCTGTCCCGAAGCCCTAAAATTCTACGACAATTAGTCTACCTGTGGTTGGAAGAGGTTAGAGCATTCTGGGGGGAGCAAATTCACTGAAGGAGTAATTTGAGCAAACAATTCACTGCAAGGTACATACAAGATGACCTTGTCAATAGGGCTCAGATATCCTTATAAGGAGGACCACTTTTAATCATGTATCAATGTTTGGTTTTGTGTTGGATCACCAATTTCCCTTTTGGTGGTATCACATTTACTTTCCTTTCATATTTTCTCACTGGAAATTGGGAGAAAAAAATGATCCAGAATTAAATCTGCTATGAGTATACAAATCTTTTATTAAGCTAGACAACAGTGTGAATGCACAGATTTTAAACTGACAATTTTGGTATTGAACTAGCTAGATATCTCAATTTCATTACCTTGAATAAAGTTATGCTCCACTTTGCATAAATGTGTTTATTCTCATATTTGCATTTGGAAATGACCTTTCACTCAGTCCTGATGCCAGCTGTAATGCAGAAAGCAGTATATAATTGAGAAAATCTGTGACACTATTCAGGCAGATACTGTATATTGCCTCGGTCTCTCTACTTTCTCATTTTCAAGAAAGGAGAAAGGTCAAAGATTGCTGCATTCTGTGATTTAAAATTCAAATGAGGAATATTTTCTTGTTCTGTGAACCCAATTATTATCCATGATTGGTATGTCCTTTGCCTACTAGATTTTGTCTTATGTTTTTTTTTAAATTTGTGCAGAATATTAGAATAAAAAATGTATATGAGAAGGTTTCCCAGTATTAGACTTTCTTTATCTACCACTGTATTATGTCTATATCTATACCTAGCTAGCTGGACTAGTAAGAATTTGGTAAGCTTTACAGTGTCTTTCTTTTTCATTATTTACTAGCACTTACCAACCTACATCCTAGGGTACTAATATTTTCTTCTAAATCATTTATAGATATTATACAAAATAACTATTTACAATCATCTGAATGCTGACACATATATGTACTTGATTTGAACTGAACCCATAATGTAAAAAATATTTGCCTAAATAAAGACCTGTATAGTACACTCTCCATCCAATCCTCCATTATAAACTTTGATCCCTGGCCTATGTCTCCTGTATCTTTATGAGGTTTTTACACTGATGATGACATCGACCAGGT
The DNA here is from genome assembly GCA_036589455.1 of Ateles fusciceps. Taxonomy (NCBI): domain Eukaryota; kingdom Metazoa; phylum Chordata; class Mammalia; order Primates; family Atelidae; genus Ateles; species Ateles fusciceps. The sequence continues at coordinate 436,397 of JAZHEH010000145.1, forward strand.
AGTTGTGTAGGAAGAACAGAGCGTATCAATTTATTGCACAGCATGGTGTCAGAGGCTTTTATAAATATTTTGGCTGTACATTTACTTCCAACCGAGTAAAATAAACTGTAGTTAAGGCTTTAAAAACCGTTCCATTGACTTAGCCTTCATACTGCATGGCAATCCATTGTGTATCACTGGGGCACACCATTCCCCTTGTCTTTGCATTTTATTTTATGAATTTTACATGAAATCATTACCATTTTTGTATTCAGTTCTTCTGCAGTGGCGGAACAGGAATCTAAACAGGCTGTTACATCTCAAAGATACATTCATTAGGCCTGAATTATGAGTTCAGCACATCCTGAAAATAGGAACTGCTCAGAACCTCCTCACAGCTGTCGTTTTGCTTCTCTCTTACAACTGCCATCGCCCTGCACAAAATGACGACTCAATTCTACACCCACCAGATGTTTTTGCCCCCGTTTTTATGGTGTCAGCTTTGAATACAGAAATCTTGGGTTTTATCAAAACTAAAATAGGCTGCTTTTAAGGAAGATGAAGGAAAGAAAAGACAAGGTTGTTGACAGTAGTATAAAGGTGCTAGAAAAGTCTGTCTACTGGCTTTAATCATTCTTCATAAGATAGAAAAACATGAATATTTTATATTTTGTAAAATTGATTTAAGAGATATAATATTTTTTAAAGATGGTGGCTTATACGTATAAAATATTACTTGTTTTCATTCTAAATGGAAGGTGATAAATATCACCACTAATCTTTTTTGGAATCAATCAATTGATATGTATTAATTTTATTATAATAGCAATATACTCATTGTACAGTCGTCATACAATTTAATGAGAATCTTGTTATTTAATAGAGATACCTCTTGGAAGATACCAATTATGTATCAGTTTAGGTCATCTATATTGCATAAGCTTTACCAAATCTTTTATATGGAAAAATGTGCTAAAGGAAAAAAAGGGAATAAAGGAGTTCAAGGTTCTATAAAAATAAGAAAATATGCAAAAATAGTAAGGAAATTAAAACCAAAAACTAACCTTCATGGTTCCTTATTCATCCTTGTTCCGTCATCTTAATATAATTAACACACATTCAGTTAATGTTTATTATTTGTCAGGCACTCTGGTAGATGTTGGAGATAATTACGATGTGATGAGAGCTAGGATAGAGGAATGAAAATGAGCCTTTATCATGTGTCTGATGTATTCCAAGTACTTTTATGTATCCTGTTTTATTTAATCCTTACGGAAATTTATATCTAAAGAATGAATTGATATCCTAAGGCTACAAATGTGGATATTAGCTTGAAGAGGATTAGCCACTTTTTTCATTGTTGCAGAGCAAAAATATGGCAAAACATAATCTCTCCAGATCTGTCTGTTTCCAAGAAATGATGCCATTTCATTTGAGGAATGTCATGAAGGATAAATAAGTTTTCCAGTTACATAAAGAATGAAGGACATTCCAGGTCCTGACTCATATAAATGATGAAAACATTGTTCTTTCTGGAAATTGCTAGGAGTTCAAGAAGCCTGGAGTCCAGAATGAATGAAGGGGATTAGGGAGATAAAGCTCAAGGCTTTGGCTGACAACTTAGAGAGCATTTAAATAAAAATCAGTTTTATTGGTGAAAAATCACATTGAATAAAATGCATCAGTTTTAAAGGTACAGTTGCATGAATTTTGACAGATGTAAACATTTGTGTAACCATCACAACAATCAAGATACAGAACATTTTCTGTCATCTGAGAACATTCCCTTGAGCATGTAGTCAATACCTCCATTCAGTCCTCGGCCCCAGGCAACCACAGATCTGCTTTCTGTCACTATGTATACATTAGTTTTATCTTTTCTAGAATTTCACGTAAATGTAATCACATGGTATGTACTTTTTTTTTTTTTGCCTTATTTATTTTGAACAGCATAATGAATTTCAATCATATTGTATCAGTTTGTTGTATGGATATACTACAAACATAGAGTTCTGTTGTATGGATATACTACAAATTGTTTATGCCTTCAATTGTTGAGGGAAATTTGGGCTCTTTCCAGTTTGTGACCACTATAAATCCTCTATTAACATTTTCATACAACTCTTTGGGTGGACATATGTTTACATCTTTCTTGGATAAATTCCTAGTTTTGTTTGCATGGTATGTATTTTTCATCTTTTTAAACAATCTGTATCTTTAAAGTGGGTTCCTTATAGAAAGCACATACATATTTAGATCTTGCATTTTTTTAAAATCCATTTTGAAATCTGTGCCTTTTAATTGGAATAGTCAGATCAGTTTTTAAAATTTAATTACAAATTCAGCTGGGTTTAAATCTGCCGTCTTTCTCTTTGTATCCATTGGTTCCATCTGTTCTTTGTCCTTTTTCCACTTTTCCCATTTTCTTTTAGATTAATTTTTTTTATTATATATTTCCTCTATTGGTTTACTAGCTATGATGTTTTGGTTTATTTTCTAGGGGTTCCTCTAGGGTATGTAGTATATATTTTAATTTATCAATTCATCACAATCTATCTTGAAATAATATACTATCTTGAAATAATATACCATCTTGCAAATAATGTAAGACCCTTATGAATAGTATACTTTGAGTTCTCCTACTATTCTTTGTCCTATTGCTGTTATACACTTTATTGTATATATATTTAAAACCTGACAATAAACCAATAAACACATTACAATTTTTTTCTCTATTCATTTTCTCTTTTAAAAACATGAGAAAAAACTTTACCCATATAGGTACCATTTCCAATAGTCTTCATTCCTTTGTGTACATCTGAGTTCGTCTGTTATCATTTACCTTCTGCCTGTAGAACTTACTGTAACATTTCCTATAATACAGGTCTGTTGGCGATAAAGTCTTTCACCTCTTGTTTACCTAACAAAAATTGTTCATTTCACCTTCTTTTCTGAAGGGTATTTTCATAGTGCATAGAATTCAAGATTGACATAGTTTTTTCTTCAGCATTTAAAAAATGTTCAGTCTTCTTCTGCCTTGCATAATTTCAGATGAGAAGTATATAACAATTTGTATCTTTGTCCTTTACATGTAATGTATCTTTCTTCTCTAGCTGCTTTTTTTGACTTTCTTTTCATTAATGTTTTTCATCAATTTGTGAAATTCCTTGGCCTGATTGTCTTTGTGCTTTTCACTGGATTTGTTAAGCTTCTTTCAACTGTGGGTTTATAGTTTTCATCAACTAGAAAATTTTTGACCATCATTATTTTAGATATCATTTCAGACTCACCCTCCTCACCCACATTTTTTCTGGAACTATGATTACATATATTTGACACTGATTGATATTGTGCTGCAGAGCACTGAAGCTAGGTTTATTTTTCAGTATTTCTTACTCAGTTTTGTGCTTCATTTTGGATAGTTTCTTTTGCCAGGGCTTCATGTTTACAGATTTAAAAAACTTCTATAGCATCTAATTTGCTGTCAATTTTCTCCAGTGAAATTTACATTTTAGATCCTGCATTTTTCATCTTCAGAAGTTCCATCTTACTCATTTTTACATCTTTTATTTCTATTTTCATTGTGTTCATGCTTTCTTTCAAATTTTTGAGCATGTAATACCTGTTTTAAAATCCTTATCTGTTAATTTCCTCATCTCTGTCATTTCTAAGTCTGCTTATTTTGACTTATGTTTTCGTGCTTATGGATTCTATTTTGCTGATTCTTCATATATCTACTAATTTTCTATTGGATTTCTGACATTTAAAAATTTTTGTTAAATCAGACTTGTTTTGGCAGTCAGTTTAGATATTTACAGATCAGCTTGATCCTTTCCAGGCTTGTTTTAAAGCTTTTCTTTTGGTAGGTGTACAGTAGTCTTTATTCTGGGATTAATTTCGCCTCACTATGAAGATACTGTCCTTTGGGGGTTTATGCCAGATACTTCATGTATTTAACAAGGTTTATTCTCTCAGGCCAGTGAATAACTGAGTAAGTCTCAACACTGTGCTCCCTAGTAATTGTTTTTTGCCTACCATTTCTGCTTTGCCTGGCCTCAGGGAGTTTCACCCTATGTACATGTAGATTGGTATTCACATAAAGATTCAAGAAAAACAAAATATTTTCTGAAGGATGTTGTCTGTGTAGCTCTCTCTGCTGTGGTACTCTACCTCCAAAATTCTAGCCATCGTGGCCTCCACAAATGTTGTTTTTGTTTCCTCAACTCAGTGAGGTTGTCAAGGATTATTTGATTTCTTCTCCCCTTTGCCATGGTTCAGAAATTTCCTCTCAGCAGAGAGCTGAGTCAGGCATAGATCTCATTTATTTTCCTTCTCTCAGGGATCACATTCCCATGCTGCCAGCTGTCTGATGTCACAAAGCAGTTATTTCATAATTTTTGTCATTTTCTAATTGTGTTTTACTGAAAGGGTACTTCTTATGGCAGTTATTTCTTCTTAGGTAGCAAAAATCCATGTAGTGAATTTTTAAATAGAAGATCAATATGTATATTAAAATCACAAACAAAAAAGTTTGGTATGATAATAAATCAGTATAACTAAACCGTAAAAAATCTTTGAATTTCTGATTTTTAGAATGATGAAATAGTAAATCAGATCCTTTCTAACTGAGGACATTCTAAGATATTTTCTTACTGACAGTATTGGTCAGTGTGGAAGAATTAGCTGTTAAATTGAGGGCAGTTTTGGTGGGCATACAGGAGGATCAAAATATAAATCAATAGTTAATAGACCATGAGCAAAAGACTTAAAAGGTACTTCAAGAAAGAAGAAATTCAAATACACCTTAAGCATTTGAAAACCTGCTCTATTTCATTGGTGACTAGTAAAGGCAATTTAAAACTACAAAGAGATACTAGTATATACTCACTACAATAACAAATAGTAAAATGTATAATGATATTAGGTGTCAGACAAGGATGATGAGCAATGGGATGTGAAGTTTATTGGTGGAAGTGTAATTTGCATATAACTGCTTTGGGAACATTTATATTTAGTAATTGAAAATATGCGTGATCAATGATCTAGTCAGCACACTCATGTGTATGTACTTCCAGACTATCTTTCAGGGCATATGTACAAATCTGTTTATAATAGCATTATTTGTAATGATAAAACAGTAATAGCCCCCAAAAGCAACTCATGTCTAGCAACAGGAAAGTGAATATGAGTTCTATGATATAGTCATACAGTGGAACACTATGTAACCACAGAAATGTGCAGATATATGCATTGTCATAAATAAATATTGAAAACATATATAGAATAAGCTCAAAAGGACTACATATAGTTTGATTTAATTTATGTAAGGTGTAAAATAGACAAAAACTAAACCATATTCTATAGGGTTACATATATGGGTGGTAAAACTATTAAAAAAACATTCTGACTGCAAAAAGGAATAGTTCTTACCTTTAGGGAAAAATAAACAATATTTTGAATGAGAATGGGGATATGGTAGATTTCTGGAATCCTACAAATGTTTTATTTCTTGACCTGGGTGGTGGCTACAGATGTTCCATTTATACTTATTCATTAAATTATATATTACATATTGTGAAGTTTTCTATGCATATATTATTTTCACAATAAAAATGTTTTAAAAATTGTGTTGGTATCTGTCTGGGCCAGCTCTGTCCAATAAAAATATAGCATGAGTCATAAATTTGAGCTACTAATCTAATTTTAAATTTTCTAGTAGCCATTTAATAGGGTAATAAAAACAGGTGAAATTAATTTTAATAATATATTTACTTTAACCCAATATATCTAAAATAGTATTATCTTAACATACAATCAACATAAAAGTACTGAGATAGTTTACATTCTTTTTTATCACCCTAAGTCTTTTTTTTTTTTTAGTTGTACTTTAGGTTCTGGGGTACATGTGCAGATCATGCAGGATTGTTGCATAGGTATATACATGGTACGGTGGCTTGCTGCTTCCATTTCCCCCATCACTTATATCTGGCATTTCTCCCCATGTTATCTCTCCCCCAACCTCCCCACCCCCGACTGTCCCTCCCCTAGCTGCCCCCAACAGACCCCAGTGTGTGATGCTCCCCCTCCCCTATGTCCATGTTTTCTCATTTTTCAACCCCCACCTGTGAGTGAGAACATTCAGTGTTTGATTTTCTGTTCTAGTGTCAGTTTGCTGCAAATGATGGTTTCCAGATTCATCCATGTCCCTAAAAAGGACTTGAACTCATCGTTTTTTATGGCTGCATAGTATTTCATGGTGTATATGTGCCACATTTTCCTTGTCGAGTCTACTGTCAGTGGGCATTTGGGTTGGTTCCAGGTCTTTGCTATTGTAAACAGTGCTGCAATGAACATATGTGTGCATGTGTCTTTATAATAGAACGATTTATAGTCCTGTGGGTATATACCCAATAATGGGATTGCTGGGTCAAATGGAATTTCTATTTTTAGATCCTTGAGGAATCACCACACTGTCTTCCACAATGGCTGAACTAATTTATACTTCCACCAACAGTGTAACAGTGTTCCTATTTCTCCACATCCTCTCCAGCATCTGTTGTCTCCAGATTTTTAATGATCACCATTCTAACTGGCATGAGATGGTATCTCAATGTGGTTTTGATTTGCATTTCTTTAATGACCAGTGATGATGAGCATTTTTTCATATGTTTGTTGGCCTCATATATGTCTTCTTTTGAAAAGGGTTTGTTCATATCCTTTGCCCACTTTTGAATGGGGTTGTTTGTTTTTTTCTTGTAAATCTGCTGTAGTTCTTGGTAGATTCTGGATATTAGACCTTTGTCAGATGGGTAGATTGCAAAAATTTTTTCCCATTCTGTTGGTTGTCAGTTCACTCTAATGATGGTTTTTTGCTGTACAGAAGCTCTGGAGTTTAATTAGATCCCAGTCTTTGAACTTTAATGTGTATTTTATAGCTGTAGCACATCTCAATTTTTGTAGTCCTGTTTTAAGTGTTCAGTAGTCTCATGTGGCTAATGGCTACTGTACTGAATAGTATGGATCTAGATATGAGTGGTAGCTGGCTATGTGTGCTACAGCAAAGACAAAGGCATTAAGAAGAGGTCAAAAACTCAGTGTATAACTTAGGAACAGTAGCCATGAGTTCAAAACTGAGATGGAATGTGGTTTGGTGGAGAGATTAATTGATCATAAACTCTGGCAATCAATTGTGTGACTGAATCTAGGATTAAGGTTTAGGTAAAGAGTAATTAACCTGGAGCTATAAAACAAAAACAAGAAAACAAAGGGGCAGTTATATAGCCTATACTCAAATCCAACTCTATCACATAGGAAAGTTCACATATTTTTTCTCATTTATAAGATGGATTGACAATACCTACCTTATGGGATTATTATAAGCATTGAGATATTGTTTATAAAGTAAGGAGCACAAAACTCTAAAAATAATAAGCCATTAATCAATTTATTTGCTAAATAAATTTGGAGTGCCTACTCTCTGCTAGACACTGCCTTAAACAGTGAGGGGTACAGAACTCAATGAACATTAGGGTTTTTTTATGACAGTAAACAAGGTAATACAATTTTAAGGTCAATCTCTACATTTTACCTCACTTTCTGGAATTTTCCTATTTGAGCTGGTAGCTCTCTAGAATGATGACATTTAAAGACCTATCAAAGGAGATAATTAAGAACATCTTACTGGAATTAAAAAGTGTGGAGATAAGCCTTTCTTTCCTGATTGGATCTGAGCCTTCATTAAAATAAATGTGTAAGAGATAGTAGAGATTTTAGGGATAAAGTTATGTAAAAATATTTTAGTATCTTCTCATTAAGGAGGAAAATTACTAGTTTAACTATATGGCTGCCAAATGTTTATGAAAAATCAGATCACCTCATGCAAATGTCACTGTCTGTTTTCTTCAGGAAATACTCATTTTTTAAAATGTTAACCTCATATTTCATCCTGTTTTAGAGAACTATTAGTCATTGTTTCTTTAAATACTGTTTTTATCCCATTTCTGCTCTCTCTTTGGCTCTTCAAATGAACAGATAATAGATTCTCATTCTTTTTTCACTCTATTTAAATTTTTTTCATTAAGGTATAATTTTTTTGTTTTGTTTTGTTTTTTTGAGATGGAGTTTCGCTCTTGTCACCCAGGCTGGTAGTGCAATGGTGCTATCTCAGCTCACTGCAACCTCCGCCTCCTAGGTTCAAGTGATTGTCCTGCCTCAGCCTCCTGAGTAGCTGGGACTGACCTCAGGTGATCCACCTGCCTTGGCCTCCCAAAGTACTGGGATTACAGGTGTGAGCCACTGTGCCTGACTGAAGATATAATTTATGTACAATAAAATGTACAGTTTTTTTAAGTGTAGAATTTAATAAGCTTTGAGAAGTATTTATGTCCACATAGCCACAACTCCAATCAAAATATAGAACATTTCTATCACTCCAGTAAATATTCTCGTACCCCTTTCCACTAAATCCCCTTCTCCTGAAGCAACCACTCTTCTGGCATCTACCCACTTAGGATGGTTTTGCCTGTTTTTTAACTTCCTATAAATAAAATCATATAATATATACTCCTTTATTTCTGGCTTCTTTTACTCAAAAACAGTGTTTTTGAGATTCACATGTTGCTGCCTAAATCAATGATTTATTCCTTGTTATTGCTATTTAGGTTTCCAATGTATGAATATCTGTTTATCCCCTCACCTTTGATGACATTTTCATTGTTTCTAGTTTGAGGCTATTACGAATAAAGCTTTATTAACATTCTCATCAACATCTTTTCTGGACGTATACTTTATTTCTCTTAGGTAAATGCTTAGGCGTAGCATTGCAGATTCGTAAGGTGTATGTTTAATGTTATAAGAAACTGCCAAGGAGTTTTCCAGAGTGGTTTTGCCATTTTATTGATGTGTACTCATATGTGAGTGTTGAAAGGCCTTTATTGAGCTATGTTACAATTCATGAATTCTCCCTTATCTTGCAATTAAATTTATCCATTTAGTATTGAAGTTGTTAATATGTGTTTGTGTGCTTGTGTGTATGAGTATGTGGGGATTGACCAAAATAATCCTAATTTACATAAAAGTGGAAGGAGCTAGGGAGAAATTAAATTCTGAAGCACAGAAATCAGAGGATTAAGGTCATTTACTAACCATGACAGCCTAAAGCACAATCATGTAAAGGTTGTGGTAAAATCCAAGAAGCCATGGATGTCTGACTGCTGAAGTGGTAACACAAATGGGCGACCGGAGAGTTCTGTGCAAGCTGGTGCCACTGTGAGGTTGAACTGGGGCCAGTGTTGGTCAGTTGGGCCAGAAGCTGGGAAATATGAGCTGGAAGTTACATTTGTTTGTCACTGTATAGATCGACTTAAAATCTTCTGAGAATTCTATCTGCTGCTTCTCTTCCACCTTCCAGATATCACCTTGCCTAATTATAACGTTACTTCCCTTAACAGAAGGGATTTCTGGGAAAAGTACTTAACCACCTTAGATGAATAGTAGTGAGGTGAAGTTGTGTTTTTCTGGTTTAGACTTTCTTTTAAATTTGTTTCATATATCCTCTATCATTTTTTCACATCTGCTATGTTTCCAGATGTCTGCTGAAACTTATCATTCTGTTTTATCTTTGCTAATCTAGTTGGACAAAAGTTTCTCACTATTTTCTTATTTAATTACAAGTTTGTTGGAACTTGTTCATATATTTTATGCCTATTTATATATCTTTTATGAATTGCACATTTTATTTGTCCATTCTTCTATTGAAGTGTTTATTTAAAAATTAATTTGCATGTGTTATCTGTGTAAGAATACCTTTTTCCTTGGCCTATTGTATATATAATAAATATTCTTCCTAGATTACTATTTGCCTTTTATTTTTATGTGATAATATTTTCCATAACAAATTCTAAATTTTTAGACAAATAAGAATATTTTTCCATTATGACTTATTCTTTGGGTTTCATTCTTAGAGAACCCTTCCCAAATCCCCAAGTTTACATAAAAATGCACGTTACTCCTTTAAAATAGTTTTTAACATGTTTGTGATCATTGTAGAAATTTTTCTTCTAAAGTTGCAACCTGAAGAGAGTCTTCTGTTATTTAATTGAATTAACAGACATTTACTCTTTTTTTTTTTTTTTTGAGACAGAGTCTCGCTCTGTTGCCTAGACTGGAGTACAGTGGGGCAATCTTAGCTCACTGCAACCTTGCAACCTCTGTCTCCCAGGTTCAGGCAATTCTCCTGCCTCAGCGTCCCAAACAGCTGGGATTACAGGTCCCGCCACCAGGCCTGGCTAATTTTTATATTTTTAGTAGAGATGATGTTTTACCATGTTCGTCAGGCTGGTCTCGAACTCCTGACCTCGTGATCCACCCGCCTGGGCCTGCCGAAGTGCTGGGATTACAGGTGTGAGCCACCGTGCCCAACCTGAATTAACAGACATTTATTAAATGCCTCATAGATACTAGGTATTTTGATGAAGACATAAAAATGAATACATTTCCTAACCTTGAGAAATTCATAGTCTCTTGGGGCCAGATTTGTAAACCATAATTATTTAAAACATGATGAATCTACACTGGAACTGTTATGGGAACATAGAATTTGGAGACAATTTTGATGGAAGTCTGAAAGGGTTTGTTAGTCAATAGCATTTATTTATTTTTATGTGATTAATCGGTTATTTTATTTGGGGGAAAACTGTATATTGTATAAACTGGGACAACATGATGTTTGGAAATATTTCTACATTGCAGAATAGCTAAAGTGAACTAAATGACATATGCATAACCTCAAATATTTACCATTTTTTGTAGTGAGGACACTTAAAATCTCAACAGTGTTCAGGAAAGAATACAATACATTGTTATTAACTATGGTTACAATAACACTTATTAACTAATGGCTTATGAACAAATCTGTCACAAAGGTAAAAATTGCTCATGATAACAAAAAATATAGAATCATAAAATAATCAGGCTTACCCAGTACCAAACTAAGTAATTCACAGGGTACAGAAAACCATTAGACACAGGTAAAACATTCTATCCTTGGAGGAAACCAACACAGGCAGTTCCAGCCTCCAAACATGTCCTTGTTTTTCATTAGCCACTTTTTGGTGCTAGGTTAACAGATGTGGATTAGGCAATGTATGTAGAAACACTCCTCTTAAAAAGAATCCATTTGGGTTTGGAATATTTTCATTTTTTTAATTTCATTAATTACATAGCTTATTTGGCTATCCCTCATCTCCAGGTAGCCATACTTCATAAATATACAAATTTCAGGTTTGTTTACATTTTAAACATCTGCTGGTAAATTTACAAGGCAGTCTGGACAAAGTCATTCATTCACCCCATAGGTAGGAAGTAAATTAAACTCCTGCTGTTAAACCATTCCTTCCCAGGGTTTTTCCTCTTAGTTCTTTTAAATCATTTATTCAGTGGCTTCCTCATTAACTGCATATGATTGAGAGCTACAAAGATTGCAGTATGTTTAATTTAATATAAGATTTTATATTTGAAAGCCTTTCTTTTTTTTTCTAGAGGCAGCTTTGGTTGTTAATTTTACAGTTGCCCAAATATTTTACCATTTTTGTTCAATTTTTTTAAAACATGTCTGAGAGTACTATGCTAAGTATTTTTCACAAGTAACTTCAGTATATAATTGTAGATTCAACACTTGCAACCTTTAAGATAATATGTTATTAAAATAAAGTCTTGATAAAATTAAAAATAGGTGGCAATGATATTTACTTACTGTTAGGAATTGAACTGATTTTTCTTCAGCGTACATCTATTACAGGCAATAATACCAACATTGGAAGCATAAGAATATTACCATTGTGCATTTGTCTAACACTTTTAAGAAACAAAACTGGCTTGTATCAGTTATCTATTACTGTGTAACAAACCACCCCAAAACTTTGGGGTTTGAGACGACAACCATTAACTAGGTTCATGATTCTGTAGGTTGGCAATGTGGACGAGGCTCAACTGGGTACTTTGTTTTTTAGTCTTAGTTGGGCCCACTCATGCATCTACATTTCGACGCAAGTTAGCAATGTTGCCTTGCTTCTGGGGCTGGCTGGCTGTCAGACATAGCATTAGGGGACAAATGGCCTATATGTCTCTCATCATCCAGTAGACTAGCACACGCTTTTTCACATGGCAGCAGTTTCCACAAAAAGGAAGAGAGTCTTGGTCTGTAAGAATTTTTCAAATCTCCCAAGGACCAAAATGAGTCATATGGCCCTGCCCAGAGTCAGCATGGGAGGAGACTTCTCAAAGGTGCGAATATAGGGAGATGTGAACAAATTGTGGGCCATTATTGCAGTCATCTAAAACTAAAATTTTACTTTTTAGAATATTTCCTTTTCTGAGTTTTTTCTAGCCTCAAATTAGCATCTCATCTATCTCATCTCATCACTCTCTCATCTTACTCTTGATTTTGCCATTACATACACACACACACACACACCTCACACACTTTCCATCTCCTAACAGAAATCATACATCCTTGATGGAGAATGTACAGGTCAATAGCATGCCTCAAAATGAAAGCAGTATTTTTTATTTCTTGTCCTATCCTAGCTCTCTGAAACACTGGTAGGTGAGTATTGGCGACCATGCAACTAGATTGCTGTCAAAAATAAAATCCTTAAATTTAGCATTTTAGAGGGGAACAAAAACTGACTGTGGACCAGCCATCAACAAAGAACTGCTGAACACAGCAGCTCTACCAGTGAGACACGGCCAGAAAAGAGCAGCATACCAAATTGCCTTGCCAACCTTGCTTCACTAGCTGTTCAACAGGGTTCCCATGCAGCTTTCAAGTCTTAGTTTCTATTTGTGCTTTGCTTCAGTGTTAACTTCCAATTTAGGCTTTTAAAATGGAAACTCAATCTTAAAATCAGTTTGGATGCCAGAAAAGCACTTTTTGAAGAGGCAAGGAAACGAAGACATTATATTTATATAAAAAATGGGCAGATGAGGAACTGTAATAAGAATTTCAAGAGTGACTCATTCTAGGATGCTTTCTTTTTCTACTACATTCTACTCTTTATTACTAGACAACTCACAAGCTTTGGTTAAAAGGTTTTATAGGTTATGCCTAAATGGATATTTAGAAAAGTACATACACGTTTAGCTCATTTTTCTGAAGCTAAATTACCTACTTGATTTATAGTTTCATGTGTTTTCAATGCGTATTTAGAATCAGACCTTCATTTGGCACCCTCTGAGACCAAGCACCTTTATATTCAGGCTTGCATGCACCCACGTATTAATCTATAAGTTAAAATGGGGTCTTAAAAACAATACATGTTAGTGAAGGTAATATATAATTCAGTGAAAGCTGGTAGCCCAGTCTCAATAGAATATAGCTCTTTTAAAGACACTTAACAAAGCAATAAATCCATGTGTGTCAAACAAATAATATCTATAGATATTAATCTCTAACTTAGACTTTATTCTTCACAAATAAGGAGAACTGATACTATTTTTCCTGTTTTGTTGAAGAAGGATCTAAACATCAAAGGACGTAAGCATTAGTTTTTAGTTAATGAAAGTGGTGAGACTGGTATTTTAACTTGGGACTCTAAAATCCATGTTCTTTTCATTGCTTATTCCTAGCTTCCTTTAAAAATCAACATAGATATCTTGTATATGTAGAAGATGTTCAGCAACTGTTTATTAAATTGAATTAAATGTTTGTATTTTCAGTATCCCAGCTGCAATTCAATATTTTCACTACTTTCTACTAAGCATATGTCTTTAAGACTTTGTAATTTCAAAATTTTTAAAAACACACAGAGAAGTTCCTCTTGAACAATAACAAGATAACAGGAATTTAATTTTCAAATTCATTGTGGACACATATTTTTGTAAAATACAATGAAAATTAATCATTAGAAAAATTAACAATGATATAAAAATGCAATCCAAGTTTTTGTTTTTTTAATGGCTAGACTCAATAGACATTAAATTACTTCTCCAGATTGCTGAGAAAAATTTGCAAGAACACTTACTTTCTATTTGTCCATCTATCTCCCTGAGGACTGGTATAGTTGGAGGACATACACTCATCTGCTTGTCCACAAAGCCATGTTAAGCATCCGTATCTTAGATTGTTGACTTCACATACCTGTTTAGCGCTCCCTTTGGAAACTTTCATTCTAAAACTGAATAATAAGGGGAAATAAAACATTTCAAATAGAACAACAAAAACAGAAATAAAAATATTTGTTAATTTTTCAAAAAATTTACCCAGGAAAAGAAACCAGAAATTAATAGAATTGTTTAGTTATAGGTGGTGGGTAGGAATAGGGTTGTTAGCATAAATAGCCAAATTTGAAGCTACAGTCAATAATAATTATTAATGTTTAGTGATGTTAATTTTTTTTGAATTTTTTATTGTACTAAGTTGCTTAATGATATGTCCTGGCTCTTAGGAAATACACACCAAAGTAATTATGGATGAAGAGTCCTAATGTCTATAACATTCACCCAAATTGGTTAGGGAGGAAATGTTAGCAATTCATATATCTGGCTGAATACTGTACAGGAGTTTTTTTGTTTTGATTCATTCTTGCAATCATTCTCTAAGCTTGAAATTATTTTGAAATAGACAAAGGATACTTTGTTAACTTAGTTATATGCAGAATTGACAAAAAGGAAAAGAAACAGCATCTAGCTTTTTCATGGAATTCACCAACTTCCCATATTTATGACTGAATTTTGGTATACTTTTAAACTTGAGACCTTGAGAAGAATTGTACAGTGAAATTTTTAGCTTGTATTTACTCTGGCTGAATTGTGAGCAATATTTAAAAATCATGCACTAGATATTACATCTAATTAATCTCCTGCCAGACACTTAATCTGCTGTGAAATTCAGCTGCCATGGAAATAATTTGACAAAGTGGCTTACATTGTTAATAGCAAAGCTATTTGAATATGAGGACCAAATTATAGGTGCCTTCATCATCTGTAGGTCAGTGCTGGCCTAGAAAGCAAAATGAATTCCCAAAAGTACCAGTTTTCTATTTCTTGGGATGTAATTGTTATTTAGGGTGGTACTGGTTTCTCCCTACCACAACCATTTTAGACCTATCTTGACCAGCGGTGGGTGGTTTAGATGAGTCTATAATGGATGCAATAGATTTTGGCCAGTTTTGACTGGTCATGGCTGGTTCCAACCAGTCCAGGCTGGTTTGGACTGTCATGGGTTAGACTGACTGTGACTGGCCTCAACTGGTTTGGAGAGGTTTTGAACAGTACTGACCTGTTTAGACTAGCCACAACTGGCTTAGTCTGATTGTGACTGACCACAATCGGTTTACACTGGTTTAGACCAGCTATGACCAGATTTGAATGGTTTTGATTGGCCATGACTGACTTAGGCTTTGACCGGTTTGAACTACTCTTGATTGGATGCAACTTGTTTAGGCCAGTTTTGGCTGGCCACAGCTGAATTAGACTATCCATGACCAGTTCAGACTAGCATTGATTGGTCTAGATAAGCTTCAGTCAGCTTAGGCTGGACTCAACTATTTTGTTGTTGTTGTTGTTGCTGTTTTTCGAGACAAGACCTCACTTTGTTGCCCAGTCTGAAGGGCAGTGGTGTGATCAGGTCTCACTGCAGCCTCAACCTCCTGGGCTCAAGTGATCCTCCCACTTCAGCCTCCTAACTAGTACTACAGGGATGCAACAGCATGCCTGACTATTTTTGTATCTTTCTGTAGAGACAGGATTTTGCCATGGTTCCCAGGCTGGTCTCCAACTCCTGGGTTTAAGCAATCCTCCGGCCTTGGCCTCCCAAAATGCTAGAATTACAGGCATGAACCACTGCACCTGTCCTAACTGGTTTAGACTTGATGCAAATGGCATAGGCCAGTTGTGCCTGGCGGCAACCAGTTTAGGCTAATTTTCACTGGCCATGACCAGTTTGACCAGGTGCAACCAGTTTAGATGAGTTTTGCCCAACTGTAAATGGATTCAACTGGCTATAACTGGTTTGGATCAGCCTCAAACACACTCAAATGGCTACAACAGGATCTGACTGGTCTTGACTGGCCATTACTGGCATTGAGTGGTTTCAGCTGGCCATGACTGGTTTAGACCTGTCTTGACTATCCCTGGAAAGTTTAGATCAGCCTAGATTGAATGTGACTGGTATAGGACAGTTTTGACCAATCAGGGCTAGTTCCAAACAGTCCAGGCTGGTTTTGACTGGTCATAAGCTGTTTGAGACCGGCTGTGACTGGGCTCAACTGTCTTAGAGTGGTTTTTTTCCAGCCCTCAACAAGCTCAGGACAGTTTAAGCAAGCCCAGCCACACTGTTTTATATAGGTTTGCATCATTAACAACTGGATTTGACTGGTTTTGACTGTCACTGGCAACAACTGGATGAGTCATGTCTCAGCTGGTTTTGACCAGTTTTGCCTGGCTACAATCATTTCAACCAGCTACAAAAGGTTTAGATTGGCTGCATCATGATTTGACTGGTTTCAAATGGTTACTACCAGTTCAGAGAAGCAGCAAGTGATTTAAACCAGTTTTAACCAGTTTAGACCAACTGCAACCACATTTGACCAGTTTACACAATGCAGAAGATGTTTAGGTATGTCTCAACCATCTTGAACTGGTTTGGACCTGCCACAACTGTTTCAGCAGGTCTTGACCAGCTTGAACTGGTTGTGACCAGCTGAAACTGGTTTTGGCTGTTTTTGACTGGCCATGATTTGGTAAGATTTACCACAGTGATATTTGAACAGTTTTGTCCAGCAGAAACTGGTTTAGATGACGCTAGACTGGACCTGACCAGTTCAGGCCAGTTTTGACCAGTAGTGACCAGTTCTTACCAAGTCCACTTAGGGCTGGTTTAGACCAGTCTAAGCTGGTTTAGACTGGCCACATTTGGTTTAAAACTGTCGTAAATGGCCTTGACTTGCTTTGAGTGTTTTTGACCAGTCTTGACTGGTTTAGACTGGTTTTGACTGGCCACAACCTGACTAGACTGGTTTACACTGTCTGCAACTTGATTGGGCCATTTTCACCTGGACACAACTGTATTTGACTTTTTGACTGGCAATATCTGTTTAAAGCAGGCCTGTGCCAGTTTAGACTTAACTAACTGCATCCAGTTTAGACCAGTTTTGTCTGTCATAACTGGCTTTGACCAGTTACAATCAATTTAGATCAGTTGCAAGTGGTTACAACTGGTTTATCCTGGCCCTGACTGGTTTAGACCAGCCGCAGTGGGATTCAATAAATTTTGACTGGCCATAACCAGTTCAGATGGCACTGGCTTCTTCAGACTGGCTTCAACCAGTTTAGACTGGCCCCAATGAGACTCAGTTGGTTTTAACTGGCTGCATCGGACCTGGACAGTTTGGACTGGGCATGACTTGTTTGGACTGGCTTTGGCCTAGACCAGCTACAAGTATATTAGACTTGCTTTGAATATCCATGAATAACTCTAGACCTTACATGACCAGGTTAGACCAGTCAACTAGTCATGGCTGGTTCCAATCCATCCAGGCTAGTTTTAGTTTCGTTGTAACTGGCCTTGGCCACTTTATACCAGTTTTGAGTGTCTATACCAGTTTGGACTTGCTGCCACCATTTTAGACCATTTTTGACTGTTCACAAGCCACAACTGGGCTTAACCTCTTTGACCAGTCATGACCAGTTTAGATTGGCTTTGACCAGTTTAAACTGTTTTTTGACTAGCTACAGGTGATTTGGGCCAGGTTCAACTTGTCACAACTGGTTTAGATCAGCCACAACTGGTTTAGACTAGCTTCAACTAGTTTCAAGCAGCCATAACTAGTTTAGTCTAAATTTACCTCAGCCTGCTTGGTTTTTGTTTTGCCCAGCTGCAACCAAATTCAACTGTTTTTGACTGGTCACAACTGGTTTAGATTGACTTCAATTGGTTTCAACTCCTATGACAAATTTATAATGATTATGGCTGGCAAGGACTGGTTGTTTCAGAATTTGACCAGTCACAGCCATTTTAGACTGGTTTTGACTGGCCAGGACTAGTTTAGATGGTCTAGACTGGCTTCAGTCTGTTTAGACTTGTTTTGGCTAGTCATCATCAGTTCTCACTGGTTTCTAAGGCCATAACAGCTTTAGACGCCTCATAACTGATCTAAACTAGTTTTACCTGGAAACCACCAGATAAACTTGTTTTGACAGGTCAGTACCAGTTGAGACTGGCTTAGACCAGTTTTGACCAGCTTCAACTGGCTTCGGCTGTCCATAATTCATTATTAATGTTTACAACTAGTTAGGACTGGTTTTGTGTATTATGGCTTCTAACTGGTTTTGGCTAGTTGTGACTGGTATTGACTAGTTTCAATCTTTTTGACTGGCTTTGAACAGCTTCTACTGGCCTTGACTGGCTGTGACTGGTTTCTCTTCATTTTGGCTGGTTACAATGAGTTTCGCCATGACTGAGTTCAATTGGTTTTGACTACCTTTGATTGACAATGTCTATTGGTGTCCTTTAGTCACCAGCAGTGTCTCCTGGTGACTGGTCATGACCAACCATAGCACAGTAGCAGCACATGGTAAGGGTTCACGTGTTCACTGTGTGGCTGATTGAGGTTATGGCAGGTCTTTGCATGTTTTCTTCAAGGGCCTTACTAGACACACCTATATCACATTAGATACTCACTTTTCCATTAGGTGATGGAAAGATTAAGCCACGTCAAACATCAGCAAGGGAGGATAGGGATTATGGGGATGGCTGCCAGAGCCAGATTCCATGGGTTTGAATACTGTTCTGCCTCTTCCTAGTTGTGTGACTTTGACAAGTCACTTAACTACTCTGTTCCTCTGTTTCCTGATCTGTAGATGGGCATGATAATAGGACCTAGCTCATGGAGTACTTGTAAGGATCAAATGAGAACCTACCTAACACAAGTCCCATTATCAGTAATATATAATAATCTTATTATTTTATGTGACAATATACTGATATACTACTGATGCTTCTACTATATAAGATGTCTTAGATTCATTTTCTATCTTCTGCCATGTTATTTCAAATAGAGAATTGGATTTGTAGATATTTGCTGCTCTACTGCATACTACATCCAGGTGATGGACAGAGACTATTGGAGAAGCTGAGGGCCCAAATACAGTCCTTTCTCCTCACACTCACAGGCTCTGAGATACATACAGGCTAAGACCTTGGAGGTCACCCAAGGATTAGGACATGAATAAATACTTCAAAATATTAAAACCCATCTGATTATGCCATGAGTGAATATGTGTTACCTGATAATAAAATGAGTTGAAAGTCAAAAACAAGCAAACATGCACAAACAAAATCTAGCACTGTCTAAACAGCCTGGTCAAAGTATTTGTTTTGTGGCTTAGGGGAAAGAATTAAGGCCCAGAAAGGAGGAAAGGGTGTATGTTTTTTAGTGCGTTAGGAGAAACACAATGGGTGAAAGTCATGAGGTTAATCATATATTCAAATACTTGAGACCAGAAGGATCTTCCTGGCCTGTGGGGTTTGAAAGGTTTGTTTGAATGGCTTTCTTACTCTCATTACCAGTCAGGTTACAGTTCACATCATTTTGCTGGGGTCAAGGGGTCTTCTCATGATGCACATGGTGCACGCACCAGGTTCAGATGGCTACACTATTCCTTTCTTGTTTCTGGTTTTATACATTTTCCAGAGCTTATCTACAGAGAAATTTCATGCCCAGATTCCAGTCACAGGAGTCTTCCTTTAACGATTTGGTTAATGCCCTTAACATTTTAAACAATCTCAACTCTACCCATTTAGTATAATTTAAACAATAGAAACCAAAAGTTTTAATTAACTAACAAATTATTTCCCTACTAATAAATTTCCTAGAACGCTTAATACATACTTTCTATCAAGAGCTTGAGGTAAGATACTATTTTGGAGATACTGAACCAATGTATTTTCTGTTTGCATAACCTTTAGTTCCAAATTATCCTGCAGCTTCAAGGACAGAAGCCCCACTTAAGGATCCAGGGTCATAATGCTTTTTCCTATTGGAAAACATTGGATAGAGAAGATACTCCAGGCTTGGGAAATTGGTTGTGAGGCTTGCTGCTTTAGGGTAGGGGTATAAAGTAGATGATCTTTTCTGGTTCCCATGAATTATGCAAAGACGTAGTGGAAAATCACTGCGCTGACTTAGGCTTTAGATGTTTCTTTCTACTTCACCATCAAGGGAGTGGATCCTAGACAATAACTGACATTCTCTTACAGGTTTAAAGCTTCCAACATACTTCATCCCATGCTTACAGCAAAAAATCATTCCTCCTGATGTTTATAAGGCCCCTCTTTCTCCTTATTTCTTTGAGTTTGGATGGAGTTGGGGGAAAGGCTGAGGTGGGTGTGGATAAGAGACTTCCCTTACTTTCTTCCCTCTCCTTTCCCTCACGGCATACTAAGAACTGAGAGTAGCACGCTGGCTTTTAGGACTGTCATAACAAAATGCCACAGGCTGAGTGACTTAAACAGATTTCTTACAAGTTTGGAGGTTGTAAGTTTGCGATCAAAGTCTCTGCAGGATTGGTTACTCCTGAGACTCTCTTCTTGGGTAGTAGATGACCACTTTCTTGCTGTATCTTCACATGATATTTCCTCTGCACAGGTACACCCTTGATGTCTCTCTGTATGTCCAAATTTACCCTTAAAACCCTCTTTAAAGGCCTTATCTCCAAATACAGTCACATTCTGTGGTACTGGGGATTATAGATTCAATAAATAATTGGCAGGGTGGCCCAATCCAGCCCATAATAGGTAAGGTTTTGCTTTGTAACCTCTGTCACATCTTTTACAGGACAGTAAACTTCATGTCATGAATAGAAATGGAATTTTTTTTACCCTGTGAAAGGAACTCTATCCTAGCTCTTGAACTCACATCTTCAAGACTGGGATTAATTAAGAGGAAAATATATCAGTTTAATGTCTACCAATATTATCTCCACCATAGACTTAGTACCACCTACCAGGGATTGCTGCTGGCACCAGATCTCAAAGACCTCCAACAGAGGAGAGGGAAACAGAGACAGAAATTTCTGAAGAGAAACTAGATGGTTTATTAAGGATTAAGTCTATAAAGAAGAAGGCATTTTAGTTTATTATGTGTAAAAGCTCTGTATCTTGGTCTCACCTGTAGAAGAAAGATTAGACCCAGGTCTTTGTTTGAAAAAGATATTGAAATTTATTCTATTTAAAGTCAGGTGACCAAAGAAAGGAAATGAATGACAATATCCTCAACACCTAAAGAAATCAAGATCATTGGGCTGAACAGTCTAAAACTGAACAATCCAATATGGTAGCCCCCAGATGCATATAATTACAATTATGTGCTGCATAATGACCTTTTGGTCAATGACTGACTACATATCCGACAGTGGTCCCATAATATTATGGTACTGTAGTTTTACTGTATCCTTTCTATGTTTAGATACAAAGATGCTTACCATTTTTTTATAGGTGCCTACACTTTTCAGTATGGTCACATTCTGTACAGGTTTGTATCCTTGGAAACATAGGCTATACCATGTAGCCTAGGTGTGAAGTAGGCTATACCACCTAGGTTTCTGTAAGTATACTCTGTGATGCTTCCACAATGATAAAGTCACCTAATGACATATTTCTCAGAATGTATATCCATCATTAAGTAATACATGAGTGTATGTAATTACATAAACTAAAATTAAATACATTTCAAGATTCAGTTTCTGAGTTGCACTAGCCACATTTCATATTCTTAGGTAATCATATATGCCTAGTGTCAACCATATGGAAAAGAACAGATAAATAGTATTTCCATGATTGTAATAAGTTCTATCAGTTGGCATTAATAAGGAATTTTTTGATGCATGGTGAAATTAACATCTACATTGGTTGGAACTTTGATTATCTGTGTTAACTGAATCTTCAACCCCTTCACTGATGGTCTGCTTTCCCAACAAAGAATTTTCACCAACCATGTAGAAACCCCCCACTCCCATGGGAACCAAAAGTCTTAATGGTATTCAAAATGCTTGAACATCTCTGTCCATGAAGAAGAATCAGATAATATGTTCCCCCATTACTCCCCATCTCAGTAGCTTGTCTGTTTCTTTTTTAAACCTATGTGCAGTATTTTCTTTAAGTAAGTATCTTTATTATATATTATTTCCCTCCTCTAATGTAGGGTAAGCTCCATAAAGGTGGAAGCTATCTTCCACCTGGTTGAGCAGTGTCCCCAGAACTGGAAATCTATGTGAAAGAATGCCAAGCTGTGGAGAACTCTTTGGATGTGTTATTTTATTTGATTTGCACAGCATCCTAATAAAGTTGCTAATATTTCCATTTTAGATGTAAGGAAAAAAATAACCTGAGACTCATTTAGTTTGGATAAGAAACTTGCCCAAAATCAAACAACTACTAAGTGATAATTGTAGTATTTGAATCCATATTTTTCTGACACCAAATTTTGAGTGTGTTACTGCTTGACTACTTGCTATTCTGTTCTCTGAACCATGTAAACTTGGAACAAAGTAAAATAAATCTAAATCTTTTTTTTTTCCTGAAGGGTTTTATTTAGCAAAGAGCCATACTCAACAAAATAAGAAAAATAATTATTTACTTCTCTACAGGGAATATTTTAGTAGGTCAAATAATTAAATTTTAAGGGACAATCTTTGTGAGAGTTAGGATTTATTTGCTATTTAAAAGAAACTGCCAGAAGCACAGTCTAATACAATGGGATAATACTACAATATGCAGTAATGAGTTCACCATCAGACATTTAGAGTCTAATCCATTCCTTGATTTATAATTAAGCAATCAGACAACAGTTTGGGGGCACTTACCATGTGTCAATCAATACAACCTTGTGTTATAAGAGTTACAAAGACACAGTTTCTGCTCTCAAGGAGTTTAAAATCGAATGGGAAAGACAATCTTGTAAATGACTAAAGGAAATACAAATCTAGTAAAATAAGAACTAAACAATGTCAAGGTTTTTTTGACATAGAATTTTTAGTCTCAGTACTGAGTGTACATTAAGTATTTGAAAAGTTTGACAATTTTTCGAACAGTCATTTAGTATTACTAAGTCAAATGCAAACCCTACTTTTTTATTTGCCAGGTATTTATAGGTATATGAGAGTGTGAAACTGTGGAATGGTGTTTAAGAGGGAGGCTTCTAATGGTACTGACCAGCATTCTAGTTCCAGCTCTGTGGTATCTACCAGCTATGTCTTCTTGGGCAAGTTTATTAACTCTCTAAACCTTTCTAATTTTTGTGAAAGAGTGTAATAACAGTGTCTGACTCACAGGGTTTGGGGGAAGATTAAATGAGATAGTGCCTATAAAAGTTTTAGGGTTTCTGGCACTTGGTGAGTTCTCAATGGCATTAGCTATCATTATCAGGATGGTAGTACAGATTTCAGGTGTTACTGGGCTCTTTATAAAATACAGAAACGTGCGTATTGTGTTATCAAAAAAAAAAGTACCTGACAAAAAATCATATACCATTAAGCTCTACTTCCTGCTCTGCTGCTTTCCACTCAAGTGACTATAGATAATATTCACTCTATGTATTCAAAACAGAGATATTTTAGCAATAAATGCTGTTTCCCTTCACATTCCAAGGTAGCTGTGGGAAAGCAGTGAAGGTAGAAACTGTCCATACACATGAATACCCACACAGATTTGTTTGATAAACTATTTCTTCATAGATAAACCAAAAACTATTTGATTCTGTATATTTAAATTTGTTTATAATAGATTACAGATTCCAGGAACTCAAAAACAAAATACTATTTCTAGTGTATATGATTGTTTTATTTTCATAAAAGTTCAGATGGCCTTTACTAATTTCCTGATTGAAATATGTCAGACAAATACCCATGCATCCCTGAGATTATCTCAGTTTCTCCAAGGGTTTCAACTGTCTCTGTACTAACGTCCTCAAATGGAAGTATCCAGCCATAGATTCCCCTTCTTGTTTGTACAGATAACTCCTTTATCATAAAAACTTCAAATTTCCTGTGTCCAAGGTGGCATTCGTTGTTTTGCTACACGTGTCATTCCTTAGTGCTACCACATCAGGCAGTGGTTCCCAGCTGGAAGTGATTTTGTTCCCTTTCCCCAGTGAACATTTGACAATGCCTGGAGACACTTGTCACAACTTGGGGGAAGGCAGGTGCTTCTGTTATCTAGTGAATAGATGTTAAGAATGCTGCTAACTATCCTATAATCCACAGGAAGGACATTCTCCCACTCCCCATGACAAAGAATTATCTGGCTCCAAATGTCAATAGTGCTACAGTTGAGAAACTTTGATATTTAGGAGATTTTCACCTGGTAGCCTAAACCAGAAATCTTGGAGGCATCCTTGATACCTTCTCCAATTCCCTTATATATAGACCATATATATACAGAGAGACCAATTCACCAAGAGAAAATTTTCTATCTACCTCTTCTCTACTTTAATGGAAAGTACAGAAGTATTCTAATGGTAATGGCCATTTCGAGGTAAGATAACTTTTGCCTCAAACTTCTATAATATCTTCTGAACTGGTCTTCATGATTTGCTCCTCTCTATCTGCCAGCTTTTTTGTTTTCGGATTTTTTCCTAAAATGCAAGGTGAAGGATATGCCTATTCTATTTGTATTATTTTAAGACTGAAATAAAACTGCCAAGGACAGGCTAGAAAGTTCATTATTAGAAACCAATAGTCCATCTCTTTAGGACTACCTCCTCAGCCTCCATCCCTTGCTTTCTCAAGCCTCTGTGCATTTGACACCCTGAGTCCTCTGATTGAAATGGTCCTCCAACAACTCCAATGCCGTAAGCACCAATTACCATACATCCTTTTAAGGTTGAGCTCAGACATCATCTACTTAGGAAATTTTTCCTGACCCTTGGGTTTGGATTAAGACCTCATCCTCTGTAATGTATTCTGTAACACTATTTCTTAATGATTGATTGAGACAGGGTCTTGCTCTGTCATCCAAGCTGGAGTGCAATGGCATGATCATAGCTTATTATAACCTCAAACTCCAGGGCTCAAGCGATCCTCTCACCTCTGCTTCCCAAGGAGCTGGGACTATATAATACCATTTTAAAAAAAGTTTTGACTTCCTAGATTTTGAGCTTCTTCAAGGCAAGGCTGTGTTTTATCATTAAGTGTCCCTAGTACCCAGCAGCATCTGGAACATGGTAACTGTACTTGAAAACTGTTTTTAAAAGATTAAGCTCAAACCAAAATTTTTAGAATATTACTTAATAAGTTAAAAAAAAAGCATGGCCATTTTAGAGTGTAAGGAGAAAACAGAAGGAACACTAAGGTTAAATAATTTGAAGATAATATAATAAATGAAATATTTACATAGGGGTAGGAACAGGAAGAAAGTGCAGTGAATTGGCATTAGTCATATCAGGTAGGTATTGCCACCATGGCCTAAATAAGTGAGGTAGCCAGGTAGGGAGCTGTTACTGGAATCTATGGAGGGAGGGCAGGGGCTGGAGGGTGGTAGAGAAACAGAGGGAGAGAGGGAGAGAGGAAGAGAGAGGGGAGGAGGAAATGAGAAAGCTTCTAGACAGTAGCTTTTAGATCTCCTCTTGTGACACCTTTGGTCAAACCCAATCACAAGTGAGAAGGGAATGTATCCATTTAGTCCATACAGATCAGGTCCCATGTAGCAAAAACAGAATGGAGAAGGATGGAAAGTAGATCTGGATGGTTCAAACAGAAAATATCCAGCACAATGATGTAATGAAAAGAAGTGTGGGTTTTGAAATCTGACAGATCTTAGTTTTAAATCCAAATGTTTCTATTCTCTAGTTGTGTGATAATGGATGAGATGATTTATATACCTTGACCTCAGTTTGTAGTAACAGTGAAACACCTTCTCAAGATTGTGATTAAGATGAAATGGTGTATATACATGTCTTATGAATTGTTTAGCACATAGTGGGCCTACCCAAATTGAGATAAAGACATCAGGAAATATTTTTTAAAGATTTAAGCTGTACTAAGTAGAAAAAAAGATCTTGTGCCTATTCCTTGACAGTCTTCTCACAGATGGTGGAAACACAGCAAAACTCGTCTTACTAATGTAAAAATTTCATAAATCATCCTGAGTCAGTATTATTCTCGTGAGCTTTTGTGTATATGTACATACAAAATGAAGCTGGAAAGCTCAAAACTGCCTGCATCTGTACCTTTACTAGCTGTTTGTTATTTTACAGTGATGTGAAATTTGCTTGAGAAGTATTTACATTTTCCTCATATAGACTATATCTGCTTTCAGATGTAGTCCAGTTTAAATAGCAAGAATTAATCCATTGAAGATACACAATTCAGTTGAAACATCTGTTTGATATTCTGTACAACCAACTTCATCTATTCTCCATGCAGAAGAACACAATCTTACTTATAATAAACATTTTTTTGTACCGGCAATCATGCAGCTGCAGAAAACATGGTTTATCATTAGATAATCACATCCTTGGGGGATTGGATGCACCCAACTGTGTCTTATGCTTTCTATGTTGGAAATTTAATTTTCTCATAAATGTCAGAACTGTTGCCTTGCTAGGTATTGCTTAATTAATAATTAAACCATAATTCCATCCTCATAAATTATACTTAAATCTATATGCTATATGTATGTATACATAATACAAACAGGACTAAACATAGATAATGGAGCCTTTTGTATCTCAGATAAGTTCATTTACATTTCATATCCTAGTATTAACTTGTACTGGTTAGTACATTTACTCCATCAGTGAAAACATTAGCTCACAAAAAGATGATTTAATTGGAGAAACATAGGAAACATAGCCCAATTCTTAATGACCCCCCCATCCACTAGTATATTATAATGCTTGGATTTTTAAGAAATCAGGCTAAGGGTAAGAAAGAAAGTGAGTACTAAGTGAAAGTGAACTGATCGCTTTTGAGATTGAACCTGAATCGTAGTCATCATTAGGAAGCAGCTAGAAATATTTTGGTAACTCAGAAAAGACTGGCCATTTGTGTTGTTATAGAAGAAGCAAGAGATACGCATTTTTCTCTGTATTTAAAGTGGAAAATATCTTTCACTGTTAATGTAGTATCTCCTGCAATAATATGGTTAGATTTATGATGGAATACAGATATGTGACAATCTGTTATGTGCAATTTAAATCAGCTTTAGAGCAAGATGGCCCTTGACCAAGTGCTTCCAGGATGAGTCCCTGTCACTAAGAGGCAATAGTGTAGTATTGGCAGTTCTGAGCTGACCAAAGGAGTTTAGAGATGGATGCCTAAGGGTGCTTCATATTGAAATTAGTTTAATTAGTATGAAATTAAGTGATATATTCCAACAAAATTACTTTTCTTAACTCTTCAGTATTCATATCTTGAGCATCGCTTATCACTGTGGAACAAATACACTAGTCCAAGGAGGATGATGAAAGCCCCATGGAGTAGAGCCACTCTCAGCTGACACTGGCCTAAATCAATTGAGTTTCTCGCTGATGGCAGACATGTAAGTGTGCCCAGTCTAGATCAGCCTAAATCAGCTGACAGTCAGCTAAATAAATGTTTACTGTTGTGTGCCTTTGAGGGATATTTGTTTTGAAGAATGATAGAAACATAATTAACGGTTTCTTGCCTTAGTCTCCCTGCTGACATTAGCGTAGTCTTGTGGAAGAATAATAGTGGTTACCATTCACTCTACTGGTTGCCTAGTATGTGCCAGGTGCTTTACATCTCTGATTCTCTCATCACTTAAAGAAAGATATTATTACCCAATTTTATAGACAAGTAGAACCAAGTTCAGAGGTATGAAGTTCATCTAATCACTTTTGTAAATTTTGAATTTTGTGGGTACATAGGAGGTGTATATATTTATGGGGTGTATCAGATGTTTTGATACAGGCATGCAATATGAGTTAAATACATCGTGGAGAACAGGATATCCATTACCATTAGGAAAATCCAATTAAACTCTTTAAGTTATTAAAATATATAATTAGAATATTGACTATAGTCATCCTGTTGTGCCATCAAATAGTAGGTCTTATTAATTCTTTCTATTTTGTACCCATTAACCATCCCCACCTCCCCCTCACCCTCCCACTACCCTTCCCAGCCTCTGGTAACCATCCATCTCTCTATGTCCATGAGTTCAATTATTTCGATTTTTAGATCCCACAAATAAGTGAGAACATACGATGTTTGTTTTTCTGTGCCTTGTTTATTTCACTTAACATAATGATCTTTAGTTCCATCCATGATGTAACAGATGACCAGATCTCATTCTTTTTTATGGCCAAGTAGTACTCCATTGTGTATATGTGCAACATTTTCTTTATTCATCCATCTGTTAATAGACACTTAGGTTGCTTCCAAATCTTAGCTATTGAAACAGTACCATAACAAACATGGGAGTGCAGATAACTCTTCAATATACTGATTTCCTTTCTTTTAGGTATATACCCAGCAGCGAAATCGCTGGATCATATGGTGACTCAAGGTTTAGTTTTTTGATAAATATCCAAACTGTTCTCCACAGTGGTTGTACTAATTTACATTCCCACCACCAGTGTACAAGGGTTCCCTTTCTCCACATCCTTGCCAGCATTCATTATTGCCAGTCTTCTGGATATAAGCCATTCTAACCGGGGTGAGATGATATCTCATGTTAGTTTTCATTTGCATTTCTCTGATGATCGATGATGTTGAGCACCTTTTCATATGCCTGTTTGCCATTTGTATGTCTTCTTTTGAGAAATAGCTATTCAAATCTTTTACCCATGTTTTGATCGGATTATTAGATTTATTGATCTGTTGCAATTTTGGATATCTTCCTGGTTGTATCTTGGTAGGTTGTATGTGTCTAGGAATTTGATCATTTCTTCTTGATTTTCCACTGTATTGGCATATAGTTGCTTATATTAGCCACTTAATGATACTTTCAGTTTCTGCATATTGTCGTAACATCTTCATTTTCATTTCTGATTTTATTTATTTTGATTGTCTCTCTTTCTTAGTCTGGCTAAAGTTTTATCAATTTTGTTTAACTTTTGAAAACACCAACTTTTTGTTTCATTGATCTTTTGTATTGTTTAACTTCAATTTCATTTATTTCTGTTCTGATCTTTATTTGTTTTACTAATTTTGGGTTTGATTTGCTCTTGCTTTTCTAGTTCTTCAAGATGCATCATTAGATTGTTCATTTGAAGTTTTTTTTCTCTTTCTGATGTAGGCTTTTATAGCCATAAACTTCATTCTCAATACTGCTTTTGCTGCATCCCATAGGTTTTGGAATGTTGTGTTTCCATTATTTGTTTTGAAAAAAGGTTTTATTTCCTTCTTAATTTCCTCATTGACCCACTCATCTTTCAGAAGCATATTGTTTAATTTAATTTCTATGTATTGTATAGTTTCCAAAATTCCTCTTATTAATTTCTAGTTTTATTCCTTTGTGGTCAAAGAATCTGCTTGATGCTATTTCAGTTTTATGAATGCTTTTAGACTTGTTTTGTGACCTAACATATGGTCTATCCTTGAGAATGATACATGTGCTGAGGAGAAGAATGTGTATTCTCCAGCTCTTGGATGAATGCTCATCCAAGGCCCTTGATGTAGTACTTGAGTATCACTGCTGCTTATTCAGGGCTTGAGTGCTCTTCAGTTAGCAAGTGAGGAATGCTGCCAGGACCAGGTCTTTTCCTTCAAGGCAGTGGGTTGCCTTCCAGCCCAGGGTGTGTCCAGAAATGTTGTCTGGGAGCTAGAGCCTGAAATGGAGGCCTCATGACTGGCTGGTGCCCTGTCCTCCTATGGCTGAGCTGGTATCCAAGATGCAAGACAAAATCCTCCCCACTCTTCCTTCTCCTCTCCTCAAGTGGAAGGAGGGGGGTCTCTTCTGGAGCCTGGAGCTGTGCAGCCTGGGTTAAGGGAAGGGGTGATGCCAGCACTGCCTTAGCCACCCCAACTGGTGTCTAAATACGTCACATGCTTACCTGGTCCACTATCTTGGGCCTAGTTCAGCACTAGGACTCACTTAAGGGTTGCAGTCCTCATGATCTAGACTTCCTTTCAAGTTTACTTGGAGACACAGAGCACTGTAGCCCTCTGTGGGGAGGCTTGTAAGCACTCTAGTTCCCACGACTGGGGTCAATGATTCCCCTCTGGCTAGGGCTGGTTTAAATGCTTCCTCTGTGGTTGGGTGTCAGCTGAGTTTTCTCTGGTTTCCTTTCTGCTCTAACAGGACAGCACTGAGTTCAATGGCTCCCAGTTGCTGTGTTTTCCCGCCCCAACCCCGAGAGATGCTCTAGGTACCATGCTACCACTGCCAGGGGTGAGGGGGAGAGATGGCATTGGGGATTCTGTACTTTTTTTTCTATCCATCTAGTGCCTCTTCCAGTGATAAGAAGTTAAAACCAGGTACTATGACTGCTTACCTGATTTTTGGTTCTTATGAAGGTGTTTTTTTTTTCTGTGTAGATTGTTATTAACTTAGTGTCCTTGCTAGGGGGATGATTGGTGGTGCCTTCTATTCCATCATCTTGCTCCACCTCCTCCTCCCTACCTACTAGCTTTCTTGACATCTCCACTTTGTGTTCTGATAGGCATCTCAAACATTTGTTTAAAACTTAGTGTCTTATCTTCTCCCCCACAATCTGTTTAACCCACTGTCTTGTCTATCTCAGTTAATGGCAAGTCTATCTTTCCAGTTGCTCTAGTGCAACACCTTGGGGCTGTGTTTGATTTTTCTATCATACCTCAAATCCAATTTATCAATAAATCCTATTTACATCCAATGCATTTACAGAAGCCAACCATATCCACTGCTATCATCCTGGTCCAAACCACCATCATCTTTTGCCTGGATTATTGCATTAGTCTTTAATCTATTTACTACACTCATGACCTTCTGCAATTGATTCTCCATGCAGAATCCAGAGCAATCTCCTAAAAATATTTGTTAGATCATGTCACTCTTTTGCTGAATACATTCTCAGAATAAAAGCCAAAGTTATTGTGTAATGGCATATAAGGACCTACACAATATGTTCCAAAAAGACAAAGGTTATTATATTTGCTCACTGATAGTTCCACAGGAGCCTGAACAGTACTCAATACCATGGTAAGTGCCCACTAAGTATTTGTTGATTGAAGAAATAAAAGCAACACTGGGTAAAAGGTTATTCAGTTAGTAAATAGCTGAGATGGAATTTAAACCCTGTTTGATCTAACTTCAGTTACATTTCTTTTTTAAAAATCACTTTGCTAGTGTTCAATTTTTTTGATATTGAATACTTGAATCTTTTAGTTCTTTCCCTAATGACTTGTCTGTTTCCTTCTTTCTCATGTGCCTTAGTAAGTTTCGACTGGATAAAAATGGATTGGTGGTTGTCATGGTGACAGGAGGTGGTTTGCTAAGGTGTTCTGTTTACTTGGTATTAGGATGGGAGAATGAAGGGTGTGACTGTTATCTCCTTATCTAGTGGCAAATATGAATCTACAAGGTAAGGTAAGGGACTACCTAAGGGGGGCTTGCCTCTCTTCTTTGATAGTGATTTTTATGTAAGTAAAATAATTCATTCTACCGACCGAAAGCAATGTTTTCTAAGCTTGTGATGGAATGTATCACAGCGTTCCACCAGAAAAATAACAGGTCAACTTATCTTTCAATAATTCCTTTTATTATGTAAATGCCAGTGATAGAGACCCATTCCTTTTGCAATAAGCCTTCATGTTTTAGAGATCATTATTAAAACACCTCCTGCCCTTCTTTTCCTTAGGTTTAAATAATGTCAAATCATTTCAGCTTTATTAAGTCCTGTTTCTATATCTTTAATAATTTTTATTACTTTGCTGTAAGTTCTCTTTATATTATTCACATAATAAAAGTTGAAGGACCTCTATTGGCAACCACCAAGAGGAGATTTTTCTGTTTTAGTGTTGAATGTGTAAGCACAGACATGATTAATTACATGGACTTTTCTGAACAAAATGCTTACCCAGAAAAAAAAAAAAAAAAATATATATATATATATATATATGTATATCTAGGGTAAATAATATTATAATGCTGCTTTATATCTTGGTGACATTTTTGACTTTTGGTTTTTATAATATTCAGTCAACTTTAGATGGCTTTAAAAAACTCTCCCGTATGTACACAACATACTCTAAATCTGTTTAAAATACAGTCCCTACTTTCTGTAGCCTTATGTGTACCACTGTAGATTTTAGATTTAGAACACCAAGCTTTTAATTTATGAGTGGAATGATTACTGCAGTATTGCAATGAGATTATAAAGAAAAATTTCCATTCTTACACCAGAAAAAGTAATTTCACAATATTTGCATTTCTTCTACATATATTACCAAACTACTTCCTTTTTGCTAGGCTAACAGACTGTAATCTGGAAAAAGAGTTCTGGGAGCTTACTTATAAATATAATCCCCCCCCTACCCCCAAAAAATAAAGAAAAAGATAAGGAGTCAACAATTTGTTCATACTTACTTTCTTATCTTATGTTTTAAGAACTGAGATAAAAATGAGATCACTGTTACAAAGGTCAAGTACAGGATAATCTCTTTTATATAGATTTACCAATAAAAAAAATTCTTAAAACATCCTTAAAACGCAAGAATAAGATGTACCTGATGCAATCTGGTTAGCTATTGAGGTGACTTGCAAATTTGTTTAATGGTGATAATGTGACTTACATATATTGCCACAGTTTGATCTTTATGTGCTTTTGATAGGAATGAATGAAGAACTATGATTTTTTTTGGGAAAGGGAAGAGATATTTTTTCTTAAGTCTTTCTTTGGCTTTGAAGGGATGTTTTTCTGAGAAAGATGCTTTTCTTGGTTTCTAGAAGAATTATTTTATTATGTTTTTCAGAAGAATTATTTTTGATCTGATTTTCTGTAGATGAAATTCTCGTAAGTCAAGTCAGTTTACTTTGAAGGCACTTGATTCTATGTTGAAATTCCTTCTTCTTTAAATATCAGTAAATTGGTGTCAGATATAACCGGGAAAGTTTTGATTATCCAAATCCCAGCTAATCATATCAATTTTTGGAATCATTACATTTATTATATAAATTAGTTTTATAGAACAAGGTGGAGACAGTACTTGTCTTTTGTTGGTTTTGGAGGACAGAATTTTGTTATTCTCATTGTTGTTTCAAAGGAGAAAATTCCAAGACATGGACTGGATTCAATGCAATCCTCAATCTACTTTAACCTTGAAATTTTAGTTTACTTTTAAATTAGTGATTGTCAAACAAGCCAGGATCAGCTATCATCAAAAGGTACATGAAAAGTGTATTTAAGTTAAAAAAGAACATTTTTCTGGTTGATATTAGATAATTCGATAAGTGCTGTTCAGTAGAAACTTCTGTAAGTATGAAAATGTCCTTGTGCAATGTAATACACATGTGGCTACTGAGCATTTGAAATGTGGCTACTGAATTGAATTGAATTTATAAAATTAAATTCAACTTATTGAATTCATAATTTAGTTTTATTTAATTCATTTTGTTTTAAATATAGATGGCCATACATTGGTAGTAATGGGCAATAGGGAATTAGAGTACTGAATTATCGAGAACACCATGTCCCCTAAATATGTCAGTGAGCAATCTTGACCAGACTTTTTTATTCAGAACTCACATGCACCTTTCTGGCAAAAGTTTTTTTTTTTTAATCACTATTTACAGTCCCTTTGTTGACATGAGTGACCATACAGGGCATCTGATCACTTGGGGAGAGAGTCTCAGAGTATCCAGGAACATAGGGAGACAAGCTAACTGGACTCTCAACTCACCTTCTAATTGCAGAAGATAAGGATTTCTTTATAATCAGTATTTTAACCTTAGAAACTTCCAAGCTATGTAGGATTCTACAAAGACATATTTTATCTCATAGGGTTCTAGAGATAGTGAGTTTTTATTTTGAAATTTATTTTTATTATTTTTTTTAGATAAGGTCTTGCTCTGTCACTCAGGCTGGAGTGCAGTGGCGCAATCATGGCTCACTGCAGCCTTGACGTCCCAGACTCAAACGATCCTCTGGCCCCAGTCTCGGGAGTAACTGGGACTACAAGTGCAGGCCACCATGCCTGGCTTTTTAAAAAAATTTATATTTTTTGTATGTAAGACATGTGGTAAAGCCTACCCTTGTTCCAGTCGCCTGATTCACCATGAAAGAGGTCGTGATGTAGAGGCTGGGTGCAGTGGCTCACGCCTGTAATCCCAGCACTTTGGGAGGGCCAGTGTGTGTGGATTGCTTGAGTCCAGGAGTTCATAATCAGCCTGGATTAAAACAATGTGAAACAGCCTGGGTAACATGGTGAAACCCTGTCTCTACAAAAATTAAAATAATTATCTGGACGTGGTGGCACAAACCTGTCGTCTCACCTACTTGAGAGGCTGAAATGGGAGAATCACTTGAGCCTGGGAGGTTCAGGCTACAGTAAGCTGAGATCCTGCTGCTGCATTCCAGCCTCCTGGATGACAGAGTGAAACCCTGTCTCAAAAAAAAAAAAAAAAAAATTAGGTGTGATCGATCAGACCTGTAATCCTAGCACTTTAGGAGGCTGAGGGGGGCAGATCACTTGAGGTCAGGAGTTCGGGACCAGCCTGTCTAACATGACAAAACCCATCTCTTCTAAAAATAAAATAATAGACAGGTGTGTTGGCACATGCCTGTAGTCCCAGCTACTTGAGAGGCTGAGATTCGAGGATTACTTGAGCCTGGTAAGTCGAATCTGCAGTGAGCTGAGATCCTGCCACTGTAGTCCAGCCTCTTGGGTGACAGAGTGAGACCCTGTCTCTAAAAAAAAAAAAGAAGTTATATTGGAGAGAAACCTTATGAATATAAGAAATGTGGAAAAGCATTCAGTTGTCTTAGTTCTTTTTCAAGGACATAAAAAGCCACAGGGTGAAAAAAAAAAGCCCTATTCATGTAAGAAATGTGGTAAAGCATTTACTCTTTACCATTCCCTCATAAACATGAAAGAGCTCACACTGGAGAGAAACCTTAAGAATGTAAGATGATGTGGTAAAGCCTTCAGATTTTTTCTTTTTTTTGAAGGCTTGGGAGGACTCAGAGTGGAGAGAAGCCTTTTGAATTTAAAGTTGTGGTAACGCCTTCAGTTGTTCTCGTTCCATTTGAAGACATAAACTCATTCCTGAGAAAAACCCTATGAATGTCCAGAATGTGGGAATGCTTTCATGTCTCTCATATCCCTTCAAGGACATATGAAAATGCACAATGTAGCTGGACCTTGTAAATACAAGAATGTACACGGGCTTAAAACTATAATAGTTTGGAAACTACAAGAATGCTTTCAGTTTTAACATTTACTTGAAAAGTCATGTGAAAACTCCCACTGGAAAGAAGTTCTATAAATGAAGTTTTTCTAATGTGGAAAGCCTGATGCAAGTTAATTATCATGCTGTGCTTGAAAAAAATGCACATATATGAAATGTTACACAAGTTACAAGTATTTTTTTTTATCAGTGCTCATTCTTAAAAAATCATGAGTATGCATTTCAACTTATTTTGCAGGGAAACATTGAGGTAAGAGTTCTATAAATGCTCTTTAAGCAATAGTACTTTGATAGGTAATGATATTTTCTTAAGTTTATTGGTAGAATTTTTGTCTATTCATTTGATAATGTGCTGGATTCATGGTTGAATTTTGATGTTTTTCTCATATGTAAGTAAGTTTAATTTTTATGTATTGTCCTGTGATTTATGGATCAGCGAATAATGGATGTTAATTGTTGGGATTTTCTTACTAGCCTAATTTGGCAAATTTTGGTTATTCCTTGTCCTGTTTATACATTCTACCTTATTTTATTAAAAGAAAAACTACTCTTGGTGAAAAAATTAAAAACAAAACAAAGAAATGTGGTCTCAGTATATTGCCCAGGCTGGTCTTATACTCCTGGGTTCAAGAGCTCCTACTGCCTCTGCCTCCCAAAGTGCTGGGGTTACAGGCATGAGCCACCATGCCTGGCCGTATAGCAGGTTTGATGAGATACTGCATTAGTCTGTTTTCATGCTGTGGATAAAGACATACCTGAGACTCGACAATTTACAAAAGAAAGAGGTTTAATCGACTCACAGTTCCACATGGCTGGGGAGGCCTCACAATCATGGCAGAAGTCAAGGAGGAGCAAGTTACGTCTTAGGTGGATGGCAGCGGGCAAAGAGAGAGCTCGTGGAGGCAACCTCCCATTATTTTAAAGCCATGATCTTGTGAGACTTACTCACTATCACGAGAACAACATGGGGAAAATCTTCCTCCATGGCTTAATCATCTCCCCACCGAGGCCCTCCCACAACACATGGGGATTATGGGAGCTACAAGATGAGATTTGGGTGGCAACACAGAGCCAACCATATCAGATACCAAGGGCTGCTCTTGACATTTTAGTTTTGTAGATTTCTCAGGGTCCAGTGGGAAACAAAAGGAAATAAAGCCTGTTTTTATGAAGTTCCTTGTTTTCTAGATTTGAATCTTGCTAGAAGAGGAGGTTGCACTCCCCCCATGACAACACTGAGAGGACATGTTTAGGTAGTTAGGAAATTGGTTCTGCTATCTATTGCTGCATACCAAACCACCCCAAATGTTGTGGCATAAAACAACAATAGTTATTTATTTGTCAAATCTGCAGTTTGAACGCTGTTCAGTGATGACAGCTCATCTCTGCTCCATGTAATGTAAGTTGGGGCAGATGGAAGTCTGGAGGTGACTCAGATGTTGGGAGTCTAAAATCATAAGAAGGTGTATTTTTCATGTTTGGTGTTGGATGCTGGCTATTAGCTAGAACATCTCCATGTGTCTCCTTTGTGTGACTGCTTGGCTTTCTCTTAGTATGGCAGCTAGCTTCCAAAGCTAGAAAATGACACCAGGCAGAAGCTGTAACGCCTTTTATGACTTAGCTTTGCAAGTCACCTGACATAACTTTTGTAATAGTCACAAATCAACCCAGATTCAAAGGGAGGGACATAGATTCCACCTGTTTAGGAGATAAAGACGAATGCTTTGGCACCTTGAACGTATACGAATTTTTGCTTTTATGTACATTTTTCTGTGGATAACAACATGACTTGATATGATTTTCAAACAGAATTATAAAAACTTTTTATGATCTAATGGGAAATGCAGGCTTCTTATTATCCAACTTAGGTCACAGCCTTAAAAATTAAAGAATAGTATGGCATATGACACTGCTGCATGTTGTATAGGTCAATCTTTATTAAGCTTTAGTGTGCATACAAATCACCTGGGGGATCTTATTAAAAATGAATATTCTAATTTAATAGGTCTGGGTGGGAAGCAGGTCTAGAGTTGGTCTTGAGATTCTGTATTTCATTTTTTTTTAATTTTAGATTCGGGGTACATGTGCGGGTTTGTTACATGAGTATATTATATAATGCTGGAGTTTTTGGTTTCTTTTGAATACATCACCCAAGTAGTGAACAAGTACTTAATAGTTTTCCAACCCTTACTCTCCTTATCCCTTCTTTTGGAGTCTCCAGTGTCTATCGTTCCCCTCTTTATGTCCATGTGTACCCAATATTTAGCTCCCACTTATAAGTGAGAACATATGGTATTTGATTTTCTGTTCTTCATTAATTTGCTTAGGATAATGGCTTCTAGCTGCATCCATGTTGCTGCAAATGACATGATTTTTTTTCTTTCTTATGGCTGCACAGTATTCCATGGTGTATATGTACCACATTTTTTCAACCAATGATTGATGGGCACTTAGGTTGATTCTATGACTTTGCTATTGTGAATAGTGTTGTCATAAATGTACAAGTGTAGATTACTTTTTGATGGAATGATTTCTTTTCCTTTGGATAGATATCCAATAGTGGGATTGCTGGGTCCAATAGTAGTTCCATTTTTAGTTCTTTTATAAATATGTATTTCTAACAAGTTTTCCAGTGATGCTGATACTGCTGGTCTGTGGTCAACTACACTTTGAGCATCAAGAACATGAATGTTTCCCCCATATGCTATTTTGGAGCTTTGAATAGCTACATATTATCATTGATTATATCATAATTGTTAATAATTATAATGGCTAATAATTGCACAGTCAAATGACATGACATGAGCAAACTGGCCAGCACATAGTAGCTACAAATAATTCATCCATAAATCCTTGATCTGCCCACATTTTCTCTTGGAGTAACACACTACCAAGATCAGTCCTGTATTTGTTGGGCTGTACACAGCACAACTACAGAGGGTGTCAATTACATAAGATAAAGATATGAAATTGACTCTTGGAGTTGTGAAATATAGTGACCCTGAATATTCTTAAAACCAAATAAAACAGAAACAAAATTATTTAGAAAGGTCTTCCTAATCTTTTCAACTGTTGTTGCTTCCATTTGTATTGTTTTGAATTATCATTCCTGAGTTGGATCCTAGTTTTGTTAACTCATTGACTTCTAGCATTGGATGATACTATCTGAAACCAAATCCCCCACTGTCCCCACCAGCCTGGTTCCCAGCTCTTATCTCTTATCAAAGTTGTTGGTCAATGATAACAGGTGATTAAACATTATTGCATAAGCAATAGCAAACATATAAAGGGGCTTTATTTCAATCCCTACTCTAGGTTATATAAATAACAGAGAATAAGGAAATCTGTAGTCTTCTTGATAGTACTACAGCCTTCATGATTTTGGCTATAGCCTAGGGTTAATTTCACATTTTTCTTTCAGAAGCTACCCATTGTACACAGAGATAATACACTCATTAAAAAAATTAAATAATGTGCTAGGGAAACAAGAGTTACAGATTTCTTAAAATAATTATTTTTTTCTGAATCTATGAGGTATACTAGGTGCTGTGGTCTCTGAAGGACATGGCTGCCTAATGACAACATTGATTTCTCTGGAGCAACTGCCTCACTGGAATAACTGAAATTATTTTAGCAGAAACATAACCAGTTTACAATTTACAATTGCATCTCATATGTGTGTGTGACTTTTTTCTCTCATACTGAACTTGTTAGTTCACAAACCCCCATGTCTACCAATCAAAAGTTACTGATTACTTTCATATTTAAATGTGGTCAGTTCAGGATTTAAACTCAATTAATTCAACATTTTTCTACTCTTCCACATTCTACCTAGGGATATTATAAGGTCCTGCAGAATTTATATGGAATTCATACATTTTCCTGGCTGTATCAGTTATTTATTGCTGTATAAGAAGACACCAGTGAGAACTCAATGACTTAAAATTATAAATACGAATTATTGCTCACAAGTTGTCGGCTGAGTATTTCTTATGGTCTCAGCTGTGTTGATTTAGTTATCTGCTGCCCTATTGATTTTTCTGGGCTTCATTTACATATCTGGGAGTCACCTGTCAACAGTCTGGTCTACGATGGCTTTCACTGAGATAACTGAGCTTTCCTGAAAGTGATCTTTCATCTTCTGCCAGGGTTGCCCAGGTTTGCTCATGTGGTGGTGCTGCCAGGATTCCAAAGAGTATGTGAAAAGACACATAGTCTCTTGAGGCTCAGGCTCAGAACTGGCACACCACAACTGTGCTTCATTCTGTTGGCCAAAGTATGTTAAAAGGCCAGATGAATTTCAAGAGTTGGGGGAAATAGATTCGACTTCTTGATGGGAATTGCCACAAAGTCACATTTCAAAGAATGTGGACATAAGTTGGGGTAAAGTTATAGCCATTTTTGCAATGAAGCTACTACACAGGCATTGGAAGAGAAGCATCAGACTGGTCTAAAAAAACCCTGTCCTTGCTAACCTTTGCTTTAGTTTATGAGGTTATTAGATATCACGATCTTTGCTTGGATCCACAATGAGGTGTCTAAATTTTCTATGACGGTCTTTGCTCATGATGGCTATGTACTTGTGTTCTCCTCATCCTGATACCAGATTCCTTTGGGTGTCCATTTTATTTGTTAGTTAATTTGGAGCTACTCCCACACTACATTTATTAACTTCATACCTGTTACTACATAGCACACTATACATTTTACTGAGTTATCTCATTTTTTGTCTGTCTCCACCAATCAGGATGTTATCTCTTTGAGAGACTATTTCCTGTTTTAATTATTATTATATCTCCAGCATCCAAACCAGTGACTAGAACATGATAATCCCCTGGAGAAGTTAATTGAATGAATAAATGATTGAATGAGAGGACTTAGTGAGTACTCTCCCCATGTCCATCCGCCCACAGACTCCCTAATTTTTTGATTCTCTACTACTGAATTCTCAGTGCTTTATATGGTTTGGCTCTATGTCCCCACCCAAATCTCATCTCGAATTTTAATCCCCACATCTGGAGGGAGGGAAGTGATTGAATTAGGGATGGTTCCCCCCATGCTGTTCACTCATGAGAGCTGATGGTTTTATAAATAATACTTTTTCCTGTGTTCACACATGCTATCCCTCTCTGGCCACCTTGTGAAGACCGTACCTGCTTCCCCTTCCACCATG
Organism: Ateles fusciceps; assembly: GCA_036589455.1. Taxonomy (NCBI): domain Eukaryota; kingdom Metazoa; phylum Chordata; class Mammalia; order Primates; family Atelidae; genus Ateles; species Ateles fusciceps. Next base: position 476,896 of record JAZHEH010000145.1, read on the forward strand.
ATTATAAGTTTCCTGAGGCTTCCCAGGCCATGTGGAACTGTGAGCCAAATTAAATCTCCTTCCTTAATAAATTACCCAGTGTCCAGTGTTCTTTATAGCAGTGTGAAAACAAACTAATACAGTAAATTGGTACCACAAATAGTGGGGCACTGCTATAAAGAAACTTGAAAAATGTGGAATTGACTTTGGAACTGGGTAATGGGCAGAGGTTATAATAGTTTGGAGGGCTTAGAAGACAATAGGAAGATGATGGAAAGTTTGGAGCTTCCTAAAGACTTGTTGAATGGTTTTGACCAAAATGCTGACAGTGACGTGAACAATGAAGTCCAGGCTGAGGTGGCCTCAGATGGAGATGAGGGACTTATTGAAAACTGGAGTAAAGGTCACTCATGCTATGCTTTATCAAAGAGACTGGTGGCATCTTGCCCCTGCCCTAGAGATCTGTAGAACTTTGAACTTGAGAGAAATGATTTAAGGTATCTGGTGGAAGAAATGTCTAAGCAGCAAAGCATTAAAGATGCAATCTGGATTATTCTAAAAGCATTCAGTTTTATGCATTCACAAAGAGATGGTTTGAAATTGGAACTTATGTTTAAAAGGGAAGCAGAGCATAAATGTTCAGAAAATTTTCAGCCTGACAATGTGATAGAAAAGAAAAATCTCATTTTCTGAGGGGAATTTCAAGCAGGCTGCAGAAATTTGCACAAGTAACAAGCCAAATGTTAATCCCCCAAGACAATGAAGAAAATGTCTCCAGGGCATGTCAGAGACCTTGGCAGCAGCCCCTCCTATCACAGGCCCAGAGGAATAGGAGGAAAAATGGCTTCCTGGGCTGGGCTCAGGGCCCCTGCTGCTCTGTACAGCCTCGAAACATGACACCTTGCTTCCTGGCTGCTTCAGCTCCAGTCATGGCTAAAAGGGGCCAGGGTACAGCTCCGGCCATTGCTTCAGAGGGTGCAAGCCCCAAGCCTTGACAGCTTCCACATGTTGCTGGGCCTACAGGTACACAGAAGTCATGAATTGAGGTTTGGGAATCTTTGCCTAGATTTCAGAGGATGTATGGAAACACCTTGATATCCAGGCAGAAGTCTGCTGCAAGGGCAGAGCTCACATAGAGAACCTCTGCTACAGCAGTGTGGAAAGGAAATGTGGGGTCAAAGCCTCCACACAGAGACCCCACTGGTTCACTGCCTAGTGGAGCTGTGAGAAAGGGCCACCATCCTCCAGACCCCAGAATGGTAGATCTACTGACAGCTTGTACTGTGTGTCTAGAAAAGCTGCAGACACTCAATGCCAGTGGTAAAAGCAGCCTGGAGTTGGGTTGTACCCTGCAAAGCAACAGAGGAGGAGCTGCCCAAGACCATGGGAGCCCACTTCTTGCATCAGTGTGACTTGGAAGTAAGACATGGAGTTGAAGGAGATGAGATCATTTTGGAACTTTAAGATTTAGTGACTGTCCTGTTGGATTTCAGACTTGCCTGGGACGTGTACTCCCTTTGTTTTGGCCAATTTCTCCCATTTGGAATGGGACTATTTTCCCATTGCCTGTTCCCCCATTATATCTTGGAAGTAACTAACGTGATTTTGGTTTTAAAGGCTCATAGGCAGAAGGGACTTGACTTGTCTCAGATGAGACATTGGACTTGGAGTTTTAAGTTAATGCTGTAATGAGTTAAGACTTTTAAGGATTGTCATAGGGGAGGCATGGTTGGCTTTGAAATGTGAGGACATGAGATCTGGTCCAGTGGTGGAATGATATGGTTTGGCTGTTTATCCCCACCCAAATCTCATCTTGAATTTTAATTCCCATATGTCAAGGGAGGGACCTGTAATCCCATGTGTAGAGAGAAAGAAGTGATTGAGTGATCAGATTATGGAGAGAGATTCCCTCATGCTGTTCTCATGGTAGTGAGTTTATTCTCATATGATCTGATAGTTTTACAAGTGGTAGTTTTTCCTGCGCTCAAACACGCAGTCTCCTGCTGCCTTGTGAAGAAGGTGCCTGCTTTCTCTTCTGCCATGATGGTAAGTTTCCTGCGGCCTCCCAGCCATGTGGAACTGTGAGTTAATTAAATCTCTTTCCTTTGTAAATTACCCAGTGTCAAGTGTTCTTTATAACAGTGTGAAAACAAACTAATACAGTGCTTTAAACTTCCAGGTGTTAATACACATGACAAGCCTCTGCAATAAAAAAGGAAAAAGAAAAATAATTTGTCTCTCTTCCAAGTTCATAGCTCTTGAGATTGAAAACCATGGCTTTCAGAAATATGTATACTATTTGTTTTGATTTTTTTCTTTCAGAAGTTCAATTAAGTTTTTGACTGTATTCATCCTCCCCTTGGGGATGTTATTGGTGAAAGAAGAGAAATGGTTTTAAGGAGATTGACAGAGAAAAGACCCTCAATTACTATCTCAATATTACCTAGCTTCACAAGTTAAAACTTTGCCATTTCTAGTGATTCCCATTGTGGTGATTCCTCAGAAGACTGAAAGTTTAGCTGAGTCATGCAATTTCATTAAATAAATTTTGTCTGTCAGAATTTAAGGCAAAAATGTTATGTCTAAACTAATTCATGATGGGTAGGATTGCACTAAGTCCAGTGTCAAAATCACAAACTTGTGTTATTGCTGTTTTTAATGCTACCTTTGTAAAGGTTCATTAACATTTATGGAAGGAAACACCAGTATGAATTACTGAGAAAATATAAATAACTATGTTAAAATAAGCCCAGGTATCCCCAAAGAATAGCTTAAGTTACCTATGTATCAAGTTTCCCAAAATTTAGTCCAAGAATTATTAAGTCATCAAGATTGTTCTTTCTACTTTATTTTTCTTTTCTGATCTGTTTTCAAGGATGTCAGACTACCTTTCCCCAACCTTACATACTATAAGGCCACTGGTTAAAAACTATATGTAACTCACTGTTACCTCTCATAGTCCAGATTTCTTCTTTTGGTGTTCAAGATTTACTATAGGTCCAAAGTTGCTACAAGTCCAAATGCATTTTCCTAGTTTATATTCTGTTTTTACCACTCCTGTGTAGCAATTTTTCCAAAAGCTGTTTACTATGAAACAAGAAGCTGAAACTCAGTCTATGATGTGGATGTGAAGTGGGTCATGGTTAGATAATATCGTATTGAATTTAGCAAAGGATATCATCCCAGCAGAGGGAAGACTCTAGAGTCATATTCTATGATAAAGGCAATCAAAATTGATACAAGGAAGGAATGCATATTACAGTATTTTATCGTCATTCAGCCAAATGCATACGGGTAGCTCTTTTCTTCAGTGCCTCACCACTGCACGTTACTTCCAGGTGTTGTGTTGGGCACTTATTTACTCTGGATCATCCACATGAGCCTGGTAAGGCAGCAAGATTCTTCTCATTATTTTCAGAAGCATTCTTATTTATTCTAAAAAGAAGGGAAACTTACATTTTTTTTGAGAATTTACTGTATGCCAGTTTTAACCTGACAGATTTGTCAGAAACTATGCCCATTATGCCTCTTGTTAGTAATAAGGTGCCTGCTCTTTCTTTTCTCTTGTTAGTTTTTCTCTTTTGGGTGCCAGCAGCACAGATAAGCTGTTAATTTTAACATAAATATTACTTGATATTTAGATTGTAGAATGCCAATTTATTTTCTGAATTATGATAAGCTCCCAACTCTTAGAAGATTTATGTAAATTATTCTTCATAAGAGTGTTTAGATTTGTATAAATAAACCTGGTCAAGTAAAACTTTGACTTTTTATATTTCTGAGAATAACAAAAGATGTCTTAGGTAGCTATTCAACCCTTTATAACATTTTTGCTATAATTATACATATTCTGTATTTACAGGTGAATATCAAACAGTTAACTTCTAGATGTGCCAAGGGCTGAGTATTTTCTTTGTTAGAAGATTTTGGTTACTGTTTTTGTTTTTGGCAACATTCAGTGGAGATGGCTGAAAAATATAAGAATGATAGGGGAAAATAATTCTAGTTGTTAGGTACATATAAACAGTAGGAAGGGCAATACTTTTAAAATTGAAATCTCTACACTCTAATACAGAACAGTAAAAGCTAAGAGAAGACAGTATTTGAGAGAATTATGGACAAGACATATCTCCCTGTATATCATTTGAAGCAAGGAAGAAGAATCACACAGTATATAATGTTGTTAGAACTGTAATGTGTACTCTATTTCAGAAGGAGAATTGATTTATATTATAGTTCCTGAAACCAAAGGTTTATTTTATAAGAATTTCACATTTTTGAAACTGAGCCTCTGCTATGGACTATTTTTCTTGTCCCCTCAAATTCATATGTTGAAGCCTTAATCCCGTATGTGATGGTATTTGGAGGTAGTGTGTTTGGCAAGTAATTAAGTCATGAGGGTGGAGCCTCCATTATGAGATTAGTACCCCAAAAAGAACAGAAACAGGAAAGATGATCTCTTACCCATGTGAGGATACAGCTAGAAGGCATCTATTTGCAAACCAGGAAGAGGACCCTTACCAGGAACTGAAACAACTGGCAACTTGATCTTGGACTTCCCAGCCTTTAGAAGTGTGGGGGAATAAATTTGTGTGGTTTAAGCCACCAAGTCTATGATATTTATGTTGTGGTAGCCTGAACTGATTAAAGCAGCTTCAATATGTTTTTTGCCACTTAGGGACAGAAATTGTATCTTTCCACTAATTGATCATTAGACATCTACTGAGTGTTTTCTACATACAAGGTTCTACAGTAGACATTAGATATCAGTAAAAGTTGCTCCTCCTCTTGAAGAGTTTATAGTCTTCTAGAAAGGATTACTTGAACAAATCATCCTTGGTTTCCAGAATAATATTCTTTTTTAGCTCCCTCCCTGCCCAGCACTTGAGTTAATTTGGCTCTTCTCCTTTTCATACCTTTCCTTTCACCTTTCTCTTAGTGTTGAAATTTCCAAGATTCCATTAAAATATCTGTTTGCACGATCTCATCTTTTAACTGGGCTTTACTTACTACAATTATAACATACAAAAAATCTTGTCTCTAAATTGAACACATGTGCCCTAACATCGAGTTCCACATGACCAAATTGATTTTATAATTTATTGACAAAACTGAAACTTTTTTGGGAAGCAAAAGGGGTACTATTAATAATTTTTTTTTCTGGGATAACAATAATAAGAATTGTCTTGAGCAAATCTGTAGACATGGTCACCCTATGTGTAACCAACAGCCTATTTGATAGCACTACTTGCATGTCTTTTAGGCACTTAAAATACAGTGGCCTGAGGGACATCAGCTTCCTCTTCTTCCATATCTTCTCATCCTGCATTCTCTCCTGCAACATTATCATTTCCCACAGTTGCCCAAGTCAGGAATATGGTCAGTATCACTAACTGCTCCTGATCTCTTACCTTCTGTTCCATAGGTCTGCAAATTCCATCAACATGTTTTCCATAATAATGAATTATAAATCTGTCCACTGTCTCCATGGTCTCCATGCCTGTTGCTCTTGATTTAGTTGAAGCTCTCAATTTCTTACCTCAGTTAGAAAACAGTCTATGAAAGTAGTTATTGACCTTCTGTCTTGACCTCCTTAATCTGTTCTTCACATTGTTGCAAATTGAGTGTGTTTATGTGTATGTGTATCATTCCTCATTTTAAAATTCTTTAAGGCCCCTTCAAATATCTTTCATGATATGTTTAGTAGGATATTAAATTTCTCCATGACTTGGCTCTTGTGTAACTTTCAGCCTCTTTTTATCATCTTTTCTCACCTAAGCCCCACCTTTATGTCTGTTTCTCCCTTAACATCTAGAATATCCTTCCCTGCCTCTTTCATTATCTGACTAATTCATATCATTCTTCAAATCTATTATTGGCTGCTAATTCTCCTGAAAACTGTTCCAGCTGTTCCTGAATCTTTCTTGAACATCTGATTTTTTTCTTCCTTATAGAGTAATTTTGATTATAATTTTCCCCTCAGAAATTTAGTTATCTCTACCTATTATTTTTTGATGGAAGTAAAATTTACATGTAGTGAAATACACATATCCTAACTAAACTATTAGATGAATTTTGACAAATGTTTGCACCCAATTATCCAACAGCCCAATCAAGATATAAAATGTTACACCGCTCCTGAAAGTTCCCTCATGCCCACATTTAGTCCACTCTCACTAACCATAGCGGCCACTGTTCTAATTTTTATCACCATAGATAAATTTTGCCGGTCCCTAATTTCATATAAATCACTTTTTAAACAATAAATCTGTATTTATGTTTATAAATGGTATCACATAAATAGATTTTCATTGTATACAGTTGATTTAAATGCCTAATGCTGATGAAGAAAACTTTTTAAGTATTTCATAGTGTGCTTGCTAGAAGAGTCGGAAATTTATGGTCACTTTTATAGGCTGGTTTTGCATTTTCATAGAGTGCTTAAAGCCTGTATTTCTGGAATTCAATAGTATCTTTTCCTTCTCTTATAAAAATGAGGGCAAGAATGGGTGTCTGCCTCATTCAGCAAGATTCTGCTTAATAAGGCACACTCGTAATGTTAGAAAATATGCCAACTATGAATCAGAATGCATGTAACTTGAGCAAGAGTCCTAATGAGCTCTGTAGGGGCAATTGCACTTTAGAATTCTGAATAGGGGAGAAGCTAATTGTCAGCCAAATTTACAGTCACAGGAGAAGGATCAATGACTATATTAATGTGGATATCGGGAACTATATCACATATTCAGATGAAAATATGGTGTGTTCTCACACAATACTTACTGATTGAGGCTACTTTTATAATGGGGCTTTCTGCCTGTAATGGGGGGGATGGGTGGGAATTCTTTGTCAAATTGCAAAGCCAATGGATTCAAATGAGGGCAAGAACTTTATCTAGTTTACTACTATAAATTGTTCCCTAACAGTAAGACAGAGGGTGGCAAATAATAGACACTTAATAGTTAAAAATAAATGAACAAATTAGTTTGTTAATGCATTGGAATAGCTATTGAATTTTTGAGTATCCTATCGTATTTAATAATCTTCTAAGGCAAAGAAGTACTTTAATTTCTTAAAATAATAACTGTTCAGCTCTCCAGTGAAATATTGTGTGGAAAAGCTGCAATAGTTGAGACTTTTAGAGGGGCTAATGAGCCTTGCTGGTATTAGTGAAGAAGAAGTTTTTAAAGTTTTAAATGATCTACAGTTGGAGCCAGACTACTTCTACATGACACAGAGGTTAAAACAGCTAGCATTTTTTCAACTTTTGACCAAAGCATTGCATTTCTACCCAACCATAGTTCAAGCTCTTTTAGCAGCCATCTCTACACATAGTGCCCTTCAATTGTTACCCTCTGAAGGGCTACACTTTGGAAAAAAATAATATTTTTCATTTTCTTCAATGTAACCCATAAACCATACAAATACCCCACGTTTTTGTGGAATTGCTATACAACTGAGAAAATAGGTATTGACTGAGGCAAGGGACTAATTCTGACACTTCCTTTTTAAGAACCAGGAGTAGTAATTTATTATACTATATGAAGATGCAGCTAAGCTAGTGAATGTTGCAGATTGCAAAGTCACTTTGCCTCTAAGGATTTTTAAACAATAAATGTCTCCCGTAATGAATGTCATTGCAACTTGTTTATTCCAATGAGAATGTGTTGTCAATTCAAGTGAGCAGGTATTTTGTATATGTTTCCTTGGGAGGGTTCAAACCCCATTAACAATTATACATGATTAATAAATATGTGGAATGTCATTTGAGAGTTTGATATGGAATATTGGAAATAAAAAAATCATAATTTAATGGAGGAAGGAAAAATGTAAGGGGTGTGGCTTGCTAAGTTACCTTGATAAAGTTATTTGACTTCTTTGGACATCAAGCCCCTTGCTTATAAAATGAGAGGGTTATGTTATTGAATCTTTGAAATCCCTATATCTCTAACTAGCTGTGACATTGTAAGCAGTTTATCCTTGCAAGAGGAAGAAGATGAAAAATGGCTTTTTAAAAGGAATTATTCTAATTAAATAATTGAAGAAATTAAAGACCAATGAAAAGGAGGGAAAAATATTTTCTTCTTGGAGGAAATTTGAAAGCCCATAAAATAATTAAGGAAGTTAATTCCTTGGGTCTTGTTGAGCTGTGAGATGTTGTTCTGTTTGGCTCTCATTGATGATTAGATTATCTTAAAATTTATTTGAAATGTGTGTTGAGTAATTAAATGTGCTACTGTTACATTTCTCCTGTGGGAAATTCATCAGAAGGGAAGAGGCCACAGAAAAGAAGGTTGGAGAGACAGTAGAAGCTGGTGATTAAGACCAAACAAGTTCACATTAAAATTAAAGGGGCTCGTTTTCAGGACAACACAAGTTCTTAAAGGACTTTAAGTGCAACACAATGCAACTAGTTACTTTATAAATTTGTTTTGGCTGGGGGAATGAGCGTTCTTATGGAGATCTTTTCTGCTCAGCAAGTAGAATTGAAATAAAGGAAAACATAGCAGTGAAAGAAGGTCATGCTGTGTGTGGGGCTGAAGCACTGCCATTATGGAACACCATGGGCTCCATGTGCTGGGGTAGATGATGCTTAAGCATTAGTTCATATTTACCAATTAAGCATAAGTTGTGTTTCTTTATTGGCTACAAAAGAGTTAGTCATTTATTCCCCATAAGGAGCATTTTATCAAAAGCAGTGATTATAGCCAGAGACAAAGGAGCCTGCAACTGGATTATAGGCCGCCCCATTGTGACAGGATTCTACGGTATACGTAGCTAATTGTGATATAATAGTGATAGCTTTAGGAATGAAAATAGTTGTCAATACAAGAGGAAGCTGGCAAGATATTATGAATGAAATGATAATTAAGGAGTTAAAATATATTAAAACTTCTACAAAACCATATAATTAAGCATAAATGAAATGAGCGGATACATAGCCTACACATTTCATATTTAAGTTAATTTCCTGTTAGCCTTTTATTTGTTCAGTTCATGTAAGTTTGTCTTTCTGGGTTTTACTTTATATTTACAGGCCGGAGACTTACTTAGAAGAGGTACTTCAAATGGGTTAGATGTCTTCAGAATTCAACTTAAATTAGATTATTGATTATGCCATAATACCTTTTAGTCTGAAATCTATGTTTTGTACCTACTAACATCTACATAATACTCTATTGTCTTCAGAAGGAAAAGAAGCCTCCTATGTACATCATTCCAAGATTGAATAGGTATCTCCAGGTTATGGAAGTGGTAGGTCAGGTGATAATACTTCTCTAAACATATTGGGTTTGCTTATATGGTTGATTCATACAGGCTTGGCTCTTAGGGGCACCAAATAAGATCCAATTCCCAATTAGATGAGAGTACAGTCTGGTTGTGACATCTATCTCTCCTTCATTTGTAATACAACGTGGTGGTTGTTAATTTAGTTTTGGGATTCAGAAACATTTATGTTTGAGACCTCCAACTTCTGTCGACAAGTTGTATTTCTCATCTGAAAAAGCTGAGATAATAATACAGTCATAGAATTGTTGGGAAGTAAAAAGGAGATAATAAATGTAAAGCGCTCCGTAGAGTACCTGACACCACACAATACATTATCCATACACATTAACTTTTGTTGTTGCCAAGGTTAATTTGACAAGCCAGACAGGGAGTTAACACTTCCCTTCCAGTTCCCTCCTCTGCTCCATGTATACATGCTTCTTCAGTTTGGGTCTAATTACAAGTTCTTCCTTGGTAGAACCCTAACTAAGTGCACCAAGAGAGGGATGCTTTGTACATTTTATGAGAAGGAAAAATGAAATACTGAGTGGCTCGATAGAGTTGGTTTAGACTTGTGGATGCTGCTGCCTCATTCTTTCTGATGGTGCAATTTTGATGACCCATATCATGTCCCTGCTGCTTCTTTCACTATGGCTGCTAGTGAGATGGGGAGGATGTGTAGTGCCATTATGCTTCAAAAATAATTGTGTATCATAATATTATTTTTGAAATGCCAACCTATATGTCTTTCCCTTATATTTCCTCCTGTCCTTATACTTCCCTGTGTTTGGACAGTTAGGTTAAATAATTAAATCTGTATTCACAGCAGAAAGCAGAAGTCAGTTCTTGATGTTTGGATTTCAAAAGCTTAAGCTTTGGAGGGGGATGCAAAAGTCCAAGGCATAAGCCATCACTTTGGAAAGATTAATATCATAGAGTAAAAACTTTCTCCCCCTCAAGTTTAAATAGATGCCCAAAGTGAGGCAGGGAGAGTAAGAGGAGTGGCAAAAAATGCTTGCTTCAGGGATCCCAGGGAAGGGACCTTGGGACCTAATGTTACCCACTTTCCACTAAAATCCCCAGGTAGCTCCGTGAAATCCAAGAACAAAGGATAATTGGAATCCTTGCCTATCATTTCCCTTTCCTGGCAAAAAAAACATAGGAAATCATGACTGTACAAGAAGACTAGTGGGGCTGAGATTCTGTCACAAAGTTTCCTGGTGTTCACTGCAGGGCAGAATATATTCCACGTCTCTGACAGTGCCACAAACCTGGCACACATAGCTGATGCATCTGAAGAGGCCCATTGTTTGGATGACTAAGAGAGGTTCAAACAGTGATCTGCATGGACAAACCACAACAAAAATGGATGGCAATGTGGATGCCACGGTGGAAACCAGTGTGTAAGAGTATTCCGACCACCCCAACACATTGTCACCGTGCAGGCCACCCAACTCTGGGGAATTGCATGGCATTTCAATTTGTATGTAATGTCAGACTTGGAATTCAAAATATAATGTAGGTTCAGATACAGAAATTCATAAGTTTGTCAAATTATGTTGGTACCTGCTCAAGTACAAATGTAGTTTAGGGACCTGAGCACCAAAGTACCTGCCAGGAATAAAGCTACACATGCCACCTGATTTAGATTTCTTCCAGGGCTGGGCAGGGATAAGGGCAGAGGCAATGACAAAGAAAGTGGGAGAGAGCTCTCATGAGTGTGAACACATCCACTCCAAGTATGTGTGTGAGAGAAGACCTGTCTCAGTGGCTTCAGTTTATTTACAAGATGAAGGTAGGTGCATCCTGGCCTGTGTCACCAAGAAAAGCATGAGAGGTAATGAAGCTCTTATGCAAGCCCAAGGAGAGCTGGGTTCTGTACTTTGTGGGCCAGGCTCTTAGAATATGTGTGGAGATGATGTTGATATTAATGAGACTACCAAGGTGCTGCAAGCTCACGGCCACAGTGGCTCTTAAGTGGGTACCCCAATGTAGAATAGTATTTCACTAACCTTACGGATGACAAAACTCCCCGAGCACGTCTTAAAAATATCCATTCTTAGGCCAAACTCTAGCTCTATTGCATCAGTATCTCCAGGAGAAGGGCTTCAGATTTATATTTTGTCATGAGCATGTCAGATGGCTCTTAAGGAAAAGAGGGGCTAAGGATAATTTGACTTACATACAAAAGATTTCTTAGTGGATTAGAATGAGCAACCGTTTGGGGTAGGGCCTAAGAAAATAGCTCTGAAGAAGACTGCCTGGGTTTGAACCTGTGCCTCAGTTCTGCCTCCTATAACATGGGGCCAACAGACTCTACCACTTGAGGTTGTGGTGTAAAGCACTGGGTGAGTATCTGACACATGATGTGCACTTAACAATTGTTGACTATCATTATAATTCTTTTTGAACACTCCACCAGGAATGAAAAGATGAGGGAACACTCATTGAAAAGTAGCAACAGCTACCATTTTTATAGGCTCTTTATTGCTCTAAAATGTATGATGTTTAATATTTGAGACATGGGCCATGGGAAACCCATTTGGCCAGAAAATTCAGCCTTCTAAGACTTGGTGGCATATCTAAAGTGCCTGGCTGGAAACTTGAGAGTATATTTTGCTGCTAGGAGTAATAGCCTAGTGGTAACAAGTGCTGAACTGCACTGCTTGCACTTTCATGTTCATAAAAATCACCTGGGGATCTTGAGAAAGTACAGCTTGTGACTTAGGAGGTCTGATGTGGGCTTGAGATTCTGCATTTCTAACAACTTCCAGGTGATGCTGATACTGCTGCCCTGCTGATCACCCCTGAGGAGCGAAGCATTCCTTTAAGATCATCCTAAGGTTTCTAACGTGTATCTGCCGTACCAGCTGCAGTTATGCTTATAAGGACTCCCTAAAGGGTAGCATTTCTTTGCTTCCTGGAAGCAAATATAAATGATCCTTTGAGACAATGCAGTCTCCGTAAAGTGTTATCCACATAGTGAAAGAAAGATCAGCTTGCTCTAATTAAGCAAGTTGAATTCTGCTACATGCACCATGCATGATCTTCCAATGTTAGGAGCACTGAAGTTCAGCAATATTCATGTAGCACAAAAATGACACTGGATACAATTTAATGTTATAAGCCAGGAGGCATTTTAGGGTTTTGTAGATATACTGCAGTCATTACCCTACCAAAAAGAAGCAGTGCTAGTTAATAGAGATGTAAGCTTGATAGAATGCTGCATACACCAGCTTTCGTGATACTTTTTGTGATGATATCCAGATGAATTCGGAGATGACACACCAGAAATACAAGGACCAATATTCCCTTCTCAGTCTTTGAACCATCATAGAAGCCAAATGAACAAGTACAAGCTATTACCTCAATCCATATTTGAAAGGTTGTGTGGCATAGAGATTTACCGGGTATCTGCTAGAGTATCAATCATATTAAAAATAAATGCTCAACTATATACACTACAAGAAAGTATACTGGAAAAGAAATCAAACTGTGCAGATATTTATGTATGTGAAAGCCTTCACGTATACAGGAAATATATCTGAGCATGGGAAAATTAAACTATAGTTCATTGGGCTTTAATGACGTTATTTAGTGCTAATCTTTAGGTGGATAATAAAATCGTAAGTGCTTGATTCAGATAGACACCAGGTAAAATGAAAAGGAAAAAAAAAGTTTAGGACATAAGGAAAGGTAATGTTCCACAAGCTTTATCAAATCTTCCCTGCCAACACTGTAATTCTCAGTAAAAGTCAGCACGACAGTTCAAAAATAAAACAGGGCTATGACAAGACAGTAACTCTTGGGGCATTAGAGTCAGGTACAATAAGTTTCCTTTTCTCCCCTGGGTGCTTTCACTGGGATTCTCTCAGAGGACCGAGGGAGCCAAAGAGATAGTATAATTTATTCTTGCATGTACAGAGGCTGATTTTCTTTTTGTGGACCTTTAAACCAGCCAGCACTGTGGTCATTGAACTTCTTTTTTATACCTTAATTGTGAGTGAGAAGGGAAATGTGAGTTACATAGGATAATAATAATGTTGTGTAACAAGCAACCACAAAGTCTCCCTGGCAAACAACAAATCAATACACATTTATTCCAATCATGAGTCTGGTGCTTGGGAGTAAACGGGTCTAGAATGAACTCAGCTAGGGTGGCTGCATGTTCCCGTCATCCTCCTCCTCAGACTCAAAGTGATGCAGATGTGCAAGTGGGCAAGTGGGAACACACACAAGCTTTTGTGATGTTCAAGCTTGGACATGGCATAATGTCATGTCCGCCCTGTTCTACTGGTCAAAGCAAGTAACCTGACTGAACCCAAAGTCAATGGGTCGGGGACATATACTCCAACTCTTAATGAAGATAAACTGAAAAGTTACAGTGCCCAAATGCAACAATGGTAAACATTTGGATTGTTAATGTAACATTTTGAAAGAGATAAAGACCTGAAACTTAGATCAATTTTAAGTAAAAATGGCTTTTGTAGGAAGAGAAGACAAAAATGACAATTGCCAAGTAAGATACAGGATGCTCGGTTAAATGCGAATTTCAGATAAAGAATAACTTTTTATAGTACGTCTCATGGAATATTTGGTGATTCAATTGGCTGGGGGTAAGCTGGTCTACATTGGGTCCATGAAATATTTTGTACATGTTATACTAAAAAATGCATTATTTATCTGAAATCCAAATCTAATTCAGTGTCATGTTATTATTTTTTACTTAAATCTGGTAATCCTAATGATGAAGCTATTGGGAGAACTGTACCTTCAAGAAGCTAAGAAGGAATGACACATAGAGAAAATAAGCCTTGCAAAACTGTCTTATTCCCTGCCTCCCAAGAAGATGTTCTACCACTTGCAAACCTTTGTTCTTGCCTGTTTCTCTTTAGGGACATGGTTTGTTGGCAGGGGCAACATTTGGCCAGTGCCAGTATGATAACCAGCTGGCAGTCTTTCTGATAGATTGAGCATCTGAATGATGGTCGTGTCCCTTCAATACTAGTTCAATATTTCGATTTTCATCCCTGGTTACTGGCAAACATGAAGGCACCTGAGTGTGAGATAATGATGTAGGCCCACTGAGAAAACTGATAATTTGTTGTTGGACACAGCATTCGTCTTTTATTGTGTCCCAAAGTATTTATTTAAAGATGAGACTAAGCATGGTGAGAGGAAAAGGCAGATTGTACAACCTCCTGAGCAAATACAAAAGCAGGATGGTTATAGGAACTACTTTACTTAGGAAGTAATTTTAAGCCTTTTTTTTTTTCCTAACTCTGAATTTTCTATTGCTGCATAACAGGTTGCCACAAACTTAGTTTAAGACAACTACTCATTTATCAGCTCACAGTTCTATGGGTTAAAAGTATAGTACGGCATAGCCAGGTTCCCAGCTCAGAATGTCACATATCATGAGCTGAAATCAAGGTGTCACCCAGGTGGAATTTCTATTTGGAGACTCAGGAAAAATTTGCTTCCAAGGGCATTTTTTGTTGTTGTTGACAGAATTAATTTCCTTACAGTTGTAGGACTGAGGTCTCCATTCCCTTGCTAGCCGTCATCAGGGGCTGCTTCTCAGCTCTACAGGCCACCCACATTCCTTTCCATGTCGCCTCTTCCCCTTTTGCAACCAGCCAGGTAAAAACACAATGCTCTTAAAGAGCTCCTGATTAAGTCGGTTACACTTCAAAGCACTTCTTATTTTTGTTGTTGTTGTTCTTTTAAGAGACAGAGTCTCATTCTATGCTCAGGGTAGAGCACAGTGGCATGAACATAGCTCACTGCGGCCTCAAACCCCTGGGCTAAGGGGACCCCTCCCACCTGAGTCTCTCAAAGTGCTGGGATTACAGGGATGAGCCACCACGCCCAGCCGGCATTCTGTATCTTAATGTCAATTCACTGCAAAGTTCCTTCACAGAAGTTGCTAGATTAGTGTTTGAATAACTGGAGAACATGAGTAAATATGAGGGGGCAGGGAATACTGGATGGATATCTTAGAATTCTGCCTACCACGGCCTGGTGCAGTGGCTCAAGCCTATAATCCCAGCTCTTTGAGAGGCTGAGACAGGTGGATCACCTGAGGTCAGGAGTTCGAGAGCAGCCTGGCCAACGTGGTGAAACCCATCTCTACTAAATATACAAAAATTAGCTGGGCATGGTGGCAAGCACCTGTAATTCCAGCTACTCGGGAGGCTGAGACAGGAGAATCGCTTGAACCCAGGAGGCAGAGGTTGCAGGTTCTGCACCACTGCACTCCGGCCTGGGCGACAGAGTAAGACTCCATCTACACAACAAAAAAAACTGCCTACCATGCTGAACATGCCCTCTGGGGGCTTCCCGGCCTCTTCCCCACTGCAGGAGGCTCCATTCCTATCCCCCAATTATAAGTATTCTGTTTAGTCATGTTAGCAAGAACTCTTTCAGAAATCATAATTTTCTTTTTTTTTAAATTATCCTTTAAGTTCTGGGGTACATGTGCAGAAAGTGCAGGTTTGTTACACAGTTATACATGTGTCATGGTGAGTTGCTGCACCCATCAACCCGTCATCTACATTATCTAATTAGGTATTTCTCCTAATGCTTTTTTTTTTTTTTTTTTTTTTGAGATAGAGTCTTGTTCTGTCACTGCCCAAGCCGGAGTACAGTGGCACAATCTCGGCTCACTGCAACCTCCACCTCCCGGGTTCAAGCAATTTTCCTGCCTCAGCCTCCCAAGTAGCTGGGATTACAGGCGTGTACCACCACACCTGGCTAATTTATGTATTTTCAGTAGAGACGGGGTTTCACCATGTTGGTCAGGCTGGTCTCGAACTCCTCACCTCAAATGATCCACCTGCCTTGGCCTCCCAAAGTTCTGGGATTACAGGTGTGAGCCACTATGCCCGGCCCATTTTTCTACACTCTTCTTACTTTTATTTATTAAAAGAAAAACATTGCTTCTAAGGAAAGCTCTGGGTAGGTTGCTCTGAGTCCTCTGACCCTCTGAGTCCTCTGACCCTGAGAGATGGGACATCCCAGCTGATAATTTTCTTTTCATAACCTTAATTTCCCAGGGATGGTTTCAGTGCCCCTTTAAAACTAGTGCCCTAGGTTAACCTATCCCAGATGCAATCCTGCTCCACCATTTATTGCCTCTCTATGTGGTTTGCTGCAGTAATTTTCATTTGAGAACTTCTTTATTCCTTTTGATGTTATATGTATCTTCACTGATAGACAAGAAGAATATATATATTTTTTTATTGTGCAAATTCTTTTTTCTAATTATTGTACTTAGGTTCTGGGGTACATGTGCAGATCATGTAGGATTGGTGCATAGGTACATACATGGCAAGGTGGTTCGCTGCCTCCATCCCCCCCGTCACCTATATATCTGGCATTTCTCCCCATGAAGAATATTTTATTTATATTTTAATCTGTCTCTCCCACTTTCCCATAGCAAAAGATCTCATGATTCTGTTTTTTTCAATTAATTCATGAAACATACTTTTTGGCTAATTGTGTGTTGTTTTCAGGCATATTTTATATGTTAAAAATTTTCATAATGGCATGAGCTACTCATGCAGTCTTGATGGTGAAAGAGAGGTTTACTGTTCTTATGCAGTTGCTGTCTAATATCAGAAATTTGTTGTGTTAATTTCTTAATTTTTTTATTTTGAATTTTGTATGTAATAAAAGTATATATGGAGTACATGAGATATTTTGATACAGGCATACAATGCATAATGATTACATCAGGGTAAATGGAGTATCTGTCACCTCAGGAGGGTATCCCTTGTGTCACAAATAATCCAATTAAACCCTTTTAGTTATTTTAAAATGTACAATTAAATTATTATTGGCTCTAGTCACCCTGTTGTGCTATCAAATGCTATATCTTAATCATTCTTTCTATGTTTTGTACCTATTAACCATTCTCACTTCTCCCAGACCTCTTCTCACTACCCTTCCCATAATTTCTTATGTGATAATTAACAACTAAAATTATTTGCTGGCTTTTTATTGTGCTGTGCTCATGTAGATAATAAATTCACCGTGTTTCTCATTCTATTTATTCCAGAAGATGGCGCTGCTGCTGCTGCTTCGGCAGCAAAAAAAAAAAAAGAAAAGAAAAGAAAAAGGAAGCCTCAGTAGGATATTTTAGCATTTCATAATAATACACCAAGTATCCATATTGGCAAAAAATATTTTTAAAATGACATTTAAAAATACCTACTACATTATTTTTCTCCTTATGGTGAATTTAGATTTAGAGAAGAAATAATTACAACTCACACTGAAGTATGTTGAGGCAGGAGTAACAACCCTCTGTGGCAATCTGTTGCCGGAATCAGGACTTGGTGCCTAAACTGAATGGTTATCCTTTCAAGAGGATGACAGTCGTGTCTAATATTAGGCACACAGAGGCCATATAGAGGACTTCTTAATGGATTTTACTTTGAATAATGATGTCACCAATGGTGACCACTTGAAGCATGAAGTATGTACATTGCCATTAATAGAAACTTGAACTCTTATTGAATTATTTGCTTTGTAAAGAGTGTTTTTTTGAAAAGCCATTGTGAAGTATTCAATACGTTTCAGAGATTGAACACTCTTTTAAACATTTAAACTTTTGGTATTCAGCTATTTAGATGCTGAATGTCTTACCAGTGGACCAAATCTTAACTAGTACTGCAATATTCTTCCCTTGTTTTCTTTCCGTTTGAGGCAATAAGGAAGCAGAATGCAGGGAAATAGGGACTGAAAGTTTATTAGTGACATGAAATCAATGAAAAAAAATAGTTATCTGCCTAAAATAAGAGGCTCAAATACAAATAAATGACGTTGCGTGCTTCAGGAATATTTTCTTTTAAAATATATTAATTTCATGACAAGCTCTGGGAGTTAATGTAGGTCACTGCTGTATCCCCAGCCACTAGAATAGTGCCTGGCACATGTTGGCTATTTAATAATGTTTGTTTTCATTTGTTTAATTAAGGAATATTATGTGCCTGCCTGTGAAATGCTATTAATACATAATTTCATTTTATCCTCACAAAGAAAATATATTGTTATCTATATTTTACAGATTAGAAAATTGAGGCTTAAAGAGGTTAAGTAATTTTCACAAAGTTATGAAAAGTCAGTGGCAGAGTGGGCACTCAAATCTAGGTGATCTGTCTCCCAAGTCTGGACTCTTATATGTCTCTATTTTATGGGTAGTATAATAGGCACACACCTTCAGTGTGACCTTTAAACATCACAGTACTGGAATATAGAGCTCAAAAAAAATCGAGTTTTGATTGGTTATAAAGTTCTTATTTTTAATAACTACAGTAATTGTGGTGAACCAAATCCATGGCTGATTGTTTTTTCTTTTTTTTAAATATTGTGGTAAAAAACATATAGCATAAAATTTACTATCACAATAATCATTTGTAGGTTACAGTTTAGTAATGTTAAGTGCATGCACATTATTGTGCAACAGATCTCTTGAACTTTTTCATCTTGCAAAACTGAAACCATATACCCATTGACCACCAACAATCCTCTCCCCTGCCTCACCAGTCCTGTTAACGCCCATTCTACTTTCTGTTTTGATGAGTTAACTACATTAGATACTTCCTATAGGAAGGATCACAAGGATTTGTCTTTTTGTGATTGTCTTACTTCACTTAGCATAGTTTCCTTCAAGGTTCATTCATGTTATAGCATATGAGAGGATTTTCTTATTTTTTTAAGGTTGATTAATACTCTTATTTTACATATATACCACATTTAAAATCCATTCATCTATAGACAGACATTTGAGTTACTTCCACCTCTCGGCTATTGTAAATAATGTCACTGTAAATATGGGTATGCAAGTATCTCTCTGAGATCCTGTTTTTTGTATTCTTTTGGATGTATATCCATACCTGGCTGATCATTTTGAAGGTCTTGTAGCTATTTTAAACATTTCTAGTTTCAGAACTTATTTTATTAAAAATTTGTTTTCATCTCTTTTGGGCTATTACTATAGACTTTAAATATTAACAGACAGATAATCTAACACACAGCAATTCTAAAACAACAGACAAATCTGATTGTTCATTATTTATTTTCAAGGATAAAGGAGTTACCCAAAATTTATTTTGAGTTTTTATTTGTCTACTTAGCTACTTAGTGACAAATTCAATGAAAAATTCCAGTGACAGCTGGCATCTGTTTCTACCCCAAACCCTAGTTTTGCCATTCTGATTCTGTTAGAATAGTCTCAGAAACCTGAACTTACAAGGAATTCCTTGGTAGTTTTCCTCGTCTTTCCTGCCTGTGGAAATTTAAAGAAAATTAAAAGCTGAGTTCAAGAGCTCTTGCAAGGAATAGGGGCAAGACTTGTGGTAAATGCCAGAACAATAGGGGTATAGAGGGCCATTGGAGTTGAACAGCCACTTGAAGAAAAAAGGAAACAACAATGTTAAGCTGTCCAGCAATAGATAAGCACTTTATTATATACTATTTTCTGTCACTTATTCATCATGGCTATAATGTGGAGAATGGATTGGAGACAGGTCATTCACTAAGGTAGAAAACCAAGTTGGGAATAAGGACTAAAGATTTGAGAATAGTGTGAAAATTTTGGATTTGAAACACTTTTGAAAGCTTTAATTAGAGATACAAATAGGCATTTGTCTGAGCTCAGAGAAGACAGAGCAAAGTAAGTCTTTCACATATTTATTTATTGTTCCACTAAACAAAATTTTTAGCACTTATATACTAGGTAGTCTACCATATTTTAAATATTTTTAAATTTTTACAGGTAAATGATAGGCATATATACTCACTGGGTACATGAGATATTTTAATGCAGGCAAACAATGTGTAATGACAACAGGGTAAGCGGAGTGTTATCACCTCAAGCATTTATTTCTTTGTGTTAGGAACGTTACAATTAGACTCTTTTTAAAAAAATGTACAGCAAATTATTGTTGACTTCACTCATCCTGTTGTTCTGTCAAATACTGGATCTTACTCATTCTATCTAACTATAACTTTGTACCCATTACCCATCCTCACTTTCCCCTTCCCCACATTACCATTTTTCCCGGTCTGTAAGGTGTCCAATGAGAAGTCTGCTGCCAGACGTATTGGAGCTTCTTTGTATGTGATTTGTTTCTTTTCTATTGCAGCTTTTAGGATGTTTTCCTTATCCTTGACCTTTGGGAGTTTGATTATTAAATGCCTTGAGGTAGTCTTATGTGAGTTAAATCTGCTTGGTGTTCTATAATCCTCTTGTACTTGAATGATGATCTTCTCTAGGTTTGGAAAGTTCTCTGTTATTATACCTTTGAATAAGCTTTCTACCCACCTTTTAAGGCCAATAATTAGATTTGCCCTTTTGAGGCTATTTTCTAGATCTTGTAGATTTGCTTCATTCTTTTTTTCTTTTCTCTCCTCTGACTGTATATTTTCAAATAGCCTGTCTTCAAGCTCACTAATGCTTTCTTCTGCTTTATTAATTGTTCTATTAAAATACTCTGATGCCTTTTTCAGTATGCCTATTGTATTTTTCAACTCTAGAATTTCTGTTTGACTCTTTTTCACTATTTCAAACTCTGTTAAATTTATCTGACAGAATTCTGAATTCCTTCTCTGTGTTTATCTTGAATTTCTTTGAGTTTCCTCAAAACAGCTATTTTGAATTCTCTGTTTGAAAGGTCACCTATCTCTGTCTCTCCAGCATTTGCCTCTGGTGACTGATCTAGTTTGTTTGGTGAGGTCATGTTTTTTTGAATAGTCTTGATGATTGTGAATGTTTGTTATTGTCTAGGCATTGAATCGTTAGGTATTTATTGTAGTATTTGCTATCTGGGCTTGTTGGTACCCATCCTTCTTGGGGAGGCTTTCCAAGTATTCAAAGGAAATTGAGTGTTGTGATCTAAATCTGTAGTTACTGCAGCTCTATCTCAATTAGAAGGCACCCGATCCCAGTAATGCTGTAACTCTTGAAGACTCATAGATAATGATCTTGGGTAAGAATCAGGAGAATTCCCAGGACTACCAGGCAGACTCTCTTGATTTCTTCTATTACTTTCCTCTATACAAATGGGGTCTCTCCCCCCCCCCTCTCTCTCTCTCTCTCTCTCTCTCTCTCTCTCTCTCTCTGTGCTCAGCTTCTTGGGCTGGGAGAGGGGTAACACAAGCACCCCTATGGCCACCACTACTGGCATTGTGCTTGCTCACAACTAAAGCCAGCAGAGCACTGAATTACACCCAAGGCCCTCAGCGACCACTGCCTGGCTACCACTAATGTTCACTCAAGGCCAAAGGGCTCTCCAGTCAGCAGGTGGCTAATCCAGCCAGGCTTATGTCCCTCCTTTTAGGGTAATGATATGGTTGGGCTGTGTCCCCACCCAATCTCATTTAGAATTGTAGGTCCCATAATCCCCATGTGTCATGGGAGGAACCAGGTGGGGACAACTGAATCATGGGGGCAGTTTCCCTCATCCTGTTCTCATGATAGTGAATTAATTCTCATGAGATGTAATGGTTTTATAAGGGGCTTTCCCTTTCACTGAGCACTCATTCTCTCCCCTCCCACCCTGTGAAGAGGTGCCTTCCACCATGATTGTAAGTTTCCTGAGGCCTTCCCTGTCATGTGAAACTGTGAGTCAATTAAACCTCTTTCATTTATAATTTTATCCAGTCTCTGGCAGTTCTTTATAGCAGTGTGAGAATGGACTAACACAGGTGATGAACTCCACCCCAGCCCAGAGTAGGTTCAGACATGCTAAGGGAGCCAGGACCTGGAGTCAAGTGCCTTAGGAATCTGCTTGGTGTTCATTTCTACTGTGGCTGAGCTTATACCTAAGCCCCTACATAAATTCTTTCCCACTCTTCCCTTTCCTTTCTCTCCTTACAGCTACCACCATCTTAGGCCCATGGCAAGTACTGCCTGGCTATTGCCAATGTTTACTCAAGGCCCAAGGGCTCATGAACCAGGTTGTGGTGAGTGCTGCCAGGTCTGGGTCTCTCCCTTCAAGGCAGTGGGCTCCCCTCTGGCTAAGTGGTGGCTCATAAATGCCATCCATGGGTCAAGGCTTGAAATCATGAAACCCAGGAAGCTGCTTGATGCTCTTCCCCACTATGGCCAATCTGGTCCCCATGCTGGAAGAGAAAGTCCCTTTTCTCTTCCATCTCCTTTCTCATGCAGAAGGAGCCTCTTCTCATAGTCACAACAGCTGTGAATGTGCTAGGTTACAACTGAAGCTAGCACAGCACTGGGCATTTCTCAAGGCCTGTGGCAAATACTAACTGGCTACCACTGCTGATTATTCAGAGCTCCAGGGCTCTTTAGTCAGCAGGTGATGAATCCTGTCAGGACTAAATCCTTTCCTTCAAGAAAGCAGGTTCTCTTCTGGTCCAGGGTGTGTCTAGAAACGTTGTTTGGTAGCTAGGGCCTGGAATGGAGGCCTCAGGGCTCTTCCTGGTGCTCTATTCACTGAGGCTGAGCTGATACTCAAGTCGCAAGACAAAATTCTCTTTACTCTCCCTTCTCTTTTATTCTAGTGGAAGGAAGGAGTATCTCCCAGACTTGCAAGCTGTGCTGCCTGGGGTTGAGGGAGGGGTGATACAGGCACTCTGTTGGCTGGCTCAGCTGCTGTCTCACTAGGTCACGTGAAACCAGTGTGCATGGGCTCTGAGACTAGCACAGCACTGGGACCTGCCCAGGAATTTTAGTATTTGTGGCCTTGACTGCCTTTGACTTTTATTTAGGATCCCAGAGCACTGAAGCCCACAGTGGTAGAGTTTGCCAGAAATCAGATTCCAAGGGCGGGGATGGAAATTTGCCTCTGGCTAGGGCCATTCTAAATGCTCCTCCATGGTCACGAGCTGAGTTCTGCCTCATGTTGCTTTCCGCTATTACAGGGCTGCACTGTGTTCCAATGCAAATTCCCATAATCGTTGTGCCGTCTGTACACCAAGCCCACAGATTCTCCACACCATGTGGCCAGTGCTGGGAGATGGGGGAGTGGTGGCACTGGCAATTCAAGACTATCTTTTCTACCCTCTTCAGTACCTCTTTCCTGGATATGATGATAAAACTAAGTACTGTGGTCTAAGCGTGGTGGCTCATGCCTGTAATTCCAGCCCTTTGGGAGGCCCAGGCAGGAAGTCACTTAAGGTCAGGAGTTCAAGACCAGTGTGACCAACATGGTGAAACCCTGTTTCCACTAAAAATACAAAAATTAGCTGGGCTTGCTGGTACTCGCCTCTTATCCCAGCTACTAGGGAGGCTGAGGCATGAGCATTGCATGAGCCTGGGAAGCAGAGATTGCAGTGAGCCGAGATCGTGCCGCCTCATTCCAGCCTGGGCAACAGAGCAAGACCTTGTCTCAAACAACAAAACAAAGCAAACAAACAAAAAACTAAGTACTGTGATTGCTCACCCTAATTTTTTTATTCTTATGAAGGTGCTTTCTTGTGTGGATACTTGTTCAATTTGGTGTTCCTATAGGGTGGACAATTGCTGGAGAGGTCTATTGGCCATCTTGCTCCACCTCCTCTCCCTCTCCCCCTCTATCCTACTCTGGTAATGCTTATCCAAATAAGGGTTTCCCCAGACTTGTCCAGGTCAATGTCTGAAAGTTTTGATTTGAAAATGTGAAATGTCAGTAGTGTGACTGTGCTGTGACCTGAATGGATTTTAATTGTGAAGTTTTATAGACAGATTAGTGAAAGCCAAATTGTTAAGTGTTGCAGATTGAAGGCCCATATAGAATATTGATGCTAAGGTGTTAAACAATATTTTTGGAAAGTTTGACATTTACTGAACTGAAAAAATCTGATGTATATATTCAGCATCGAATAAAACTGTTTTAAGATAGGGAAGATTAAGTAGAGAAGGTTGATTTTGGAGTAACAATATAGAAGATGGTGGAGAAAGAGATACTTCAGGGAGTAATTCTAGAAGGAGGTGAGAGTGATAGGAAATCATACGACTGATTGTTTTGAAATGAGAAGAGTGCCCAACTTGGATATTATTTAAATATTAACTTCTATTATTATTATATAAAATGATTTGGTGAATAAAATCTCAAATGTAAGTAGAACAACCTGTTTTTGTTAGTGTCTTCTTAGTTTATAATAATAAAATCTTTCTAATATACATAAAATTTGAATTAAAGATACAATGGGCACATATTTAGCCACCACCTACACTCAACAACTTTCAACTTTATGTTTTGCCATTTCTTTTCTTTTTATCTATGAGTCATCTGTCTGTGTAGCATCTATCCAACAATCCTTTCATCCTTCCATCCATCCATCTTCCTATTTTTCTGAATAATTTGAAATTAAGTTATAAACACCACAGCAGTATAACCCTAAATACTTAAGCATATACCTCCTAAAAATTAGACCATTATCTTACATAATAACATATCATTACTTAGAAGAATTAAAAATATTCTAATATTCAGTGTATATCTAGTTCATATTCAAATTTCCTTAATTGCCTCCCTCCAAATTATTTTATAGCTGACTTATTTTGAATCAGGGATGCAACCACAATTCCTGTATCGTAATTGCCTTTATAGCTCCTTTATAGTTCATTTGCAGGAACATGAATGGAGCTGGGGGGCCATTATCCTTAGCAAACTAACACAGGAACAGAAAATCAAATACCGCATGTTCTCACTTATAAGTGGGAGCTAAATGATGAGAACACATGGACACAAAGAGGGGAACAACAGACACTGGGGCCTACTTGAGGGTGGAGGGTGGGAGGCAGGAAAAGATTAAAAAAATAACTATTGGGTACTAAGCTTAGTACCCAGGTGACTAAATAATCAATATGAAAAAACCCCATGACACGAGTTTGCCTATATAACAAAACTGCACATGTACCCCTGAACCTGAAATAATTTTTTCTTTTTGAGAGAGTTTTGCTTTTGCTGTCTAGGTTGGAGTGCAATGGCACAATCTTGGCTCACTGCAACCTGTCTCCCAGGTTCAAGCGATTCTCCTGCCTCAGCCTCAGGAGTAGCTGGGATTACAGGCGCCTGCTACCATGCCAAGCTAATTTTTGTATTTTTAATAGAGACAGGGTTTCCCCACTTTGGCCAGGCTGGTCTCGAACTCCTGATCTCAGGTGATCTGCCTGCCTCAGCCTCCCATTGTGCTGGGATTACAGGCATGAGTCATTGTGCTCAGCCAAAAATAAATTAAAAATAAATAAAATGATCAATTTCACTTATTTTTTTTCAGATATATTTGCAATAACTATATTATGATTCTTCTATTGGTCAGAAATCCTCCAGGAAACATGTATTTAACCTGGGCATTTTGAGAAGTTAAAAAGACAATGTACAAAATGTGGACAAGGCTTAAGGAAATCAAGGAAAAATAGTATGAAATCCTGGGCTTTTAACATAGGGGCAGCATCACCAACCCAGGGAAGGGGCAAAGAGAAGGAATAATTACTAGAACACAGAGAGGGTAGTTTTATGGTGAGGACCAACAGGGAGGAGCTGCGGTTTTGGAGAGTAATACAGCCAATCCAAAATAGCCCAGTAGGAGAGTCTTTGGGCTAGTGGGGATAAGTGCCCCAATCTGATTTCCTTACTAACATTCTCTAATCTTCCATTTGGCCAAACCCAAATGAAAAACCATAGGGTAAGGAGGCTTGAAACCTTTACGAGGCAGCTCTCCTAGGGCACAGAGCAAGGAAAAGAAGACAGGGGGAGTCAACGGAAGGCACCCATCTCAATTTTAAAAATGTAGTCTCTTAGTGGTTATTTCATGCTTTATTTTCCTGATCAGTTTACCTAGTGATTATCCTGTTTTGCAATTTTTTTCCTTTTTTTTGAGACCGAGTCTCGCTTTGTCACCTAGGCTGGAGTGCAATGGCACAATCTTGGCTCACTGCAACCCCCTGAGTTCAGGCAATTCTCCTGCCTCAGCCTCCCGAGCAGCTGGGATTACAGGCGTCCACCACTGCGCTGGGCTAATTTTTGTATTTTTAGTAGAGATGGGGTTTTGCTGTGTTGGTCAGGCTGGTTTCAAACTCCTGACCTCAGGTGATCAGCCTACCTCGGCCTCCCAAAGTGCTGGGATTACAGGTGTGAGCCACTGCACCCAACCTGCAAATTTTTTTTTTAACTTATTTATTCCACTGCCCTTCTGTTTCCAACCTTATTAAATTTTGCTTTTATACTTATTATTTCATTTCTACTTTTTTGGTTTACTTTTTGTTTCTTTTTCTCACCTTCCTGCTTGGACGATTAACTAATTTTTATTAATTCTTTTAGTCCTATTTTTTTCGGTAATTAAGGCTATGAATTTTTCTGTGTGCAAACTGTATCCTGAGACCATTTTTGTTGTGTGCTTTTCAAATCTCTTCCTTTGGACTTCCTGGGCTTATAATTTTATAATTGCAGATATTGCAAATTGTGAACAAGCCTTTTAAGGGAACACCAAAAATCAGAAATACTTTTTCGTATGTCAACAAATAATTAAAGAATGAGTACAGGCCGGGTGCGGTGGCTCACGCCTGTAATTCCAGCTAAGGCAGGTAGATCACTTGGGAAGCTAAGGCAGGTAGATCACTTGAGGTCAGGAGTTTGAGACCAGCCTGGCCAACATGGCGAAACCTCTTCTCTACTAAAAATACAAAAATTAGCCAGGTGTGGTGGTGCGTGCCTGTAATCCCAGTTACTCAGGAGGCTGAGGCAGGAGAATCACTTGAACCCAGGACGTGGAGGTTGCAGTGAGCTGAGATCATACCACTGCACTCCAGCCTGAGCGACAGAGCTAGACGCTGTCTCAAAAAAAAAAAAAAGAAAGAAAAAGGGAAAAAGAGTACAAAGTAAATAGCCAGTCCTACAGTTAGGAAAATTGGTGCTGGTGGGTTGTGATACAACTGGCAGTGACAATATTATAAGATAGAATGAAAAGGAACTATGGCTCAAGTAATCTTGGTAAAAGTGACAACAAAATGCTCAGGAAGTTGCATTAGATGCCTGAACTCTGGCTCCAGTGATATCATGATACTCTATGAAAGTATAGCAAGAAAAACTATTATCCAAAATGTGATAGGAAAAGAAATGCTGTATTTCTTAGTACTTTATAAAATATGTGATTTTCCTTATACCTATGCACTATTATATTCATAAATCAAGTATTAAAACTAGACATTTGAATACATCAAGTCTGTCTCCCAAAAGTTTTTATATATTCAAGTTGTAAGAAATACATTTTTTTTTGGTGTGTATATGGGGAGTGGTTCTCCTAATTGGGAAAAGAAGATCATAACCTTAATTTGGGATTCCTTTAAGAGCATGACTTTAAATGTGAGTTCTGTCCCTTACAAACTGTTTTCTTTGGGAAAGTTATGTAACTTCCTAAACCATACTTACCTCATTGGTAAGTTGGAAATATTGGTAGTTTCTGTCCTATAAGAATGTTGTTAGAACTAGAAGTAGTTTGACATGTAAAGTACTTATCATAGTGTTTGATGCATATAAATTAATTGGTATATTAATTAGATGTTAATTAGTATATGATTATTATTGTGTGTTTGTTTCTGCTTTCACCCTTTCTCATACTGGGGCTCCATGGATCCCAGGACCTGAACTTACTCTATTATAATCTCCCAGCAGAGTGCTGAGCACAGAGTAGTTGCTCCATAAGTATTTTTTTGAGTCATTTCTTTACTCCATGATAGTAAAGGACAGTGTAAGGCACAAATTTAGGGATGGGGAAGTGAGGAAGGAAGAACAATAAATGATACTTCAAGAATTACAATGGAAATGCACACTAATTAAGCAATTTTAGGGGAACCCATTAGACTACAACTAATAGAGGTGCTAATGCAGGCAGCATGATGGAGTTAATGGAGGCAGAAAGAACAAATGCTTTGGAGTTAAACCTACATTTTAATTCGATTTTTGTTCACTTTCAAGCTGTGTGTCCTTGAGGAAGTTATTTGACAACACTGAACTTCCATTTAAATGTCTATTATAAATTTAAAAAATAAAAGAATATTAAAATGGTAATTAAAATGTCTAGTGCATGGTATTGTTCTGAGGATTAATTGAGATATTATGTGTCTGTTTCTCTGTGTCTGAGTAGTCCTTAGAGTAATGCATAGCATATAGTAAGCATCTGATAGGTGTTTCTTCTAAGAATTTGCTTGAACTTAAATACAATGTAGATCCTAGTTTTAGTTAAACTTAGTTGATAAAGAAGTTGTTCTGTGACAATGAGCTAAGAGAGGTCCTTTAGTAATTTTTCATCAAGTTCATCGTATAATTTTTATTCTGTTTTCAAATATTTTTCCTGTAATCTACAAGGTGACATCCAATTTTGATGAGGAAGATTTTATTTTTCGTAATTCAAATGCTCAAAAGAAAAGAGAATATAAACCATAATGTACTTCCTATGAGTTGCATTGGAAAGAAAACTAATATTTTTGCTGTTAACACTAATATATGGAAAGTTGTGATCCTTCAGACCAAAAAATGACGCCGTTAGGCCACAGAGTTGCTTGACACTAGACATGTGCATTTGTTCAGCTCTCCTTAAGCCAAACACGCTTTCTCATTTATTGTATTTTTCATTTAAAATATTTTGGTTTATCTTTTTGGGCTATATTAGATATATAAATAGGCTTTCTTAAATAAATATCTTCCCCAAATTCAGTTACTACACTTTGGAAAACATACCTCTGTTGCTCTTTTAATGTGGCAGAATTGCCCCCACCAAAAGATGATAAATCACTGTGTTAATAGTCTGAGCAATCATTTGTCATCTGTGAAGTAATTATGCTGAGAAACAGCTGACAGAATCCACCACTTTTTTGTAATGGCATCAACGTTTTGTTACAAAGCAAGCAAACTCTTCACAACTAAGCCCAACTAATGAGTATGTGTCAAAAGAAAGTGTGTTTCTGGAGCAGAAACTCAGGTGAATTTTTCCCTACCCTAGACATTTTTTTACTTTCCCTAGACATTTTTTACATTGATGAATGAGAAGCTGCCATTGTGCTCTATAATTATTTTCTGAAGAGTTATTTACTGACTGTTGAATACACTTCCAAATATTGATTATCTTGAAAGGATACAGTGAGCGTTCATAAAATGCTCTTCTACTTCATTAAGCTTTAGAAGTTTAAGAAATGGTGAAACGAATTTCAAACTCAGTCAAGCAAAGAACATAGAGAAGGCCAAGATGTCTGGTGTTTAAAGGTTCCGAGAAACGTGTAACTCCTGAGGAATCAATATATGCTTATTGAAAGAAATAAAAAATCTTCATAATTTGAAGTACTGATGGAGGAAAGGAATTGAACAAGTGCAAAGTGAAAAATTAAGTGATAATTCATGCTGAATTGCAATGTACAATATTTTTCAAGAAAACAAAATATACTTGCAAAGTTCACTGGAATATAATTAGGGTGGTAATATTTAGAGTTTCATAAGTTAATAAACTTAGTTTTACTTATTTGAAAATAACTTTGGGAAATGGGGGCTATAAAATGTTTTTTCATTATAGGTCTACATATTTAGTTTTTCAAGCTAAATGGAAACATATATACACACATGCATGTGCGTGCACGTGCACGCGCGCACACACACACACACACACACATAGCCACGGCAAATTAAGGCTATAGTTGCCAAATCTCTAACTCTACTCCAGGATTATAGATTGATAGATTGTTCTCTTATTTTTTTCAAAGTTCCATTTACATTTTCTCTCCATAGGTTTGGCACTGCTGGATTTTATCAATATACTGTTCTTATTAAAAATTATTGTCACTAAAAATTAATGCATTAATGGTATAATTTTTACTCTAGACATTTATAATACTTTTTTAACCCTACAAATGGGCTTTTTAATATCACCAGTCTATTCATAGCTATCCACTCACAGGATTCATTTAGGTTTTTCTCCTCAACAGGCAATTTATAACACCACATTGGAAACTCCTAGGGTATGGTACATACTTCATAGCCTTGGAAAGAATGATGAATTGATGGATGGAAAAAAAAGGAGTGGCATATTCAACAGGGCAACTTAAGACAGGGAGTCTCTGAAAACCCTGAGACAGTTTCAAATCAAGCCTGACATCTAAGTTAGTTAGCAAAAATATTCAATTATTAGTTTTCTGAAAAATTATTCAGACTCTTTAAATGGATGTAACCTAAGGTGGAGTAATAGGCAAAGATAACAGGATGAGGAGTGTGAGTGGTGGTTCCTAGAAGGCCTTGGACCATATGAGTTATCTTCATAGCTTGTGCAGGCGTGACCCTCTTCAAAAGGCTTTGGTTCAGAGATCATAGTAAGAAATAACATGAAGTGGCCATTGGAAGAGGTGTGTTAAAGTGGCTCATCCTGTGCTCTGGATCAGCACCATTACCTTCTGGGAACCCACATGGACAAGGGCTATGTTTAGCATCAAGCACCCTCTTTAGTGACAGATCTTCTAAACATTGGATCCCATGACAACTTAAATCATAGATAAAAGCTGCCATTGAAGATTAGTGTGTGTAAAACCTTTGATATAAATCAAATGCATTAAACCAATAAACCAATGCATTCCTGTCAGATATGAGGAAAGCCAGGCTCAGGGAAATTAAATTAAAAGGTCACACACTCATATACTGAGTGATGCAAACGTAAATCCTTATCCTCTAACTCCTGGTCTTGAATTTCTTTGTGTACATATCATGCTTTCGATTTTCTGGAAAGAATATTAATTCTGTGTACCAGTTCATTCACAGCTTCTTTAATGCTGTTATTACTACTATTAACTCTGCTACTAATTTTAGGTAATACTTTTAAGTACTCACTATATGTCAGGCCCTATCAGAAGTTATTTACATATGTTAGCTAATTTAATCCTCACAAAAACTTCAGGATAGATGGTATTATAATCCCCATTTTACAGGTGAGGACATTGAAATTCAAACAGGTTACGTAACTTGCTCAAGGTTATAGTGCTGGTGATTATTTTAATAAGTAAATCTCCTAAACATTTAGATATACACTCTGATTAAAATCATGACAAGAGGAATTGTAATAGATTTTGTGATCTGTCTCTGTTTTGGTTTTTCTCTTTCTTACGTGTGCGCATGCGCACCCCCCCCCCCCGCGCCCCGTCAGTGATGCGTGTTCAAATTGTGACTGAGACTGTTAAAGTCTATTCTTGAAGGACTTGTGCAGTAAATTTCTTTGGTGAGCAGGACTGTGTTGCTTCTACAATGGTTTCAAGAATATTCTTTTAACCCTGTATTATTGCTTCTCTTTACTATCTCTTTCTTCTTTTTGTTCTCCTCTCACCTACCTCTGTTGCTCTCTGCCATCTCTATGCTTCTCCTCTCACATCATTTCTTCTTTCTTCTTTTCTTACAGGTTTTCTCATCAGAATTTTTATGCTCCTCCCCCTCTAAGTATTTCCTATATAATCATCTGGTTCATTTTTTTCCTATGAGTTAAATTTCTTAGTTTGTTTTGTTTTGTTTTGTTTCTTTTTACTGGAGAAATAACTAAAATGCTGAATCAGTCTTTCAAATAACTTGCTGGGTTTTTTATTTTGAATGTTAGACATTAATTACAGTAGAGTACCCTGTCTTACTCATAACAAATGCAACCAAAAACCTTTAATTCTTATCTGCTCAAACCCATGTCTTCTGAAGATGAGTGAATTTGTTCACAATGCTGAAAAGCAGATGTTATTTCTTGCTTTCCCTATGCCGGTTTTTTTTGTGTGTATGTTTATTCTGTTTCAGCATTTTGATGTGCTATAGCTTTCATACATAACAGTGCTCGAGAAAACCAAAACACATGCACCATGGAAAGGATGGAAATGAAAAACTCTTCAAATAATGCTTCCAAAGGAATTGTGACAAGGAAAAAAATCACTCAGAGGAAGACAACTCTTGTTATATTAATAACTCATAAATATTTTGATAGATTTGAAGGTTGGATTGGGGCGATATTAACTCAAGACTGTTCTAATAAGGATGTGAAACAGAAAATGAGAATGGTTTTGAATTAATTACCATATGATAGTTTCTCTATGAAAAATGATGCATGAATGTTTGTAAAAAGATACAAGACATGAGAAATTCATCAGCTTGTGTTCTTTCACATTTGCTTTCTAAAACTGAAGTATTAAGAAATATCCAAAAGAAGAGGTGAGATAATTCTTCAAATGAATACTATCAGTCACTTTAAAAGATTCAAAAATTGTATGAAAATTACTTAAAGAATGATGATAAAGAGCAGAGGAAGGGATAATTTTTCTTGAAACGCTGCTTATAGGGAGAGATAACATGGCAATTACTGGAGGCTAAAATGGTCTGACCTTTTGGAACAGGGGGTGATGAGAGTTAGATACCCCAGAGCTATATTGGGGGGAATCAGTCAACAGATGTTTCTAGCATCATTTGGCAAATGTAAACTTCAAATTGTTACTTAGAGCTGAGGTGGGCGGCATGGTAACAGAGAACAGAAGTGTTAGAAGTAGCTACTGGCCGCCCTCATCTGGAATAAATTTGCATAGGCTTCTGCAAGTGTTTGTGAATTAACAGCCATTTTACTAGTTTTGACAAACAGAGATTCTAAGGAGAACTAGTAACTAATTGGATTGCTGGTGGTGTGAGAAGAGAAAAGGAAGATTCAATGTTTCCTCTGTCCAGAAGAGGAGTTTTAATCTGTTAATAGCATGATATTTAAGAGTTTGTTTTTAAAGGTTGTTCATTCTTAGGGACAACTTGTTAATTAAATTAGAATTTTGAAAACTATTTTGGAGAGATAGGGAGATCTTTATTATAAAGAGAATATTGTATAACAAAATGTACAAAAAGTAATTTATGTGTTTATTCTTCTTCACATTTGTTTTAGAAGGAAAGAAGAGTCATCAAACATCTTTACTAATTGTTCGGAATATCTAAATTTATAAATTGTAAATACTGAGATTTTATATCAGTAAAATGTCTCACATTACTATTCCAAAAATATCAGTCATTGAATCTGAAACTTTCTGTGAAGTATGCAGGTGGCAGGTATAATATTTATTTTACCCAGGAAAAAATAATTGCCCAAATCGCTTATTGAATTCAGAGCTGTGTGTAAGCTCTCACACTCCTTTGCAATGTTATTTCTCAGGGGTATGTTGTATCTACTAGTTTTAGAGGCTTTTGCCAAATTCAAATGTTCAAAGAGGTGTGACACAATTATTGAACATTACTTAAAATCAAGGGATTCAGTGCTTTCATAGAAGGATTGCAAAAAAGAAAAATGTATGTCTATAAAAGTTTTAGATAAGTGATTGAATTAACCTATTAGATGATTCTTTCCAAGGCTGGAGAGTCATGCTTTAGAGAAGATAGAGTATGTTGATACAGAAAATTAATATATGATAACAATGACCCTGAAAATCAATGGAGAAAATATGGATTAGGTAGTGAATGACATTAATAAAACTTATTTTATATAAGACATATACACAGGTATAGGCCTATGTTCAAGCTCATCAAATTGTATATATTAAATGTGCAATTTTTGCATAATATACTTCAAAGCTGTAAAAAACTATATACAGTCACTATATGTAATATATAACATATAATCAATTATACATATTATATGTATATATATAATTAATGTGGGTTAAGGTTTAAATATGAGAGGTAAAACCATGAAATGAACAGAAGAAAAGCAGAACAGTGTTTTGGAGACCTAGGAATGGGAAGAACTTCTTCAATAAAACGAACATACAAATGTGCTTTGGAGAGCACACTCTTAACAGCCATTCTGAAAAAAAAATGGTAACACTTAGTGAAATTAAGTGCATGCATATCCTATGAGCTTGCATTTCTATCTGGGATATGTAGCTCAGATGATTCTTATAGCAGTCTATTAAGAAAATGTTTACATGGAAATTTGCCATATAGTTGTTTTCAGTAACAAGAAGTTGGAGACAACTAGATCCCAACCTCGGAGGGAAGTGATAAGCAAAATGTGGTTGATACATGCTATGGATTGCTATGGAGTAGTTGGAAACAACAGACTAAATATGTCTACATAGTTATAAATAGCTGTTAAAAACAATAGTGCTGAGTTAGACAATAAGAGAAAACGAATTAAAATGTATGCTTATAATACAGTACACATTGTAAAAGTAAAAACTTCAGCTGAATTAAATTTAAAGAAGTTTAATTGAGCAATGAATGGGCAGGGCCCAGAATCATAGGAGATTCAGGGGAGACTCCAGTGCAGACACATGGTGGAAGAAGATTTATAGACAAAAAAAGGGAAGTGAGGTGCAGAAATTAGAAGTGAGGTACGGAAACAACTGAATGGGTTACAGTTCAGCGTTTGCCTTAATTGAACACAGTTTGAACACATGATAGTGTATGAGTGGTTGACGTATGGCTGGTGGGATGGCCCAGACCCAGCCACTGTTACAGGTGTACACTCCCAAGTTAGGTTCTCAATCTTGTCTACCTATTAAGTTAGGTTGTAGTTCGTCTACAAGCACTCAAATATAGAAGTATGGAGTCCTTCTCAGGCCATATTTAGTTCGCTTTAACAACATAAATAACAGAATGAATATCTAACATATTAGAAAGGTAGTCAATAGCAGGACATAGAGAAAATGAGGATAAAGAGAATAAATACATAAAACAAGAGACTGGTCCTCCAGGAATGAATGATGATGTTCTATGAATTATGAAGTATGATTAATAAATATCCTGCACACAAAAAACAAAGCAAAGCTAAACAAACAACCTAATAATTAATGACTTGTAAATGCAGATAAACTAAGTATTATTTGGACAAGAAGAGATTTGTTTATTCTGATGACTTGGGCAAAAGCAGATGGCATGATGAACAGGAGCATCCCAGTAGACTGGGGAAAAGAAAAAGATGCAGCATAAAATAAAACTGGGCTTCCATCCTGCATTCTGGCAAAACTAAGCTTTAAGAATTACTCTGGGCCTGTTTCCTGATCTGTACATGGGCATGATAATGTACCTCACACATGTTATAATATTGTTTTATGCATTTAGAGGGTCAGAAAACATTATTGCAAATATTTGCAATCCATAAGTGGGCTTTTAAACCGTGGCTTCAGTTATTTCATGTACACTACTAGCTTGTAAATCTGTCCAGCTGCAACTGTCATTTGCTATCTAGAATCATATCAGACAGACCTCAATTCACAATAGCTCAACTTAAGATTTTTTTGGTGTTTAGATGGTGTGAAAACCACATGCATTCAGTAGAAAGTATACTATACTCTATCAAGAAGCTGAGCAGTGGTACTGAACTACAGCTCCCACTCAGCTATGTGATCCCAAGGGTAAAAAAACTGATATTCTACAGTGTGCTGTGTTGCAAGATGATTTTTGCTTAACTATAGGCTAATGTAAATGTTCTGGGCATGTTGAAGGTAGGCTAGGCTGTGATGTTTAGTAGGTTAGGTGTATTAAATGCATTTTCCACTTAGATATTTTCAACTTACAATTGGGTTGGTAGAATGCAACCCTATCATAAGTTGAGGAGCATCAGTATTTACCATTTAGCTTGATATCTCTGCTTAGATATCCAACAGACACCTAACAGTCAGAATGCCCAAACCGAATCATTATTCTCAGCCCTTAACTGTTCTTCCTTGTTTTCCCTCAGTGAATGATATTACTATCCACATACTTCCTAAGACATACTCCAAAATCTCACCAGTCTCTTCTCATTTCCCTTCTCTTCCAAATAATAATGATGTCCTATTAATTATAATTTCTTAATTGCTTTACATCATCCTCAAAACATTTAATTATGGCACCACTATCAATTGTTTAAATTACCTCTAAAAACTTCTAAAATTGACCTCCTTTATGAAATCACCCTTTTCGGGGTGATTTAGATGATCTTTCTAAATGCAAGTGGCATCACTTCACCTCCTGCTCAGAATCCTTCCATGACTCCCCATAATGCATAATGTCTAACTCCATAGTTCATTATAACCTGCTTACTGTCCTTTTACTTTCACAAGTGTCTTTCAAAACAGCAGATCATGGCACTTTAGTGGATCATGTCTTTTATGTTAGTGGGTGTTTACCCATACTTTTAAATAAAATACAATAAGAAGAGAAAATAGAGTGCATTGCCTATAAGTGGCTAAGTATTATGGCATGGAATTTTGATTCACACATCCACCCATACATTCACATGCATATATACATACATAAACACATAGACATACACCTACATATTAAGTATATCTGTGAAGTTTATTTCTTATCCTGACACCGAGAAGCCTCTGTCTTACTGCCATTTCTCTGTGCCAACCAACTGAAATGGACTGCTTGCAGCTCCCTCAATACAATATGGTTTTTCTTCTTCCTTCAGGGATTTCTATTTCTATTTCTGTTCTATTTCTATTTCCATTCCTGAAATGACTCTCTCCACTTGACCTGCAAAACTCTTACTCTTTCTTTATTGATTTATCTTCAGAGTTATCTGTTCCGGGAGGTTATTTTTGATCCTCACATAGCCCTCAAAACAAGAGATAATATCATTTCTATGTAACCCTATACTATTCAGTTTTTATATCCATTTGCTCTCCATTACACTATATTGTAATTTCCTGTTAAGGGATTATCTTCTCATTAAATTGATAGCCCCCTGAAGACAAAAATGTGTGTTGCTATCATCATTTTGATTTTATCTTCAATAAAATTGATGGATCAGGCAAGATAATCTCCAAAATCCTTCCCAGCTTTAAATTTGTGCTAATATACTTCTTAGATTTGATATTTTGGAGGACATTTATGATAAATTGCATAGGCATTGATAGAACCAATTTGGCCATCAATATTACTATCCTACTGTTTAAGATTTGGCTGCTTAGACATGTTTGTGTCTGTTACTGACTGAATCTCATACAGTTGTGGTATGGGATGATTTTCCTAATTGTTCCTAATATCTGAAATGGAAGAAAAAAACACTAAGCTTCTAGGATTGCATTGATTTCTTCTAGGCTCTTTCTATGGATCTGTAAACATGCCAATAAAATGTAAAAACTCACTCAGCCATATGCCTCCAAATATCTAGTTGTCTGGCATAATGAAGACATCTCATCTCATTGCCATTTCTGTTTTAATACAGATGTTCAATATTTTATATGCATACACTTAGTGCCCATGTACCAAGGATATTTTGAATGATAAATGATATTTTTCTCAACATCCAGTCATCCAAATACCTAATGAACTAACCTTCTCCTAGTATTTTCAATAAACTGAAGTTATCATGTTTCTCTAAGGGAATTTTGCAACTATGGAATTAATGACTATGCCAGAGCCACCAATTTTATTAAGGCCAAGAGCAAAAGGGGAAAAAACTTAAGAAAACTAACTACTTACCTAATGAAAACAAATCAATGGTAAGAGAAAGGACATTGTTGTAAATGCCCTAGCTCTGTTGACTAACCATCCCATTTTTCTTTTTAGAAGGAAAAAAATTTCCAAGAGAATCCTTTGAAGCAAGCGATTTATTTTTTTTGAATTTTGCTAATATGTTTTAAATTCTAAGCTTATATTACCATATATCATTAGAAATCCATTCACTTTTATAATTCTAGTTTTAAAATGCCTTTGTAGTTCAGTTATCACTTTATGTCTTAGATTCATTCAAAGAACTGTAGGAGCTTTGAATTAGAATTCTCGTCCTCTCTTGTCATCTTGCTTCCTGAAGCTGCCATCCTCTATCCAGTTCTTTCTCCGGATCACACCCTCTCCTCCTTCCTTCCATAAGCGCTGTCTCTTATCTCCTGTCTTCTCTGAAGTTAAAGCCATTATCCGTTTCCTCTGAAGAAGCTGGGAGACAGCTAAAAAATACTTGTTTCATTTTGCCTTAATCTCCATTCACTCAATGATGGACTCAATAAATGTTTATTGAGCACCTGCCATGTGATGGGCTGTGTTCTAGGCCCTTAGGCTCAGTGAAACAAATAAAAATGCCTGCTCTTGGCCGGGTGTGGTGGCTCACACCTATAATCCCAACACATTGTGAGGCTGAGGTGGGTGCATCACCTGAGGTCAGGGCAAAACCCCATCTCTACTAAAACTACAAAAATTTGCTAGGCACGGTGGCATGCGCCTGTAGTCTCAGCTATTCGGGAGGCTGGGGCAGGAGAACTGCTTGAACCCAGGAGACAGAGGTTGCAGTGAGCCAAGATGGTGTCACTGTACTCCAGCCTGAATGACAGAGCAAGACTCCATCTAAAATTAATTAATTAATTAATTGATTATTTTAAAAGCCTGCTGTTATGAAGCTTACATTCCAGTGGACTGTGCCTGCCTTTATATAATCTAAATGGTCTATTAGTGGACATTTTAAAATATAAGTACCCTCTACCTGTACGATAAATTCAGAAAGTATTTCACTCAGGAAGACTAGATTTAGTGAATTTGAAAAGCCATATTAGTTAAAGTTTAGTGATACTAAGATACAGGGAGGTAGATTAAGGATTAAGAATTCTCTTTGTATTCCCATGACCATGATGTTTAATATTTTACTATTACTAATGAATATTATTTATCTGAACAGTTGGTTTAGTAAAAAAAAACTTTGACGGGTGGAACATATTTACAGTTAGAAGATCTGGATCCCAGCTGCAACATTCCCTATTCATAATTGGACAATTTTATGAAAGCCAACTCTTTCATTATGCTTGTGGAAACTGGATTTCTCTCTCCTTATTAACAGAGTGATAAGATTCTTAGAATGTAAAATAATTAGGGGAACATGTAGAAGGGAATTTCTGTTCACTTTAGTCATCGTTCATGCTATATTTCTGAGAGTTTGATAGTTTATTTTAACTTCCTTTTAAACCAGTTCAAAGATGGGAATTTTATTTTTTTAATATAAAACTTTATTTTGGCTAGGTGCAGTGGCTAATGCCTGTAGTCCCAGCACTTTGGGGATGCCAAGGCGGGCAGATCACCTGAGGTCAGGAGTCCAAGACTAGCCTGGCCAAAATGGTGAAACACCGTCTCTACTAAAAACACAAAAAAATTAGCTGGGTGTGGTGGCACATTTCTGTAGTCTCAGCTACTGGGGAGGCTGAGACAGGAGAATCACTTGAACCCTGGAGGTGGAGGTTGCAGTGAGCTGAGATTGTGCTATTGCACCGCAGCCTGGGTGACCAAAGCAAAACTTGTCTCAAAAAATAAAAAACACTTTAATGTTAGCATTACAGTTGTTTCCTCCACTGACTTAAAATCTGCCTTCCTAAAATAGTCACTTACTGGTTCAAGTTCTTTGATGTATACCACATGACAGCTTTTCCTGAGGCTTGTCTTACTCAAGGTGAACACTTTCTATCCCCCTCTTTCCTTTCTTAGCATAGTGTCTAGATCTCCCCTCAATTTGGATGCATTCCTTTTTAGACTTTCTATAGTTCAACCTTCTGGTAAACCATGGAATATGGAGCTATACCTATCATCCTAGATGTGGTCTGTCTAATATAACTCTTACCACCAAATTTTCAACACTCTGTGTACGTATATGTCCTACACATGTGCTATTTGTTCATAAATTATTCCCCATTAAGTCCCAGTACACTGATCTTGTGGTGAGCGATGCATACACATACCACTTAGAAATATTAGGTTATGTTTGATTGCAGTGTCAAAAAGCAAAGCCAACATTAGGGTTAAATCCACATGGTCTGTGGTGACTTTATTTTTAATTATTGCCACAGAAATTCTCTGTGCCAACTACCTTGTTGAGCACTTACCAACTACAACAAGAGCTGACAAGGAAATCTACACCTCCATCTCCACTAAAAGATAGGAAAACAAAGTGTTTCATTTGTACATAAGGGGTGAGGAGGATAAAAATGTATCCGTTAAGGGTAGTCTCAAATTCAAAACAAGGGAGCTTTAGTCTTTAGCTTAATTGTTTCTTACTATGTTAATCTTATGTTCCAAAGTTAAAGCCAGAACTTGAAGACCAAATCAGCAGAATCCTGAAAGACCAGTAAGTGGCTGAGTAGTTAATTAGAAAAATAAATTACTCTCCTTGAAGAAGACATGCATAGTATAACAGACATCGCTAAAGTGTGTTTTTAATGGTCATCAAAATGACAAAGCCAAGAAAAAAAACCTTAAAAAGTTATAAACCATCATCGTTAAAAAGCATCAGTTGTAGGCAACAGAATAAAAACAACTGTGTAACTCTGAGGAAAAATATGCTATTTGTTCGTGAATATACTATATTAATCTGCATTTGAAGAAACCATCACTCTGAATTGTATCACTGAAATGGTGTAGTCCGTTGTGAGCAGATATCTGTTTTTAGTTCTTTTATTATTGCATTTTGTCAAAATACCAAATATGTTTATGAAGACAGAGCTGTAATAGGGTCCTGTGGGGGATAAAATTCTTATAAACTGATAGCTAGTACTGAACTTAGATCTCTACATGTATCTATTAGAGGGTGTTTATGTCGAGGAAAGATTCTTTTTTTTTTTTTGCTGAAAGAGAAGAGAGGCTTTTCTTTTTGACGCCTAAGAGTAGCAGTTGGCATAGAAATGGTGAATGATGGCAATGGAGGGATAGGACAGTGGCACTTCTATCACTTGCTTAGACAGATTTCATTTTTTTTTGGTAGATTTAATGTTATAGCAATATAGAAACTAATAATTTTTAAAAATGGAAACCACTCAAATTGTCACCAAAAATAATCAGTGTTAGTATTTTGAGAGACATCTTTTATACAAGCATAGAGTTAGAAAAATGGGTAGGGAGATAGAAATAATTATGTAAAATATATTATTCTAATTTAAATAAAATATTAAAATTTGGATTTATTTTACTGATGATAAAGAAAATGGAGTGAAACTGAACCTATCTATATTCTTCAATATAAGATGTACTAGTTCCTAAAATATCCACTTAAAATTGACAGAAAAGGTTATAGAAATGAAGCAGTTTTCATCGTGCCATTTTAAAAAGCTAGCTTTCAATTTTAGATGGTATTAGTTTACTGTGTTCTATAAAAGATGAAGTACTTATTTTTAAAACTTTACCTTTCAATTGTGCATATATTTTAATTTGGCCAAGATTTACAGTAGAATCTTTAACTTGGACACTGATTTTACAAGTTAACCTTTAATCTTCACAATCACGAGTAAATTTATTAACATTTATTGTGTTTACAGATGCTTGATATATAAACAAATCAGATAAATTCTGTAGGCAAGCGGGAACTCTTTAGAATTCTTTATCCCTTTTCCATCCACCACTGGATTTTTTTTTTAATTCCCAGAGAGCTGCATAGTGAATAAATGTATAATATTAAAACAGAATGGAATCAACCTTGCAGGAGAAGAAAAATGTTTTTGAATTCTCTGCCAATTCCTTATTCACAATAAGTATTTGATAAGTAGCTTAAAGGCAGAATTGTTTGCATACCCAGTTATCTGCATACAGATTTCCTTTAGTTCCTTCCTTTTGTCAAAGGAGTAGTTTTCAAGTCAGTGTTACTCTTTATAATATTTAATATATAAGGTTGGAAACACAAAATCATGTGTGTTGAACTCTTTTAGAGGTTTTAAGGATTTTTGAGGTTAATTTTTGCATTACTATGACTTTTATCTTACACACGTATTAGCATCCAAGTTGAGAAGTCACAGTCCTATATGACACTTAATGGATATGTATATATACATACATGTAAAAATATGTTCATGTATACATGAGTGTGTATGTGTATATATGTTCATGTGTATATGTGTGTGTTTGTATATGTGTGTGTATATTAATGACTCTGGTCTTCTAAGCTTGGTTGCATATTTAGTTTCAATGTTTCGCATCACTCCATTTTATCACAGTTATTCCACTCCTGAGTCATTTTATTTTGCTTCATCTTTTGGTTTCCTGAACTTTTATGTGGAATAGTTTTTCAAAAAGTGTCTTGAGAAGCTGACTTCTTTAATGTTTAAAAATGTCTTCCTGTTACTGATCTTTTTAAACAACAATGTGTCTGGGTATCCTAGCTTGATCCTTAGAACTCATAGTGCGCCATTGCCCTCTGACATTAACTACTCATGTGGAGACTCTGAGGCCTGTCTGCATTTCCCCTTGATAGGTGACTTGATTTCTTCCGGGATGTCTAAAAATTATTTATATTTGAAAGTTTATTTAATCTTTACATTAGAACCTCAACAAATTTTTGCTAATGTGACCTTCAAAGAGTCTATTCATCACCCTTTTACATATTTCCAATAGTTATCGCTCTTACTTCTAGTTTTATGTTTGAATACAGTTTTATGTTCAAAGTATTGGATTCATTATTTTTGGAGTGTCAATTTTCATACAGGAAATTTACAGTAGTTATCCTCTGTAGATTTGAATACCAGATATTGAAATTGTCTTTTTGTTCTTCTAAAATGGGAATGGCAACTTGGTTAGATTTAGATTTTAAAATGTCATCTAACACCTCTTACTATGTTGTTTTCTGCTACAGGGAAATAATCAAACATATACCACACTAGATATAATAGTATAATGGACCTTATGTATCCATTAGTCAGCTTAAACATTTATTATCAATACATAATAGATGCTTCAGGCCATGATGCAGGAAGAGGCACTAGATTTGCCTTTCTTCCATATATATGAG
The DNA here is from genome assembly GCA_036589455.1 of Ateles fusciceps. Lineage (NCBI taxonomy): Eukaryota > Metazoa > Chordata > Mammalia > Primates > Atelidae > Ateles > Ateles fusciceps. The sequence goes on from JAZHEH010000145.1 coordinate 519,811, forward strand.
TATGTTCTTGCACTGCTATAAAGAAATACCTAAGGCTGGGTAATTTATAAAGAAAAGAGGTTTAATATGTACACAGTTCTGCAGGCTATACAGGAAGCTTCTGCTTCTGGGGAGCCTTCAGGAAATTTACAATCATGGTAGAAGGTGAAGGGGAAGCAGGCACATGGCAGGAGCAGGAGGAAGAGAGAGTGTCACACACTTTTAAACAACCAGATCTCATGAAAACTACTCACTATCATGAGAACAGCATCAAGGGGGAAATCCACCCCCACAATCCAGTTACATCCCACCAGGCCCCACCTCCAACACTGTGGATTAAAATTTGACATGAGATTTGGGTGGGGACACAGATCCAAATCATATCAATATATATGTAAACCAAAAATAAAATTCTAAGCCCCCTAACCAACTGAATGGACCTCTCCTATGGCCAAGGGGATTCCAAAGTAAACCTGAAAAAACTATTTCATACCAGGATGGGAAGGCAGGGTTAGAGGAGCCCCATTATACTCTCCTCCCTTTGGAATTCAGGCAAAAGTGACCAGCATTAACATAAAAGAGAGATTTTAAGACTGACAAAACAGACTCTTTGTAGCAATAAGATACCAAATTCCAACCTGATTCTATCCAACCTGATTCTAGTGTAGCATCACAGGACAGACAGTGGGCCCTGAAATAAATTGAAGTGTTTTACCAAAATATATTTCTTTGACATATTTTGAAACGGCCCTGGAAACTGTCTCTTGAGAAGATCTACATTATGTAAAGAATCTCCTTTCCTTTCCATGTCTTTTCCTGATCCAGGAGAGATTTAACTAAGAGTCTGGCACCTTTCATGATCTAACAAGAGACATTTACCACCTATTTCTCTCTGAAGTTTGCTACCTGGGGGCTTCATCTACACAACAAGGACCTTGGCTTCAATACCCCTCGCCCACTTATCTATAATCATTTCTTTCTGCTGACTTTAACTCTTGAGGCAGAGCTTAGCCCTTCAACCAATTGTAGGTCAGGAAATATTTAAATACACCCATGATGTGGAAGCCCCCCTCTCCCACCTTTAAGATGTCCCTCCTTTTTGGGCTGAATCAATGTCCACCTTACATGTATATATTGATTTATGTCTCTGCCTGTAACTGCTGTCTTCCTAAAGTATGTAAAAATCAAGCTGTAAGCCAACCAATTTGGGCACATGTTCTCAGGAGCCCCTGGGACTGTTATGGGTTACAGACCTCACATTTGGCTTAAAATAAATCTCTGCAAATTTTTACAGAGTTTGACTTCTTTTCATTGACATATATGTATAATTTTTGTACATTGCACAACAGGAAATTCAGGCCTGTGATCTCTGTGAAAAGGAAAACAAATGTAGTGTGCCCTGTGATTGTCCTGACCTGTTGTGTGGAGGCTTATGCTGTCCTGCCCTATACTTAAAGGAATCCCAGGCAGAGCATGAAAGTTTCTCCTATTTGAAGAGACAGGGAGGTCTAGGTGGCTAAGACTTGTAGTGCAAAGTATGAGAGAGGAGGGAGTTGCATGAAGAAAAAGCATCAGAAACCTGCATGGGAGTAAACTACACACGTGTATGGAGAAATTATGGCAATATGGGCAAAAACAAACCAGAAAGCTGTAACCTAAACAGCTCCCAGATGTCACTTAGGGGTGATAGAGTACCAGGACACTGCTGTTTCAGTCCTGACAGTTTTTATATTTCCAGCTTCAACTGCCACACAGAAGAGTGAGCAAACCTTCGGATCTTTCCAGCTCCTAGCTTTGGAGCAATCCTAGTTAATGGATTTGTGTGAAGCAGAGACAGGTTCTCTCGACTGAACCCTGCCCAGATTGCAAATTCATGAGCAGAATAAATGTTTTAAGCTTAAAAATTGGGTGGTTTGTAACTTAGCATTACATATCTAGAACATATCCTGTATGCTTTCAACTTGTAATTGCTACTTTTTTTTTATTAATCAGTTACTGTATTTTCAAATGCAAGGTAAAAATGGCCCTCTGGGGAGTGGTTCCTCTGTCCTGTAGCTTGCACTGACCTCCAATACTTGCCCTTCTAGGTTGGGAGAATCTAATTCAGGGAAATGTTTCTCTACATCAGGATGATGCTAAATGACTGGTGAGGAGATGGGTCTTTGTAAGAGCACTGCCAAAGACTTTCAGTTTGGTGAGACTCCCTGGCTAAAGCAACCTCTGAATGAAATTGTCATCAGAGAAAAACAATACTTTAATGAAGTCATCTCCTTTCCCCTGCAATTTTTTCCAAATTAGAAAGAGTATTGACAGTGTTTTCCAGGATGTCCTTTACTCATCTCCTACCACACAGCACCATTTCTCTTAGTAAGAATGGCATTAAAAAATCGGGAGACAACAGATGCTGGAGAGGATGTGAAGAAATAGGAACACTCTTACACAGTTGATGGGAGTGTAAATTAGTTCAACCATTGTGGAAGAGAGTGTGGCGATTTCTCAAGGATCTAGAAATAGAAATTCCATTTGACCCAGCAATCCCACTATTGGGTATATACCCAAAGAACTATAAATCGTTCTACTATAAAGGCACATGCACACGTATGTTCATTGCAGCCCTGTGTACAATAGCAAAGACCTGGAACCAACCCAAATGCCCATCGATGATAGACTAGGACAAAGAAAATGTGGCACATATACACCATGGAATACTACGCAGCCATAAAAAACGATGTGTTCGTGTCCTTTGTAGGGACTTGGGTGAATCTGGGAAACCATCATTCTCAGCAAACTGACCCAAGAACAGAAAGCCAAGCACCGTATGTTCTCACTCATAGGTGGGTGTTAAACAACAGAACACATGGACCCAGGGAGGGGAGCATCACACACAGGGGACAGTTGTGGGGGGTAGGGGAGGGTGGGCGGGATAACATGGGGAGAAATGCCAGATATAATATGCACCTAAAGTAAAACAAATAAATTTAAAAAAAAAGAATGGCACTGTCTCTAGGTGACTTTTTTTTTCAGTCTGAAGTTCATGTCATCTATTTAAAACTATTTCCTAGTTGAAGTTCTGTAAGAAGATGTTTCTTCTTTTCCCCCATTTGGTCATAAAGGTCAGATTTTTTCACCCAATTATGCAGGCTCATCTAGCAAGGATGTCCTCTTTTACCCAAATAATCTATTATGACCATATGTTGTTCTTAAAATGGAAACAAATTCACACCTGTGCGCGTGCACACACACACACACACACACACACACACACACTATATAGGAAAATGTTTATGTACTTCAAGAAAATTTCTATAAAGAAAGTTTAAGAGTCTAAGATAAACTGGGAAAGTATTTCCTGCAAATATGATAGATTTAAAGCAGACCCCAAACTAAGCACTGTCAACATTTTGAGCCACATAAAGTTTTGCTGTGAGGGGCTGTCCTATACACTGGAGGATGCTTAGCGGGCACCCCTGGTCGTTACCAATCAGATGCAGTTAGTATACTTCCTGTTTGCACAAGCAAAAGGGTCTCCATACAGTGTCAATATCCCCTGTGAGGTGCAAAATCCACCCCCAGTTTAGAATAACTGATTTTTGGCTTTTCCCCTTTATTAGTTAGGCTGTGCTATGTTGTATTAATTAGGTTATATAAGGAGTTAACACAAAATTTTTAGTTTCACTCACTTCACAGTACTTTTAAAGTCAGTTGGCTCTTCTTTGTGGTTCTTCCTCAATGAAGGAGATCTAGGATAAGCTTCCTGATTGATAATTTAGACCTGTATATTGCAACTTCAGGCTTCTTTAGGTTTAGCCATCTCAAAAGTTCTTTACTTCTTGCTATATGAATGAGAGCAAGCCAAGGAGAATTCACAGTGCTTTATACTGACTGACAGTAGGAGTGATACATGCCTTCTGCTCATCTTCCCATTGGTGACATAGCTGCCCTGTCACCCCATTCTAACTGCCATGAAGATGAGAAAACAAACTTCCTGTGTACACAGGAAAATAATGTTGTGGTAACCAATCTCATCGTTTTCACCTAACATATCTTATCTGAAAATGGTTTCTTGAGATAATTTAAGAATCTTTACTGTTAAACATCCAATGTAAAAATTACAAAATGTGTCGAATAGTAACCAAAGAAATATAAATGATTAATAAATATGTTACATTGTTTAAGTTAGCTAACAATCAAAAGAAAAAATGAAAATTATTTTCTTTTATAAAGACATGTTTAACAGACATCAGAACTCAGTGCTGATGAGGATAAAATAAGATGGCAATTTTATAAATTGCTGGTGGAGACTGTGAATTATTTGAAAACTTTGTGGAAAAACATTGTTAGTACATATCAAAGACCTTATAATGCTCATACTTTTTGATTCAGTAATACCACTTGTATAATGACAAAGAGGTAATCAGATATATATTTATGTGATATGACTTTTATTAAAGTGATTTTATAGAATGGAGGTAACAAACACATGCATGAATCAGGAAACAAGTAAATAAAAACACTCTGGACATCCTCTTATCACTCTTCAGTTTGAATCAACTGAAAATAATCACAGGGAATCTAAAATAGTTCACATTTTCAGCTTTATTGCAGTTAAAGCTGGAATGGAGAACAGGCCAATGCATCTGGCCTCTGACCCCCATCTTCTAACCTAGCTCTTGCAAGGTTCTTGACTGTAAATAATTCACAAAGAATAGAACAAAGATTGCAGACCCCTGGGATGGCCCTGTCAGAAGCTTGAGGGGAGGTCGTTTAAGAGACAAAGGAGAGAGAGGGTTGTAGGTTGCTTTATTTTTAGACACCACTGGTAATTTGGACCAATCAGCTTGAGGCATTAAAGCAGCCTCCATTCAAGTAATTCATTCTTCTTCCAAAACGTTATAACTGAAAATCAGATACAGTACAGGTTAGAAGCTCCATGGTGATAATGCTCCCTCCTGGATGATGAAGAAAGAAATTTCCTCATAGAGTGGATTAGAGGAGGGGGTGGTTAAGGAAAGGGAGGGAGAAAGAGTTCCCTATCTAACAAAATCAGGCACATGTAAGTGATGGGGTATTATGCCCTCATTGAAAATAATGATTAGAGAAGTATTTAATATATGAAAATGGCAACAATATCGAGTTAAATTAAGGGAAAAATGCAGATTAAAGAGTTGTTTAAACAATACCAAATAATTTACTTAGATAAAAAGATGGTGGTAGTGCACAACTGTAGTCCCAGGTACTCAGGAGGCTGAGGTGGGAGGATCACTTGAGCCAAGGAGTTCAAGGCCAGCGTGGGAAACACAATAAGAGCATGTCTCTTACACACACACACACACACACACACACACACACACACACACGTATACCCACTCATATATGTATATGATAGAAGTTATCTGAGTAATGGGATAAAGTATAATTAATATATTTTGCTTCTATGCTTTTCTGTGTATTTTCTGTATTTAAAAAAATGTAATTCAGCAACTTAATAAAATATCTGATATCCCTATCTATTGATCTGTATCTGGCTACTACTAAAATTTAGGGGAAGTGCATGTGATCATTGGCATAGGTAGACCATATATCTAATTCCTACGTGTACAGATTAGCTGCAGATGGGCATCATACCAGGTAAAAGTTTGCATCAGATTAAGGGTTCAGAGAAGGAGCAAGGGCAGGGAAAATGATCATGTTGAATATAAGCATCTCTTCACTTGGGGGTTAGCTAGATAGGCAAATTAAAATAAAGACAATTCATATGTGAGTGGGGCTGGGGAGGGCAGTGTGTATGTGCAGAAATGAGTTTTAAAACCCAGGCAGTCAGAAGTGCTAGATCTATAATAGAAACTAGGAGGCTGGCCATGGTGGCTCGTGCCTGTAATTCCAGCACTTTGCAGGGAGGCCGAGGCGGGTGGATCACCTGAGGTCAGGAGTTCAAGACCAACCTGGCCAACATGGTGAAACCCCATCTCTATTAAAAATAAAATAAAATAAATTAGCTGGGCATGATGGTGCATGCCTGTAATCCCAGCTACTTGGGAGGCTGAGGCAGGAGAATCACTTGAACCTGGGAGGCGAAGGGTACAGTGAGCTGAGATTGCACCACTACTCTCCAGCCTGGGTGACAGAGCAAGACTTCATCTCAAAAAAAAAAAAAAACCACCCAAAAAACTAGGAAATTAGGATCGGTAACATTGTTCCAGTAGCTTCTGTTTTAGTAATTTGGGCTTTTTTTTTTAAAATAAAGCATTTAGGCAGGTTGAAGTGTATATGCAAGTTTCTAGTATAAGGAAAGACCCTGCTTGCCACAATACTCTAAACCTTACTGAGAGTCACTTCTGAGTAACCCTGATGTGTAGGGATCTACAGGCTGCTGATAACTGGGAACAGCTGGCTGCATAGTGAGTGAGGCTGAGGCACAGACTTTTTTGGGCAGAGTTAGTTCCCCCGACACCTATTGTGCTTTATGAGTTCCATTTCTACTTTTTAATATTTCTGCTCCTTCCTCACTGATGCTATGACAACTGTAAAAGTATCTGTTTCCACCAAAGCATTAACTTTGCTTCAGATCTGAAGCTTTCCTTTTATGTGTATAGGAAAGCAGATGATTCAACCTGTTCAGAATACATGTTGAGTGAATTAATATGTTTCAAGAGAATTACTGCTTTAGTATTTGTACTTTGTGAAAGCTATAATTGTGTCTTAAATGATTTTATTTTTGTATATGGTAGGGTCCAGATATAGCCTAGAACAGTGATTCTCAAAGTGCATTCCCTGACCAGCCTCATCAGCACCACTTGGGAATGCAAATTTTTAGGCCCTACCCCAGATCTAATGCATCAGGAACTCTGGGGATAAGGATCAGCGCCCTGTGTTTCTTTAAATTGACAAACTATAGATGTATACGTAATCGGCATTCAAAAGCATTCCAGAAACTAGTAGTTAATAAAAGGTCATGTTCTAATGATTGATTTGTGTAAGTATGACCAAGAAAACTCAACACAAAGAATAAATGTCAATGACAGACTAGCCCATAATGGTACAGATAATAGAGGAAGACAGTGGAGATTCGTGGACTTCCAGAGACTCCTGGGATCACATCACCTAAGTGACTGTTGACATGTGGATATCATCTGTTCCATGAGCCAATTACCAACTCCTACAAACTTGATATTTTAAGAATCAAAGACACATGTGTCTGGCCAATGGGGAATACAAGAGAGAGGATTTCCAGGAATGAATGCACTTTCTTTTTCTCCTCCTCCAAAATGTAAATGAAAAACATTCTGAAATTTTCCTCCACATGCCCTTCCCTCATACCTAACTTTGACTACAGGCACACAAGTTGGACAATTGAAACATATCCATATTTGACTAGAGGCTACTTTCAAAGTTGAAATGGTCTAACACACAGGTCTAAGACAGTCATTTGTGACTCTCAGTTCATGAGCCTTAGCTTACTGTCCTTGCTTTGAACTCCTATATTTTTTTGGAATCTAAAGCATTTGATTTCAATGATTAATAAGAAAGCCTATGATACTCAATATCAGGACCTGTACTAAAGTTTTATACATAGCATCTCATTTCAGCTTCAATACATAGAGAAGGTCATAAAATATCTCCCATGGAAAGGTGAAGAAATTAATGCTCAGAGAGATTACATGCCTTCCCAAGGCTATAAGACCAGTGAGTGATAGAGCTCAGATGGTAATAAAAATGATTGACTCAAAACCCATGTGTTTAAGCAAGAGAATGAGGAAGTCCCACACCAGATGAAGCCACAATTCCATGTCCTTCTGGGAAGGTAAAACTCCTTTTTCAGGGTAACCCCGAGGTCACAGCAGTACACAGTCATTGTCACTTGATAGGCTTATAATTTTAGTGTGTCCTGGGATGAAAGAACATTTGAAATATGTAAACTGTATACTTTTGTATTAATTTGAGATGGGACCCAGGCCTTGGATATTTTTCTTCATTTAATGCTTTATTGAAGCATAATATATTTGCAATATACATACTGAATACCATCTTAAACCTTGATATTATATATATATATATATATATAAAATTGCATTTTTGGTTCGGGGTACATGTAAAGAACATGCAGGATTGTTGCATAGGTACATACATGGCAATGTGGTTTGCTGCCTCTATCCCCATCACCTATATCTGGCATTTCTCCCCATGTTATCCCTCCCCCAACTCACTACCCCATACTGTCCCTCCCTTAGTCCCCCATCACAGACCTCAGTGTGTAATGCTGCCCTCCCTGTGTCCATGTGTTCTCATTGTTCAATACCTACCTATGAGTAAGAACATGCGGGGTTTGGTTTTCTGTTCTTGTGTCAGTTTGCTGAGAATGATGGTTTCCAGTTTCATCCATATCCCTACAAAGGACACGAACTCATCATTTTTTATGGCTGCATAGTATTCCATGGTGTATATGTGCCACATTTTCTTTATCCAGTCTATTGTTAATGGACATTTGGGTTGGTTCCAGGTCTTTGCTATTGTAAACAGTGCCACAATGAACATTCATGTGCATGTGTCTTTATAATAGAACAATTTATAATCCTTTGGATATATACCCAGTAATGGGATTGCTGGGTCAAATGGAATTTCTATTTCTAGGTCCTTGAGGAATCACCACATGGTCTTCCACAATGGCTGCACTAATTTCCACTCCCACCAACTGTGTAAGAGTGTTCCTATTTCTCCACATCCTCTCCGGCATCTGTTGTCTCCAGATTTTTTAATGATCGCCATTGTAACTGGCGTGAGATGGTATCTCAGTGTAGTTTTGATTTGCATTTCTCTAATGACCAGTGATGATGAGCATTTTTTCATGTTTTTTGGCCTCATATATGTCTTCTTTTGAAAAGTGTCTGTTCATATCCTTTGCCCACTTTTGAATGGTTTTTTTTTTTCTTGTAAATCTGTTTTAGTTCTTTGTAGATTTTGGATATAAGTCCTTTGTCAGATGGGTAGATTGCAGAAAATTTTTCCCATTTTGTTGATTGCCAGTTCACTCTAATGATTGTTTCTTTTGCTGTGCAGATGCTCTGGAGTTTAATTGGATCCCATTTGTCTATTTTGGCTTTTGTTGCCAATGCTTTTGGTGTTTTAGTCATGAAGTCCTTGCCTATGCCTGTGTCCTGAATGGTTTTGCCCAGGTTTTCTTCTAAGGTTTTTATGCTGTTAGATCTTACATTTAAGTCTTTAATCCACCTGGAGTTAATTTTAGTGTAAGGTGTCAGGAAGGGGTCCAGTTTTTGCTTTCTGCACATGGCTAGCTAGTTTTCCCAACACCATTTATTAAACAGAGAATCTTTCCCCATTACTTGTTTTTGTCAGGTTTGTCAAAGATCAGATGATTGTAAATGTGTGGCATTGCCTCCGAGGCCTCTGTTCCATTCCATTGGTCTATATATCTGTTTTCGTACCAGTATCATGCTGTTTTGATCACTGTAGTCTTGTAGTATAGTTTAAAGCCAGGTAGCATGATACCTCCAGCTTTGTTGTTTTTGCTTAGAATTGACTTGGCTATGCGGGCTCTCTTTGGTTCCATATAAAGTTTAAGGTGGTTTTTTTCCAGTTCTGTGAAGAAGGTCATTGGTAGCTTGATGGGGATAGTGTTGAATCTATAAATTACTTCGGGCAGTATGGTCATTTTGATGATATTTTTCCTAACCACGAGCATGGAATGTTTCTCCATGCTTATCCACCATGATCAAGTAGGCTTCATCCTGGGGATGCAAGGCTGGTTCAAAATATGCAAGTCTATAAACGTAATTCACCACATAAACAGAACAAAAGACAAAAACCACATGATTATCTCATTAGATGCAGAGAAGACCTTTGACAAAATTCAACAGCCCTTTATGCTAAAAACTCTCAATAAACTAGGTATGGACGGAACGTATTAAAAATAATAAAAGCTATTTACGGCAAACCCACAGCCAATATCATACTCAATGGGCAAAACCTGGAAGCATTCCCTTTGAAATCTGGCACTAGACAAGGTTGCCCTCTCTCACCACTCCTATTCAATATAGTATTGGAAGTTCTAGCTAGAGCAATCAGGCAAGAAAAAGAAATAAAGGGTATTCAATTAGGAAAGGAGGAAGTCAAATTGTCTCTATTTGCAGACGTGATTGTATATTTAGAAGACCCCATCGTCTCAGCCCAAAGTCTCCTTAAACTGATAAGCAACTTCAGCAAAGTCTCAGGATACAAAATCAACGTGCAAGAATCACAAGCATTCCTATACACCAATAACAGACTTAAAGAGAGCCACATCAAGAATGAACTGCCATTCACAATTGCTACAAAGAGAATAAAATACCTAGGAATACAACTAACAAAGAATGTAAAGGACCTCTTCAAGGAGAACTACAAACCACTGCTCAATGAAACCTTGATAGTTTTAAAAGTTCCCTCAGGTGATTGTAATGTGCAGCCAGGGTTAAGTACCCACCTTGAGAGGGTAAAACAATAAAAATCCTTATGTTCATTGAATTCACATTTTAGTTTTTCTGTTCTTGTTAAGAATCTATATGCTTGTCTTCTCCAGACAGTGTGGGAGACTAAGCACATACACAATTAGGATACTCTAAATGTGTTAACTCTTCATAATATTCTTTGAGAATTCCTTTTTAGAGGTGGCAAGGATTTGAAAAATTTTGCCTACTCAACCTCATTAATATTTAGTGAAGTGCCTGGATTAAATTGAGCTGATCACTGAACAGGTGCAAAGGGACCGGCTTAATAAATGGATAATTTCTATGGCATCAATATAGCCACATTCTTTGTAGACAAATGAATATGATTTAGTTTGTATGCATGAAGCACAATTTCACTGTTGGCCCAGATGTTGATCAGCAACACTAGAAGTGAGGGGGCCAATCTGAAAATCTGGCTGGAAAACGAAAGTGTTTGTTGAGAATAAAAAATATTTGTGATTAAAAGGGTAAAACATACTATGCTGTTTAGTCTCTTTTCCATAGCTAATAAGTACCAGAAAAACAGCTCAGATTATGTTGCCTAGCAGAATGAGCAAAGAACAGCAGTAATCCAATTTTTGTGGTTAAAACTGTGCCACTGATATCTTTGCTCATGTAGGCTGTTGGACTAAAAGTGAACAGGAGTGTAAAACTATAAAATGGATATGATTAGTCTTTGAGCATTTCCACCTTCTGTATTAAATTGGAAACAAGGGAAACCAAATAAGCATCAGTTACTTCTCTAAGTAGCATTATTTTTATAACAGTAAGAAACAAACTGCTTCAAACAACAGAAACAATTGTTCCTGAGATCTGGATTCTGAGGCCTCATATTAAATGTGAAAATAAGCACTCATAAACAGGACATACTGACAGAATATAATTTAAACTGTGGCTCCCTGTGCATAGTCCCTGTGATTTGAAATTCATCACTAACTGAAACATTCAGTGTTTCTGTCTCATAATTTATGCAGGTTCTAAAAGCCTGACATTGCTAAGATCATGAGCCTCATAGTTCTTTATTACTTTAAGCAAACAATAGTAATGAGTTGGATATAGGCAGATTGAAAGCTTGCTGGGTGGAGAGTGAATTGTGAGAGCTAGGAGCACCAAGTCAGAATAGATACATTAAGTTTTATGTATTAAAATTAGGGGTCTAGTTTTATGCTATAAAAACTTATAAAGGGCTTGGGAAAATTATTAAAAAAATCAAGACAAAATAAAACTGAATATGTTGACCTTAATGAAAATATTTATTAGCGAAAAATCAGTTTTAGTATGGAAATTAAAGATGAACTAAGGATTAGAACTCTCATACATTGCTGTGGGAATGTAAAAGGATGCAGCCGCTTTGGAAAAGTTTAGTAGTTCCTCAGTGTTAAACAGAGTTACCATATAACCCAATTCCACTCCAAAAAGAACTGAAAACATACATGAACAAAATGTGGTTCACAGATGTTCATAACAGCATTATTCATAATAGCCAAACAAATGAAGTACCCAGAAAGCTCATGAACTGATGAGTGGATAAACAAAATGTTTTATATCCATTCAATGGAATATTATTTGGTCATAAAAAAGAATTAAGTACTAATACATGCTATAATATAGATGAACCTTGAAAACATTTTACTAGGTTAAAAAAACCAGACACAAAAAAACATGTAGTGTTTAATTTGATTTATATGAAATATCTGGAATAGGTAAATCCATAGCGTCAGAAAATAGACTGGTGGTTGTCTAGGGCTGGGTGGGGAGAGCTTGAGGGAAAATGGTGAGCGACTGCTGATGGGAACAGGAGTTTCCCATTTTTAGAAAGGTGAAAATATTCTGAAGTTTAATAGCAGCAATGGTTGTATAATTCTGTAAGTACAATTGACTCTTGAACAACATGGGTTTGAACTGCACAGATCCACTTATATGTAGTGATTTTTCAACTCAACGCAGATTGAAACTACAGTATTCTGAGGTTGTGAAACCCACATCTACAGAGTGTGGACCTTTCACATATGTGGGTTCCACAGGGCTGACTGTACGACTTAAGTATGCATAGATTTTGATAGACATGAGGATCCTGGAACCAATCCCCTGCATATACTGAGTGACTGCCATATTCTAAAAATCACTAAATTGTACATCTTTAAAAGATGTAGTTTATAGTATGTGAATCATATCTTAATAAAGCTATTAAACAAGTGAAAAGATGATGAACTATTCAGTGATTAAAGAAGCTGAGGCTTGGGGAACAGTGGAAGTGGTATAAATTCATCTTCTAAACAAAGGCAGTAATGGAGATGGATGGGGGATGATGTAATTATAGTCAGCTGGCAAAATTATAAACTTTTTCAGCCAGAGTTTAAACAATGTAGAAAAAGAGAAACTCAATTTGTTTCTGTGAGGTTCAAGTTTAAATCAAATTGAAAGAAACAAAAAAAATTAACAGTTTATTGAAATCAACAAAATAACTGTTCCTTGAGGCTACTGTACAAAATTACTAATTTGAGCATGCAATTAGTAATATCTTTGTGTACTTTTTAAAGTTGCTGAGGTGCTAATTGTGTGAGTGTATGTGTGTGTGCCTAAGAAATATCGCAAGTGAGACAGACTATGTAAGATATTCTTGCACAGGAAACTATGGAGTACATGAGTTACTTTATGAATTATCATAATATGAATTATTACAAAAAATTATCCTGCCCAGGGAATCTAAGGTTTTGTTTTTAAGAGTCTTGAGCTTAAGACATTTTGAATTACAGTTTACAGTATAGATTCCTTATAATACCTCTCCCATCATAATAGTTATGGAACTGAAACTTTGGTCTACTAAAAGAGAGGTATTTCCTTTTCCCTTCCTACTTTCTTATTTATCTTGGCCCTCAAGTAGCCTAGTTTATAAAACAATGATTAGTCCAGGGTGGACTATCAATATGATCATATCGTAAGGGGATGGAATTTTAATATGCACACTAATATACAATTGAAATAAAAGTTTATGAGAGGCAGGAACACACTTGTGCTAGCTAATTTCCCTTTAGGTGGGAAAGTCTCCAGATACACTTGGAAGGCATTTGTGTGGCTAACAAGTTGGTGAGAACATTAGGAATGATTTGAGTCAAATATTAAAGGATTTACATGAACTGGTATATGTACAGGAATTTTAGGATACGGCATATCTGCTATCGTTCCAAATTACTTTGGTCAATTGTAATAAGCAATATAGTAAATTTTCTACATTTTCTCATCAGTTCTAATATTTATTGTCATTTCTGATTGATGGAAACCTAGGAACTCAGAGCTGGGTAAGCAATACGCTTTCCTGTAGATATAGCTTTCTCAGTGCTCCATATTTACTTTATGAGACTAAAACAATCTCTGGATATGGGCCAGTGGAATTGAGAGCTACTGTAGAATTCTGAAATGTGCTATAATCAATTGTGCATTTGCATTTTATGAGCTGAATCTTGTGGAGCACAGTCATGGTGAACAGTAATTGTGAATGTGCTTTGTGTGGACAATGTGGCTAATACGTGAACTTTCTGATTAGGATTGTAATATTGGGCATAATTATTCAGTAATTCTTAATATTAATGATTTTTTTCAGATATCTTTGGTTTAGGGCATTTGGGGTCATACGTATATACCTAAGTGTTTCTGCAAAAATCAGAGTTCACTAGAATTCTTGTGCCCTAAATGAACAATAATAAAGGCAAAGGAAATGAAAAAGTAGATTAAAATACTGGATCTCAAATATGGGGTTTTAAGTATATATTTTGGCCCATGGGAATGAAAACTGAAAGGTTTTATGTGAAAATCTTGAAACTCAATTATTTATTGTTACTTTACACCAAGTACATGGATTTTATTTGTTGATATAAGTGCTGTATGACTTAATATTTTGGTTTGCCTCTGAAATTAGTTTGGATACTTTTATTCTCTAGGCTCAGAAAACGTTGACACATTAGGTCATCTAGACTTGTACAGTTCCAGAGCCAATTTCAGGATCATTTGGCCACAGGTACAAAATGAACAAAAATAATGCATACAAAGAAGATTTAAAAATTTTCTGGAGGGGGCATCAGCATAATTTAATCACATATACAATATATAGCATGAAATATTTAAAGTTGAATAACTGTAAAATGATAGCTCAAAAGAGAAAAAATTAAGTAATAAACTCTCACGATAAAGAGTGGAGATAAGTAAAAATACAACTAAATTGGAAAAATAAATATGAACTACTGATCCTCTGTCCCTCTTCTCTTTTTAAGGGAATTCTTTCTTTGTTAATAAGGTGACTATAGTCATCTCTGGCACTGTCCTGGCTACTGAGGTCATTAAATAGAACAACTTAATGTGTTTTCTAGGTTTCCATATATTTGAACTCAACATTATATTCCACTAAAATAAAAAATTTCTTGTTTGGGGGAGGAACCAAATAAAGATGATCTTGGAGCATCATTGTAAGAAAGCTAGGATTCATTCAGAGAAACATGGGTTAGTGTTTTGAAGGACAAAGTGGCCAACATACAAAGAGGGCTGTCAATGGCCAAGTAGTGACAATTTCATATTAAAAAGTGATAGAATGATTAAAGTTAATTACAACAATGAGTTTAGAAGAAGTCCTGGTTTCATGTCAATACTATAAATGGCATGGGCACTCAGAACTTGTTAAATGTAATTGCAGTGCATAAACCATAATGCATGAATGTTAATAGTGTCTAAAAATATATGTCAATTAACACAAATTAGATAATTGCTACACTGGACTTCCGATGAACCATTGGACTGTAAAATACAGTTTTCTTAAAAAAAAAAAAAAACACATAAATAAAAATTTAATAATAAGAATGCTGAGTGGGAAATTAAACGGGAATCCTGAATGGGAAGTAACAAGGGAGAATTTAAAAGGGCAACCTATTGTATAGGAGAAGGAAAGAGTATAGATGTTATCTTATAGAAATAAAAGAAGTGACTTTATACATTAAAGGTAAATTTTAGAGATCAGGCTAACCTTTGAGAGGGGAGAGAGAGAAAAACAAAACAAGCAAAACTATGAAATGGTTGCATTCTCTTGGCCACAAAAATAAAAGTAGTGAAAACCATACTAAAGGTCAAACTGAGTGGAGTTGTCCAAATTGAGGGTGAATTGTGTGCATTCTAATTTTGTTACAGTGGCAATAGGTCCTAAACCCCCATGGAAACGTAATAGGGGAAATATCACATTTAAATGTTATCTCTTGAGAGGTGAGGACAAATGCAATCTATTATTTTATTTTGTTTTTAAATTTCACCTTTTATTCTAAATATGGGGGTACAAGTACAGGTTTGTTACATGGGCATATTGCACTCAGGTGGTGTGCATGGTACTCAATAGGTAGTTTTTCAACCTACTACTAGAGCTCCTCCCTGCTCTAGTAGTCCACAGTGTCAGTTATTCCCATGTTTATGTCCGTGTGTGCTCAACGGTTAGCTCCCCACTTATCAGTCAGAACATGTGGTATTTGGTTTTCTGTTCCTGTATTAGGATTGTGGCATCCAGCTCCATGTATGTTGCCACAAAGGACATGATTTAATTCTTTTTCATGGCTGTGTAGTATTCCATTGTGTGTACGCACCACATTTGCTTTATTCAATCCACCACTGATGGGCACTTAGGTTGATTCCATGTCTCTGCTATTGTGAATAGTGTGGGGAATGAAAGTATGATTACAAGTGTCTTTTCAGTATAATGATTTATTTTCCTTTGGGTATGTGCCCAGTAATGGGATTGTTGAGTTGAATGGTAGCTCTGTTCTATGTTCTTTAAAAAAATCTCCAAACTGCTTTCCACAGTGGTTGAACTAATTTATATTCCCACCAAAGTGTGTAAGTGTTCCCTTTTCTTCACAGCCTTGACATCTGTTTTTTGACTTTTTAATAACAGCCATTATGACTGGTGTGAGATGGTATCTTATTGACACAATCCCATTTGCAATAGCCACAAAGAAACTATCAATAGAATAAACAGACTACCAAGATAATGGAAGAAAATGTTCACAAACTATGCAGCCAACAAAATTCTACTATCCATAATTAAATTAACATGCCAAAAAAAAAAAAAACCACACAACAAAACAAATAACCCCATTAAAAAACGGGCAAAGAACAGGAACAGACACTTCTCCAAAAAGACATACACGCTGCCAACAAGCATATGAAAAACATTCTCATCATCGATAGTCATCAGAGAAATATAGGTTTCTTGACCTGAATGAAAGGTAAGGCCAAGGGCCAACTTTTGCAGAGATTTATGGGGAGGGCAGAGAAGTGATGTAAATTGGCGAATCCGAGTCATGTACAAAGAGATTACTATAAACCAGCATATCTGTAAAGTTCTAAATAGTCAGATTGTCTTGAATGGCAAGTATTTTATTTATTCATTTCCAATTCTTAAGATTTTTGTTTCAGTTTTTCTTTTTGATTGCTTAAAGATCTCCAGGATAAAATTGACTACTTGTAGTGCTAACACGCATTCTTTCTTTATCCCTAAGTCAAAGGAAAATATTCCATCATTATATCACTAAATATAATGCTTCGCCCCATATAAACTTTTATCCAATTACAGAGGTGTTACGTATTTTTCTTTTCTTTCTCTCTCCACTCCCATGAAGATCTTATGATTATTACTTTATACTGCCAACATTCAGTTATATTTACCCATTTTCTTTTCCTCTGTTCTTCTTTTCTTCTTGCATTTTTTGAATCTTTCATTTGCTTCTGCCCTAAAATCCACCTTGAGTATTTCTTTAGGAGGGGGATCTGTTTGTGATGAATTGTGTTTTGCATTTTATTTGTTTGAAAATGTTTTTATATTTATTTTGAAATAAAATTTCACTGTAAATAGAAATAGAAATTAGCTATTATTCCTTTTCAGACATTGATTATATCATCTCATTGTTTTCAGGTTTTCTTTAAATTTTAAGGAAGTCAGATATTTATTACTGTTTAAAACTCATTTTTAAGTCTTATTTTTACTTTTAAAGCTAATATGCTATTTTCACTCTGGACACTTTATATTTTCTTTTGTCTTTGGTTTTCAACAGTTTCATTAGAATATTTTTAGATATGATTCTCTTTGAATTGATCCTTCTAGATATTCCTGTTACTTCTTTATACCTTGATGCCTTTCATAAGTTTAGGAAATTCTTAGGAAGTATATGTTCAAATATTGCTTCTGTCCCATGCCTCTTACCTCTTCTTGAAGTATCAAATCTTAGGCTCACCTCTTTTCTGGATCTTAGTCGTACAGGTGCTAATTGCCTTGGTACCTTTTGAATGCCTTTAAATTGAGACTTTTTTGTAAAATATTTTATTTATATTATCTATCTTTTCTCAGAGGAAGAATTGGTCAGAATCACCCATTTTGTCATTACTATAACTCAGAATCTATGAAGTACAACTTAATACAATCCAAATTAATTAAGTTATTCAAGCAAAATCCTAAAAAGAGTATCCATTAGCTTGTTAATCTTTCACCTGTTAAAATTCTTAATATCATTTTATATTTCATTTTTATATATTAATTTATATATATATTATAATATAAAACCTGTAGTGTTAATATAACCTTGAATTTCACTAGACCATGTATCACTATGTCAGAAGAGTGAGTACACTTGTGCTCTTCTAATTTCTCCAGAGGGTTTTCTCAGACAAGCGTTGTAATTCAATCCTGGGAACGAATGGGAAAAAACATCTGTTATCACCTCACTCTTTTTTATGTATTTTATTTCATTTTATTATTTTTTTTTGAGATGGAATTTCACTCTTGTCACCCAGGCTGGAGCGCAGTGGCATGATCTCGGCTCACTGCAACCTCCGCCTCCCGGGTTTGAGGCGATTCTTCTGTCTCAGCCTCCCAGAGTAGCAGGATTACAGGTGGCTGCCACCACGCCCAGCTAATTTTTTTTTTTTTTTTTTTTTTTTTGAGTAGAGACAGGGTTTCACCATGTTGGGCAGGCTGGTCTCGAACTCCTGACCTCAGGTGACCCACCCGCCTCGGCCTCCCAAAGTGTTGGGATTACAGGCGTGAGCCACTGCGCCCGACCATCACTTCACTCTTTAATAGCGTCATTTGGCTTTGTTTCTAAGCTAGCCAAATAATATCACCAAAGTACCTGGCTATGAAATCACAACTTATTATATGGTTTTCACAATGTGATATCAAATCGAAGTGATTTTTTCAGAGATCTCTTGACTATTATTGGAGTGATAAAATTGACATGGATTATTATCATGTCCTTATTCCAAGTGTATTGTTCAGTTCTCATCTTTAGAGTGATATGTACCTGTCACTTAAAATGGGCATGTGTGGGTTTATATAATAATGAAATTAAACCCATTAAGGGTTGGGTGCCTTAAAGGCTAGCTAGAAAGAGAGAGGGCATAGGATTCATAGCCACAATTTTGTAGCTGCTTTTATATTCTTAGTCCCAGACTCTGAACTTATGGCTGCATCATAGAAAGACAATGTTGAACTCAAATGTTAGTAAACCCATGCCAACATTAGAAGTGGTGGGCATCAGAGGCCATGGTTTCTCTCTGCAGTGTATCAGGAACCAAAGGACATGGCAACATACTTCATTAATAAAGAACAGGTAAGGAAAATCATGGCAGATTCTACTTGAAAGCCAGGCAAGATTCTTGTATGTGCACACCAGTAATTTCCTAATAAGTGCTGCCTTCAAAATTCAATATATTTGCATTTTTCCCCAAACACACTTACAGGAGACAGTAATAAGAATATCAGATGAGAAATCAAGACTCAAACTGTCATTCTCTCTATTTCTGATGTTATCTATTCAATGATTTTGTGGCCAAAAAAAAAAAAAAAAAAATGCTGGCAGTGAGTTAAATTCACTAGCTGTTTTATGGCCTTCTAATTAATCCTGGCAAGTTGAAAACCCAGTGAGGATTTCTACCACACAAAGAATAATTATCAGCACTCCTTTTCTTAACATAGGTAATGGTAATAATTAGAAGCTGAATTCTTTCCTTCTTTCATTTATTATTAATTCATTAATTGACTTGACAGTCACATACGGAACACTTTTCATGATCTAGAGACTCTCTAGTTCCCTAGAACTTGCATGTACTTGGCACTTCACTCTGTGTAAAAAAGTCTTGCATGCCTCCATTGTTCCCTAATGGCTTTAAACAGACTTCAAAAAAAAAAAAAAACAAAAAAAAAAAAACTTACCTGTTGTTTTAGTTCATTGTTTCTAGTTGTTCTTAGCAGGAGGTTGATTCTGACTTATAATAAACCACAGGAAATACTCAATTTTCAGGGTAGTGCAAGACCATAAAAATGACTGTGCAATTTGAAATCATGCAATATGATTTTAATAACCAATGGGAAAAATTGTGATTATTCTATGACCTTTGAAAATTCTTATCAAAATATTAAAACTGTCTTTTTTTCATTTATAAATGTAGAGGGCTAAAAATAGTCAAACAAATGTTTATTTAATACCATGTGAATTAAAATATTAGTGACATTGAGAATTAAAGTATTTTATTTCTGTGTAAATAACTTAGCAAGAACAGTTTGAACAGTGCTAGCTTTCTCTTTATAAAACTTATGAAACATAGCAGGAGTCTTTTCTCTGCCATGGGGAATTGCTATACTATTTTTTCTAAGGTTAGATCAACTTCCAACATTTAATCCTTTGTTCATTAAATGTTATGAAATATCTCCAAGAGTTCCTTTAATGTGAATATTTTTGCTGGCATCACTTCCTCTGGGACAGCATCATTCTTTATGTCATGACTACTTCTATCAATTATTCCATTAAGTTTACCTTTACCAAGTTTCTCTGGCTATTTAACTAGATTCCCTCAAATGGTAGTGTTATTATTATTCCTATGGTGAACTGTTTCTTCCATAAATCCATATACATTCTATTTGAATTTCACTTCCAGCATTATTACTCTTTGCTTCTTTGTTTCACTTACATTTTGTAGCCCAATTCCCTCTTTGGATTATCCATTTTTGTAAAATGTCACATGGGTTTATCATGGGAAAGACAAGGAGACAACACAACTATGCACTTTGCTGTCTGTGTGAGTACTGAATGCCCAATAATCACTGACAGGCTTTGAAAGAAGAGATGCGAGTTGTTACCTGTCATGAGACATACTATTATTTACATCGTTGTTACTCAGATCTGTAGACTGAAGAGCTGACAAAAAGGTTATATTTTAAGAAATTTCTCACAGCTAATATACTATGACAATTGAAATTTGAATGGTGTCTGGGACTGGTGTTATTTAGCTAAATTGTGGGTAACTGAAATGTGTGTAGATCAGGACCATGTGAAGGAAGGACTGTATATATATATATATATAAGAGCATATTTCACTTGATGAAAACATCTTACTATAGGTAAGACTTGTTTTGGTGAAGTCGCCATGAAAATGCACTTTACTTAGGATTCTGACCAAATTTGTCACCAGACAAAGAAAAATTCAGTAGCTTAAGTTTAGTGGCTTGCTAGCATCTTGGTATTCTTGGCCCCTCTTTGCATAATGAGAGATTTCTTTATTCAATATTTAGTGAGGCACTGGGTTTAGAGTAGAGTATTGGACAAATAGAATGTTAAAAATATCAAACTTTACAGATCACAAATGTGAAATCATTTATAAATGTTAATAGAACCAAGAGATTTCACTTGACTGATTGTAGACCAAGTCTAAAAGGGGAGATAGCCAGATGGAAGATTATGAATAAAATGATCCAAGACTACTGCAGTTGTCTGTAACTGCAATGAAAGAGAGAATGGTTTTGCTGGATACCAGCTATGGTGCCACTATAAAGATGAGCCAACTGAACTGCCAAAATTTTAGAGTTTTCATCTGGTTAATTCATTACTTATAATTTTTTGCTGAGGTAGTGTTGTAGGAATTTCATTTATTATATGGAAGTCAAACAAAATATGCACCATCATATGATACTGTGAAATTAACTATGTGGCATGGAATAAATAATGCTTTATAACTTAAAGTGTTACTATCACTGCTGACTCATTGAATGACAGCAGAAAGCCAGTTAATTTTTTTTTAATGTTTCAGTTTCCAAGATGTTTAAAAGTGATCATAAGAGCTTGCCCACATCGTGAAGATGGGGAATTTATAAAGGCGTGGTTCTAAAGTATTTTGAAAATTTTAAACAAAGTGTTAAACTTATTTTAAATCTATTTGCTAAGTTATTACTTGAATCAAACCACTGTAGTAGTAGATATTTCCTAAATTTAATAATTGTTATAAATGTTATATGCATGCTCAGATAAATTTTATTTAGTTATCAATCCCAAATAAGTGTTTCATAAGGAGTAATAGTATGAATAATATGACTTCTAATATTGAGGCAATATACTTGTACTTTTAAGTGCTTTGTAAAAGGTTGTATTAGATTGAAACACATGACTCCATTTTTGTGGGTCAAAAATGTTCAAGTATTGGGAATTTCATATAGCTTAATGTAAATAAAAAGTGAAGGAAGAATTTGATTTCTATTCTTTACCCTAGCTAAGGCTTTTAATCTCTAAGTCCCAGTTTCTCAGCTATAAATTGGGTGTGATGCAATCTGCCCTTCCAAAAGAAAAAAGTATTTTTCTCTCTTGTTTTATCCCTCTATGTATGTCTGTCTCCTACCTGCCTATCTATACATTATTATAGATCTTTTATTTATTGCCTGTGTGAAATTGACCAAGTTACTTAACATCTCAACCTCAGTCTTCAACTATAAAATTGAAATGATAAAAATAGTAAATACTAAATTGAACTGCTGTTCAGATTAAGGAGGCAAACATGTTAAGTATTTAAAATAGAACTTGGTACATAGTACATGTTTAACAAATATAAAGTATTATTTTTATAACAGCACAGAAATTAAGCATTACGTTTAATGTTATCATTAAACATAATGTTTAATTATGTTAAATGTTTAATGTTATCATTATATTTTTATCTAGTCAGAAAACTTTCTGTTGTGAGGCAAGATCTTGCTTTGATTGCTGAAGTATTCTAATGAATAAAAAACTGTATCTGCCATTCAATTGTACATAACTAAGCAGTTTAAATGATTAACTGAATTAATATTTAAGAAAAAGTCAATTACCTTTGACTTCCAAACCATTCAAAATATAGTTTGTTCATCTAGTGCTAAGAAATTACTTCAGAATACTATAGAGTCTGAGGGTCTGTCTTAAACCATCTGTTATTATTGCATTATGGGTGTGCAGATGATTCAATTAATGGAGAATGTTAGTTAATAGAGTATTTGATAAAACAGATTGTATGGTATTGTGTAATTGATTCTTCTTTAATTGTTTAAAAAGAATTTCTCTTTTCATTATTGGCAGGCATAGTGTTCTTTTTCTGGTTTAACCTGTTCTCCATAGGTGATTATCTAAATTGAATGACTCATAATGCAAGGTAACTGCTATAAGGCCTTTTCTACAAATGTCTGTGATACCTATTGGAAGAGCAATGGTATCCATGTTAATCTTGTCCTCTTTGAAAAGCAATTGTGCCAAAGCTGCTTTGTTTGCCTCCATTTGATCACACTCGAATCCATCTGGCTTCTGACTCTTGGCTCCATCTCTGCTACCAGTGACTCTGCTTCTCTCATTGGACTGGATGCTTGTTTCTAACCAACCTGGCTTTAACTCTTGGATTTATCTCAAGAACTTTGGCTTGTATTTGGACAAGGATGCTCTTCAGGGGGCCCTGAATATAATTATTTCCTCACAATCTGTTTCCTTGGCCAATTAAGGCTGGACTAGCAACAGACTGGGCTTGACTGGCCAGAAGATTCACCTAATGCAAAAAAACACTGAAAGATGGAGGCTTTCATCAAGGCTATATCAGAAGCTTTAAACGTATGCAGAATTATTTCTTTTAACATCCTTCTATTACACTTGGGGGGGAACAGAATTTGTGAGTCAAAATATATGATTGAAGCTTTCAAAAGAAACATTCAGTAGGACCCTTGTCTTACACCATATATGAAAATCAACTCCAAATGGATTAAAGACTTAAATATAAGACCTGGAACTGTAAAAATTCTAGAACAAAACATAGGAGAAAAGCTCCATGACATTGGTCTGGGCAACAATATTTGAATTTGACTTCGAAGTATATGGGATTATGTCAAAGTAAAAACCTTCTACACAGTAAAGAAAACATTAACAGAGTGAAGTGGTAACCTATAGATTGGGAAAAAGTGTTTGCAAACCTATATTAAAAAGGAGTTAATATTAAAAATAAATAAGGAGCTCAATGGCAAAGTAATAAATAACCCAATTTAAAAATGGGTAAAGGACTGAAAAGAAATTTCTAAAAAGAAGACATAAAAATGGCCAACAGGTATATGAGAAATACTCAACATTGCTGATCATTAGGGAAATGCAAATTGAAACCAAAATTATATATCACCTCACACCTGTCAGACTGGCTATAATAAAAAAAGACAAAAGATAATAAATGTTGGTGAGAATGTAGGGAAAGAGAAACGCTTGTACACTGTTGGTAGAAAGGTAAACTAGGACAGCCATTGTGGAAATCTCTATGGAGGTTCCTTGAAAGACTAAAAATAGAATTATCATATGATCCAGAAATCCCACTCCTGGGTATATACCCAAAAGATTTGAAAACACTATGTCAGAGATGTCTGCACTCTCATGTTTACTGCAGTGCTATTAACAATAGCCAAGTTATGGAATCAGGCTAAGTGACCATCCACAGATAACTGGATAAAGAAAATGTGGTATATATACAAAATGGAATACCATTAACCTTTATAAAATAAGGAAAATCTGTCATTTGCAACAACGTGGATGGAATTGGAGAATATTTTGCTAAGTAAAATAAACCAGGCACAGAGACACAAATATATGTTTTCAATTATATCTGGAATCTAAAACAATTAAACTCATAGACTCAGAGCGTGGAATGGGGGTTGTAGAGGCTTGGGTGGGGAAATGAGGAAATAATGGCCTACAAGTACAAAGTCTAAGTTTGACAGGAAGAATAAAGTTTTGTTCTGTTTTTTTTTTGAGATCTATTGTACATTGTGGTAAATATAGTTAATAATAGTGTATTGTACATTTCAAGATTGCTAGGAAACTAAATTTCAAAGTTCTCACCACAAAAATAAGTATTTGAGGTGATGGATGTGTGAATTAGGCTTAACTTAATTATTCCACATTGTATTTATACATCATAACATTATTTTGTATCTAGTAATACATACAATTATAAATTGACAATTTACAATAACAATTTTTAAAGAGGGGTCATTTGACCCAGATGGTTAAAAAAAAAAAAGTATAGAGTTCTATTTAAAACACTCGATTTACAAGTCTGACTATTTCTCTGTTCTGTAGTGCTACTGAATACCATATCAGAAAATGTAGCCATATGTTTGTCCCTCTGCTGTAAAATGGCTGGCACAATTACATCGTCTATCAACCTTCGTAAATACTGTTGGTCTTCTGTATCTACAGGTTCTGCATCCATGGATTCAACTAATAGGGGATTGAAAATATTCTGAAAATAAAAACAATAAAATAACAATACAGCAATGAAAATAATACACATTTTAAAACCAACACAGCATAACAACTATTTACATAGCTTTTACATTATATTAGATATTGTAAGTAATCTAGAGAGGATTTAACATATATAAGAGGATGTACACAGGTTATATACATACACTTTGCCATTTTATTATATAAAGGACTTGTGCATGCATGGACTTTGGTATCCACCAGGTTGTAGAACCAATCTCCCACAGATACCGAGGGACAACTGTGTTTGTTAGAGAAGACTTCTCATTTCTGCCACTCAGAAGAAATTACAAGCAACACAAATCTTAAAGAGACAAATTAGAGAGCTTTCATGATATTTGAGGTCAATTTTCCAACAAGCTTTCTTTGCAGGTATGATTAAATTCTGTGTGGTTTTCAACTATCAACATAGAAATGAAGAGTTTCTCATTTTTTATATGTCTGACATAAAACACTAATGGTTTCAAATAATAAAATACAATAAAAATTGTTGACATTTTTCAGTTTTCAATTAGCAATATTGTTTTAAGCACTTACTTTGAAGTAAAACTTCGCACATTTATGACATTTATAAATGAAAGTATTTGGCTGACTGATTTTAATGGTTGAATCATGAGAGATGCAAATTTCAGAAAAGCAAAAACTGCTATTTATTTTTCTATTATGCAGTCTTGTTAGTATTCTGGTGTAGCCATTTGTTTTAAACATGTCAACTTTCTTTAATTGTTTCACTTAGCAATCACTACTTGCTCTATGCTCTTTAAGTGATCTGGGAACATGTGTAGGCTAAAGCCAAGGTTAGTGTTCTGAATATGGGAACAAGATTTGAATATTATTTTAAGGTCAAACAAAGTATGGTATGAGACTGACCTGAAGCTGGGGGGAGGTCATATTCACAAAGAATTCCAACCAAGTACAAGACCCAAGCAGATAAGTACTGGTACATGGCATATGTTAAAGTGCTTCAGAGATGGTAGAAGCTCAGGAGAATAAATTTAATGAGGAATTCCAGTAGTGTGCTCTGGGGGAGCCAGACTCTAGAAAACTAGGATGTAGGCAAAGACAGTGAGGTTAGAAGACAGGCTACAAGAACAGTGGTAAGATGTAATAAAATATGATTAGAGGACCGTGAAGGGAATCCAGTTACCAAGGACTCAGAGGAAACAAAGGGCTAAGCCAAGTTTGATGTTGTTTTCCTGAACTGATTAATAATGTTGCCTCTGGACAAAAATTAGTCCAGGATAATGGGGAAAAGATAGACCTAGATGTGAGGAAGAAAAATGTTTACTGTGTTAAAATTTTATAATTAAGGAAGTGAAACAGACTGTTGTAACATAAACCTTGTCTAGGATGCTGGCAGTGAAGGAAGAAATTCAAAGGTGAATTCGAGATGCCTGGTGAGGGGAAGAACTGATTGAATTTGCAGATTAGTTGGAGGTGGGGAAAATGCTTGTGAGCTTTTTAAGCTTAGTGCACCTGGGATCAGTTGACAGAAAAAAATAGATACATATAAGCCAATCAGAGATACTCTTTGGGATGAGGGGGGGGATCAGTTTTGTGTTAAGCATGCTGAGTTAAATGTGATTGTGGGAAACAGTTATGAAGCACAAGTGAGCCATGTGAGGAAAAATATTGCATTATTGCATTATGGATATTATTTTTTATGTAACCATTTGTTGGCATCAATAATTTTCCATCACTTGCAGTTCTGAGTGCACTATTGAGATAATAACAGAGAAGGCAAAACATTTAAGTTTATAAAGAATATTTGGCCATTATTCTTATGACTCACTAATTTGAAATTAAAAATAAATGACACTTGAGTATACATTATTTTAGACAAAGGAACAAATTCACTAAAAATATAAAATATTGAGGCTCTAGGCAACTCCAGGGGGATGTCATTTATACCACAGCATGTATGAGAAAACATTCTAGAATTGTACATTGCACAAGTACCTATCTGAGTAGCTATCCCCACTGATATCAGATAAGTTATTCATAAATACATTTTAAAATAAAATAACAGTTATGATTTGAAAGTAAATATAACAAATTAGAAGTAAAATGAAACAAAATATTCTATTCGTACCAAACAAATTTTAAGCCTAAGAACAAAGTTAGCCCCAAATGTAGGAAAACTATATGAAGAAAATTACAAAACTTCTTAGTAGAAGAATAAGCTAAATGGAGACACATACTGTTTTCCTGGATGGATGTTTCAGCATCGTAAAGACGGTCATTTTATCTCAAGTCAATCTATGCATTTAACACAATTACCACAAAAAAATCCCAATGGCATATTTCTTTTCCTGCACCTGAGAATAAGGATTCTAGAGTTTATCTGAAAAACTAAACATATGAGAATAGCACAGACAGAATTTAGAAAAAATATGTGTAGAGTAATATGTAACATTTTGGTAGTACTTAGTTTTGCAAATATATTGGAAAACTACAGTAACCAAAATAAGTATTGGTGTACAGATTGATAGATAAATGACTTCTGAAAATTGAAAATATAGAAGAAGATGTAATTTTACACATAAATGTACCATACTATTATGTGTGGGCATTTCAAATCAGCATTAAAATATTAGATTAGATTATATGTTATACATTACAAATGTATTGGAAAACTATAGTAGCCACAATAAATATTGGTATACAGATTGATAGATAAATGACTTCAGAAAAAATGAAAATAAAGAAAAAGTTGTAATTTTACACATAAATGTATCATACTATAATGTTGGCATTTCAAATCAGCATTAAAAGATTAGATTAGACATTAAATGCTGTAGGAAACAGATTAAGTATGTAAGACGAATAATAAACTTAGATGACTATATAATACCTTAAATAATATAATTTTGACATGAGGGGAGGGTTTTCATTGAAGGAAGAACATGATAGTAAACAATCCATAAAAATTACAAACTTGAGTAGCTAAGTATTAATAATGTCTCACTACTTAAAAACATAAAATCTACTGAAAAATACAGCCTCATGCAACAGGCAGAAAGTCTTATCCCATAATAAAAGTTCTTACTTATAATTAGTAAGAAAAAAATGAATCCTTGTAGCAAAAGATGCTAAAGATATGAAGCTGTAATCCAGCAAATACAAAGACAAAATAAAAGTTCTAAAGTCCCAAATCATTTGGGTAATAAAAGAATTTGAAATTTGTAACTATGTCAATATAACCTTAATACAAACTTTACAAAGACATAACAAGAAGGAAATATTACAGTGCAATCTCTCACATAAAAATAGATGAACAAATTCTAAGTCAAAATGTTAACATATGTGTTGTAGGTTAAATTGTGTGTGTCCCAAATTCCTGTTGATATCCTATCCACTTAGAATGTAACCTTATTGGGAGATAGGGTATTTACAGAGGTAATCAAATTAAAATGAAGACATTAGGGTGGCCCTAATAAAAAATGACTTGATTCTCTGTAAAAAGGGAATTTTGGGAGACAGACAGGTATAGAGGGAGAGGGAGAACACCAAGTAAACATAAAGACAGCTATCCAGGAGTCATGGAGAAAGGCCTGAAACAGATCCTTCCTTCATAGCTCTCAGAAGGAACCAATCCTGCATGAACCTTGATTTTGGACTTCACACCTCTAGAATTGTGAGACAATAAATTTCTGTTGTTTAAGCCACCCAATTTGTGGTATTTTGTTATGCCAGCCCTAGAAAATGAATACAATATCTAATCCAACAATACAGAAAAGGGATGATATATTACAAATGAGAAGGATTAATATTCCTTGGATGCAAAGTGAGTTTTTTATTCAAAAATTAGTGTAATTTGGTACATTAATAAGAAAGGGAAATAAATCATGAGGTAATCTCAGTAGATGCAAAAAATTGACAAGTACAACCACAAATAATTTTAAAAATATTAGTAAGTTAAGGATATCAGGGAAGCTCATCATTTGATGAAGAACACCTACAAAAGTTGTACAGCAATGCCTATAGTTGATGGCAAACTATTGAAAGCTTTCCCCTAGAAATGGGAAATGAGACAAGGATGCTTGCTCTCACACTTCTGTTTAACATAATAAGGGAAGTTGCCAATGTAATAAGTCAAGAAAAAGAAGTAAAATGCACATAGATTAGAAGAAATAAAAATGAATACAGACTGGAATGGAAGAACTAAAAGTAAGAAAAACTCAAAAACATCTACAGATAAAATTACTTAGCAACATACAAAATATGCAAACAAATCAATTATATATGACAGAAATGAACACATAGAAAATGAAATGTTAAAAGATACTATTTACAATTGCATCAAATACATGGGGGTGGGGGAAAACATCAAAATATATTCAAGTCCTCTACACGAAAAACTATAAAACATTCTCAACATAAGATAAAGAAGACCTAAATAAATGTTTGGGGATTGGAAAATTTCATGTTCCTCGATGACAATTCTCCTCAGCTTACTTTATGAACTGAATGCAATCACAGTCAAAATCCTAGCAGATTATTATATTGATTTATTTTTGGGAGACTCTGATTCATATGAGAATCAAATGGCCCAAAATAACCAAGGCAATCTTGAGAAAAAACAAAGCTGAAGGACATTCACTCCACATATCAAGATCTATTATGAAGCTGTAATGATTACAACA
This sequence comes from Ateles fusciceps, assembly GCA_036589455.1. Lineage (NCBI taxonomy): Eukaryota > Metazoa > Chordata > Mammalia > Primates > Atelidae > Ateles > Ateles fusciceps. The sequence goes on from JAZHEH010000145.1 coordinate 549,547, forward strand.
GTCTGGTGTTGATGTACAGGTAGATAAACTAATCAGTAAAACAGAATAGCCCAGAAACAATCCCACACACACATGGTTATGTGATTTATGACAAATATGACATTATGGTGCAGTGCAAAAATAATAGTTTACTAAATGCTATTGAGCATATTCATTATACAGATTGAAAAAGGCATGTCTGTACTAAAAAAGAGTAAACAAAAAACACTTCCAGATGGATTTCAGCACTAATTACGATATGAAAACTACTATAATTTTAGGAGAAAACATCTTCATGATTCTAGAGTAGTCAGAGATTTTCGAACAGGATATGAGAAACACTACCCAATAAGGAAAGAAAAATGATACAGTAGGGCATATGAGAACGAAGAACTTATGTTCATTAAAAGACACCATTAAGAAAGTAAAAATGCAACCCAGAGACTGTAAGCTGTAAGAAAATATTCTCAGGCTAGGCATGTTAGCTCACGCCTGTAACCCCAGCACTTTGAAAGGCCAAGGTGGTTGGATTGCTTGAGGTCGGGAGTTCAAGACCAGCGGGTCCAACATGGTGAAACCCCGTTTCTACTAAAAATACAAAAATTAGCCAGGCGTGGTGGCACATGCATGTAATCCCAGCTACTTGGGAGGCTGAGGCAGGAGAATCACTTGAACCCGGGAGGTGGAGGTTGCAGTGAGTCAAGATGGTGGCACTGCACTCCAGCCTGGGTGACAGAGTGAGACTCTGTCTCAAAAAAAAAAAAAAAAACTCTCAATACCTATGTTCAACAGAGACTGGTATCTAGTATACATACCAACTTTTATAAATTAATTAAAAACTATATTGCAATAGAAAAAATGAGGAAAATAATTGAATAAGTGCATCATGAAAAGGACATCCAAATGGTGAAAATATACACATAAAAAGGCACTAAATCATCACCAGGTGTCAGAGGAAAAGGGGGAGAGGCACAACAGATTTTGCTTTACCATAAGCCTTTTCACAAGACTATTGCTTATGTCTCATTGGCCATAACTGTACCACTTCGTTAACCTTAGCTGTAAGGAAGGTTGATCTTGGGAGTATTTGGCTTCTCCAAGTTCTGTTGTGTAAGTGGCCAATGAGAAGGAGGTTGTATATTGGCAGTAAATAGTGTCTGTCACAGTGTGTGACAGAGTCAAATGAAATGTCTAAGAGGTGTATTGAAAATAGAGATCTGGAGCTCAGCCAGAGGTCAGTCTGTAAATAATAATTGAGGTTCATAATTATGCATATAGTATTTAAAATCTGTGACGATGGATATGATCACTAAAGAAGAATGGTTTGAGTGAGTAGACAGCTTAAGATACATTACTGCTGTAGACAAAAATTTAAGAATCTGGAAGAGAGAGGAAATCACAAAGGAGTGTGAAAAGTGGCCAGAGTGGCAGAAAAACAAAATCAAGAGAGAATAATGTATAGGGAACAAGGGATCTGGGGAGTAAGGGGAAGTGGATTTCAAGGAGAAATAAGGCAACATTTCATATACTAATGCTGGATTAAGATAGGCAAAGTATGAAAGAGTACTCTTTAAACTCAAGAAGATGCAAAAGTGCTAACTTAGACTAATCAAAATACTGACTTCAAAATATACTACAAAGCCATAGTAACCAAAACAGCATGGTACTGGCATAAAAGCAGACACAGAGACCAATGGAACAGAATAGAGAACCCATAAATAAATCCACTCATTTAGTGCCAACTCATTTTCAACAAAGGTGCCAAGAACATACACTGGGGAAAGGACAGTCTCTTCAATAAATGATGCTGGGATAACTGGATAGCCATATGCAAAAGAATGAAACTAGACTCTCTCTCTCACCATATAGAAAAATCAAAAACAGGTTAAAGAATTAAATCTAACAGCTAGAACTATGAAACTATTAGAAGAAACACTGGGGAAATGGTCCAGGATATTGGTCTGACTAAAATTTTTTTTTTTTTTTTTTTGTAAGAACTCAAAAGCACAGGCAGCCAAATCAAAGATAGACGAATGATATTACGTCAAGTTAAAAAGCTTCACACAGAAAATAAACCAATCAACAGAGTAAAGAGACAAACTACAGAATGGGATAAAATACTGGTAAACTATCCATCTGACAAGGGATTAATAATCAGAATATATAAGGAATTCAAATAACTTAATAGCAAACAAAACAAAACAAAATCAACAACAACCCAAATGATCAAATTTATTTAAACATGGGCAAATGATCTGAAAAGACATTTCTACAAATGACCAACAGGTATATAAAAAATGCTCGACATTACTAATCATCAGAGAAATGCAAATCAAAACCACAATGAGATATCATCTCATCCCAGGTTACACAGCTTTTATAAAAAAGACCAATTAACAGATGCTGGTGAAGATGCAGAGAAGGGGGAGCCCTTGTTCATTCTTGATGGATGTAAATTACTATGGCCACTTTGGAAAACAGTATGAAGGTTCCTCAAAAAATTAAAAATAAAACTACCATATGATCCAGCAATTCCACTACTGGGTATATATCCAAAAGAAAAGAAATCAATATATCAAAGAGATACCTGCACCCCCATGTATATTACAAAACTATTCACAATAGCCAAGATATGGAATCAATTTAAGTGCCCATCAATAGATGAATGGGTTAAGAAAATGTGGCATATATAGACATGCAAAATTATTTAGCCATAGAAAAATAATGAAATCCTGCCATTTATAGAAACATGAACAGAACTGGGAGGTTGTTATGTTAAGTGAAATGATGCAGTTATCTTGATTTGATCATTACACATTATATGAATATATCAAAATATCACATGCACCTCAAAAATATGTACATCTATTATGTATAAATAAAAAAGACTTGGTGAGTTAAGGGCATTTTCACCACAGTTCTATAAGTATTTTATGTTAAAGTGTATAAAATTTTTGTTTGGCTTGGCATGATTATTCAGATGAAGCTGAGCCAAATTTCAAAATTTCACAAGTGTTACACTTTGGTAATGGCCCCTAGCATTGTGTGCAACATTTTAAGTCCCTAATAGTCACTTGTGCAATTTGTTGGGACAAACTGGGAACCTGTTAAATGTGTAGTCTCACTGTTACTTTGTTACTCTGATCAAAAGTGGGATTTATACGAGAATGGTTCTCAATGTTTTCACTGAAAGTGACAGTTCTTTTTTCCTCCCTGGTTTCCTAACAGTCATAAAAGATGCTGGGCATGGACTTACATTACAGTGTTGAGTAAAGTTGAAAAAAAAAAAAAAAGAGTCATTTGTCTTGCAGTATACTCATCAATTCAGACCCATATCCCTGCTAACAGTTCTGATTTTCACAGGTACTATAAATGTCCTAAATAGAAATGAAAAAAAAAAACAAACTCTTGGCTGAAAAAAACTATTGCTTTTATTGAGATTTTGTGCTATCAATGTGATTTATAAAAATCCCCTGCCTCTTTTGATCAAATAAACAAGTTATAAGTACTGTAAGCTAATTCCCAGCATAGAGGGAAATCAACTAGGTGAATGTTGAATATTTCTTTCCAACTATATTGAGGGGAAAAAAATCTGTAAGTTAATTTGTCTCAATGAGCATTTTCTACTTCATTTTAAGAAAATATTTATTTTAGGTTGCATTGCATTTTATATTTTATTTTTCCCAGTTGTCAACGTGATAAACTTTCTTTTTCAAATCATCAGGTAGTAGATTCTTTGGTGAATATAAAATAATTGTAAAGAAAAAACTGAAAAATTAGAATGAAAAATCACCTTTCTAAGAACATACAAATGTTACAAACAGAGTGGTTTGCAGAAACCTGGTATTCCATCTCCATGCTCACAAATTTAGTTCCTGGTCTCCTGTTTCTCTTAGTAAAACATTATATCTCCTTCCTTGTACTTTCCGGTACCCAGAAACACCTTCAATTTTTAAAATATTCTTTTAAAGTTATATTTTTCCTTTCTGTAAAAAATTCCTCAAACATTGCTAAAACCTGGTATCAGAAAGATAAAATTGAGTATGCATAGTTGTTTATCAGTTGATTATGCCATGTGATATCTGGAGGACTAGATGATTAAAAAAACTTTGGTCTTGAATTTTATCAACATGAAGACCTAGTCAAATATATGTTCCAGAGGCTTCGTTGCCAGTAGAAGTTTGCCAGTTTGGAAAATATTGTAATCATAATAGTCTTTTTATACCATTTTAAGATGCTGGTCATCATAAAAAACAATTCTCATATCTTAATAGCTTCATGTGACCCAGGAAAGTCTATTTTGTTGTCTGAGAACATAGTTCCTGAGAAGGTGGTCTTTGCCAGATCACAAGATTTCATATGGTTCCGTATTAAGATGGCACAACTTAGAGAAGTAGTGTGCCCCGTAACTTCTGCTCACTTATGATTTCTCTTGTAACAATATCAGTATTCCTCTTTATATAGCCATTAATGTATTTTGCCCTTTTTTCCTCTCATTTAATCAGTTTATATTTAGGTATATTTAAATGAACGTGTCATGTTTGAGCAATTCACAGAAGGATTTGAACATGGCATTGCTCTTCAGATTCATTTATTTCTTTCCTCCCTTCCTTTTTTTCTTTCTTCCCATTTCCATCTCTTCCTCCCTCCCTCCCTCCCCCTCCATTTTTCTTATTTATTTATTTTTGTCCTTAATTTAACAAAGATCTATCAAGCATATACTATGAACACTAGACACAACATAAAAGAAAAATAAAGTACAGGCCTGGCCTGAAAGGCACTTAGAGACTGACTGCTTTCATTAACAGGTTCCTTAGGCCTACACGGTAAAAGCCTGATTTGTTTAGCAAATTCTTTACCTTGGTTGAGATTTTGAAAATTATGAGGACCATGTTCGAAGTCCTTCAAATCATTCCAAAGCACTTTTGTAATAATATAAGTAACTCTAACCTGAAGATCAGCTAGATCACAGAATGAGTGAAATTTAGTAGCTTGGTTTTCTTTCTTCACTATATTTATTTTAAAATGAGAAAACTCGGCCGGGCGCGGTGGCTCACGCCTGTAATCCCAGCACTTTGGGAGGCTGAGGCGGGTGGATCACGAGGTCAAGAGATTGAGACCATCCTGGCCAACATGGTGAAACCCCATCTCTACTAAAAATATAAAAAAATTAGCTGGGCGTGGTGGCACACGCTTGTAGTCACAGCTACTCAGGAGGCTAAGGCGGGAGAATTGCTTGAACCCTGGAGGCGGAGGTTGCAGTGAGTGGAGGTCGCGCCACTGCACTCCAGCCTGGCGCCTGGTGACGGAATGAGACTCTGTCTCAAAAAAAAAAAAAAATGAGAAAACTTTTAAGAATATTCGTCAACACAGCCAGAATCATCTTTGCCCTTGTCCCAATTCATATGCTTTTCTGCATTTTGTCTCATAATCAGAGTGACACACTCTAGCTCCTTTTCAGTGTGTGTTTTGGCAAGGAACGATTAGAAAATGTGAGAATTAAACATTCTATCTAAAATAGTTGTTATTTTTCTATTCATAGTTTAAGACCTTTTTTATTAATGATTTATAAGAACATGAGGAAATTTAGTGGTATTCTGTACTGATATCAAGAGCTTCGAACTTAAATTTTTGTAGCTACATCTCTGCTCTAGTGACACAGAGTTAAGTGATTTTGTGAAATAGATGAATTAGGGTTCAACAGGAGTCAGAGTTGCTGTTTCATTTTGTAAAGTCAAATTGTTTTTGTTTTGGCAGAATTTAGATTTGTTGCCCTTCATGCTTACTTTGCCTTAGAAATTTGAAATGGCAACTGAATACTAGGTTTCTAATGAGCTATTCATTTCTAAGATGGCTGCAGGCCTATCAAACTGGAAAAGAACTACTTTCTGGCAAGATGGACACTGCATAATTCGAAAGTTCTATTCTCACTATGCTTTGGACAATTGTTGCAATCATATTATTATCATTTTAAAGTGCTGCTCATCATTAAAAAATACTTCTAATGTCTTAATAGTTTCACGTAACCCAGGAAGGACTACTTTGTCGTCTGAGAATGCAGTCCCTGGGCAGGTGGTTTTTGCCAGACCACAGGATTTGATTTGGAGATTGTAGCATAGAAGTGTTTTATGTGAAGCAGAAAAGAAGACTGTGCTTCCAGGTGCAAGAATTATTAGATACAGAGCATTGAGGAAGAAAAAGACTAAGACAGCACTGGGGTGGAAAAGAAATAGGTCAAATCAGAGGTTAGGTGCATAATTTTTACAAAACATTATAAAACCTGCATGTTTCTGACTGCTTTGAGCTCCTATACCATGCTAAATAATATCAGCTCTCTTTTTTTTTTTCCTGAGTGCTTATATACGAGAATATGTGTATCCTGCAAAGTTGATAAGCCTTATTTGGACCACATATAGAAACAAATGAGTGTACATGAGGGGGAAAAATCAGAAAGAAAGAGAGATCAAGATAAGGAAAGAAGGAAGGAGGAAAGGAAGGGAGGGGATGCACAGAGGGTACAAGCTGTAGGATTGCCCACTGTACTTTTATTCTGTAGTACTGATGTTCAGAAACCAGAGATCTAATCTAATTTTAAATAAAATTATTCAAATAAATTTTGTTTGAAGTTAACAGAAAAAAAGAGGTAAAGATAAAGTACTTGCTAAATTTCACTACTCAGAGATAATGGTTTTTGACTTTTTTTTTTAGCACTTTAATATATTCCTTAGTAATTCAAAAAGAATACATTCGCTTCTCCCTCTGTTTTTTGATTTATCATCTTTAAGCAATATCCATTGACTCTGAGTTATGAAAGAGGAAGATTAGCTTCCTTGTGTTATATATCAGCCTCCTTATCTATATATGGGTTAAATTCAATTTTTGGTTTCTCTTATATTTCATAATTTACCTAAACATACATTTCTTTCTTTGTAATTTTAGAAAGTGTCTCTTGATTCCCTGCTATGTCAAATAAAAAACTTATCCCTCTCCCACCACTTCCCTTCAGCTTTACTCTGGTACCTCTCACTTTTTATTAGTTATAAAAGCACTTTCACATTGTCAAGGTATATAAGATGTGTATACTGATTATTCATGCTTTGGGTCACTTCTAATAAAAAATCAAAACTAAAAAATGACATTTACAGAATCCAGAAATGTGGCTTCCAACACCAGCCTGCTTATGGTCATTTCAATCAGGAGAAAAGGGGAAAGAATGGAGCAAACTTTTGGGTTCTTTGGTACAGGTACTCACAACCTCTGCCCACATTTCACTGGGAAGCACTTAGATATGATCATACCTAAGTTCAAGAGGAGTTGAGATGAGTGCTAATGTTGAGAAATCTGGTTTATGTCTCATTTGGCACGTACACACATGTATGCGTATGTATATGATCAGTTCCCAGAGGTGGGAGATGTTTGGTAAAACAGCATACGTATTTCTAAATTAGATATTGCCAGATTGCTCTCCGTAGGGGCTCTCCCAGTTGATATTCCCACGCAGTGTATGAGAATGTATGTTTCACCATATCTTCAAAGTAGATACATTTTTAAAATATTTGATTTTTGCCAATTGAAAAGATGAAAAATGGTGTATTAATGTAGTTTTAATCTGCACTTTTATTTGAGTGAGTTGAGCATCCTTTTATATGTTTTATAGCCATTTGCATTTATTTTTTGTGAACTGCCTGGTCGCATCTTCTACCTACAATTCTTAATAGGCTGTTCGCTTCTTGCTCAGTTGTAGGATCACTTCATATATGGGAATGATTAAAATCAATGTGTATTTGCGGCATTTGTCAGCAGTGAGCTAGAAATGAACGTACTTTTGCCTTAAATGAAGGAAGTTAAGCCCATTTCAAGTCCATGACATTTTTCATTGAAGATATAATAATATATTTGTAGGATGAGGCACATATTTGAGGAACACAGGGTGCACATTTATATACAGAACTTGTCCAACATTGGAGAAACTAGCTTCACCTTTAATTATATTTCCCCTTTAATTGTGTTTCACAAGAGGAACACCTTTAATGCTTCTCTTTATGTTTGAAAGGAAGACAAGACAAACTAAAAATATATTGAAAATTTTCCCACTCTCCATTAAGGAGAAACTGATATGGTTTGGCTGTGTTCCCACCGAAATCTCATTTCAAATTGTAATCCAAATTGTAATCCCCATGTATTAAAGGACGAACTCCTGGGAGTTGATGGGATCATGGGGGCAGTTTTCCCCATGCTGTTCTGATGCCAGTGTGTGAGTTCTCATGAGATCTAGTGGTTTGATTGATAAGTGTCTGCCACTTACTCCTTTTCTCCCTCTGGCCTGCTGCCATGTGAGACATACCTTGCTTCCCCTTCCCCTTCAGCCATGATTGTAAGTTTCCTGAGGCCTCCCTAGCCATGCAGAACTGTGAGTCAATTAAACTTCTTTTTCCTTATAAATTACCCAGTCTCGGGTAGTATCTTTATAGCAGTTTAAAAATGGACTAACACAGAATCTAAAGCTGGAGTGGGGACTTTACTGACAAATCTAATACTTCCCCAAACTTTAGAAGAACAACGTCATTAGGATTCAACAGAAGTCAGAGTTGCTACATAATCAATTATTAGAAAAAATTAATAAATTGTAGTGTATTGAAAACTTCAATGCTTGTGATTTTAGGTATGCAATTTTCAATTCATTTACTTTATAATTGTAAATCAATGTTATTTGAGAAACCCTACAATTTATAAAGATATTTTTAAATGACATAAAATGAGTTAAAGGGAAAATAAATGATATTAAAGAGTAAAGTTAATTAAAGTCAACATGTCTACAAAAGTAATTCCTATAGCTTCAATTTAGTTTGTTATCTTAATAAAGTGCATTAATTTTTTTAACTTTTAAAATTTTTGTGGGTACATAGATGTATATATTTACGGGTTACATGAGATATTTTGATACAGGCATGCATTATATAAATCACATTAGGGTAAATGGCATATCCATCACCTCAAGCATTTATGCATTGTGATTCAAACAATCCGATTATTCTCTTTTAGTTATTTTAAAATGTACAATTAAATTATTTTGGACTGTAGTCACCCTACTGTGCTAGCAAATACTAGGTCTTATTCATTCTTTATAACTATTTTTGTACCTGTTAACCATCCTCACTTCCACTCCCTCCTCACAACTTTTCCCAACCTCTGGTAACCATCCTTTTACTCTATATATTCATGAATTCAGTAGTTTTAAATGTTAGCTTCCACAGATGTGAGAACATGAGATGTTTGTCTTTCTGTGCTTGGCTTATATCACTTAACGTAATGATCTCCAGTTCCATCCTTGTTGTTGCAAATGACAGAATCTCATTCTTTTTATGGCTGAATATTACTCCATTGTGTATATGCACCCTTTTCTAAGTTGATGAACACTTAGATTGCTTACCAACCTAGGTTATTGTGAATAGTGCTGCAATAAATATGAGAGTGCAGTTATGCCTTCAATATACTGATTTCTTTTTTTTTTTTTTGAGTATATACATATGACTGGGATTGCTGAATCCTATGGTAGCTCTATTTTTAGTTTTTTGAGGAAACTCCAGGCTGTTCTCCATAGTGGTTGTACAGATTTATATTCCCAAAAGCGGCATAGGAGAGTTCCCTTTTCTTCAAATGCTCACCAGCATTTGTTATTGTCTGTTTTTTGGATAAAGCCATTTTAACTGGGATGAGATGATATCTCATTATAGTTTTGATTTGCATTTCTGTAATGATCAATGATGTTGAGCACCTTTTCATATGTGTGCTTGCCATTTGTATGTCTTTCTTTGATAAATGTCTATTTAAATATTTTGCCTATTAAGAATCAGATTATTAGATTTTTTTCTATAGAGTTGTGCGAGCTCCTGATATATTCTGGTTATTAATCATTTGTCAGAGGGGTAGTTTGTAAATATTTTCTCCTATTCTGTGGGTTGTCTCTTCACTTTGTTGACTATTTCTTTTGCTGTGAAGAAGCTTTTTAATTTTATGGGAAACCATTTTTCCATTTTCCCTCTTGGTTGCCTGTGCTTGTGGGGTATTACTAAATAACTCTTTGCCCAGTCCAACTTCCAAGAGATTTCCCACAATGTTTTCTTGAGTGGTTTCATGGTTTGGACCATAGATTTGAGTCTGTAATCCATTTTTATTTGATTTTTGTATATGGTAAAAGACTAAGGTTTAATTTCATCTTTCTGCATATGGATATCCAGTTTCCCAGAACCATTTATTGAAGAGACTGTCTTTTCTCCAGTGTATGTTCTTGGCACCTTTGTCACAAATGAGTTCACTGTAGATGTGTGGATTTGTTTCTGGGCTCTTTATTCTGTTCTATTGGTCTATGTGCCTGCTTTTATGCTAGTAACATACTGTTTTGTTTACTATAGTTCTTTAGTATAATTTGAAGTCAGATAATATGAGTCTACCAGTTTTGTTTTTTGTGCTTAGAGTATCTTTGGGTATTCTGGGTCTTTTTTTATTTTTATTTTTCTATTTCTGTGAAGAATGTCATTGGTATTTTGATAGGGATTGCATTAAATCTGTAGATTGCTTTGGCTCATATGGACATTTTAACAATATTGATTATTCCAATCCATAAATGTGGAATTTCTTTCCCTATTTTGTTTTGTATTCAGTTTCTTGGATCAATCTTTTATATTTTTCATTATAGATGTCTTATTTCACTTCTTTGCTTAATTCCTAGGTGTTTAATATTGTTTGTAGCTAATGTAATGAGATTATTTTTTCATTTCTTTTTCAGATTGTTTACTGTTGGCATATAGAAATGCTACTGTGTTGACAGTAGCCATCCTTGCTATGTTCTGTATCTTAGAGGAAAGGTTTCCAAATTGTCCACATTTAGTATGATACTGGCTGTGGATTTCTCACGTATGTCTTTTATTATGTTTAAATATGTTCCTTATATATGCAGATTTTTTAGCATGTTTATCATGGAGGCATGTTGAATTGTATGAAATGTGTTTTCAGCCTCTGTTGAAATTATCAATCATAAATTTTGTCCTCCTTTCTGTTGATAAGATGTATCACATTGATTGCCTATGTCCATCCATCCTTGCATTCCTAGGGTAAATCCCATGTGATATGATGAATGATCTTCTTAATGTGTTGTTGAATTTGGCTTGCTAGCGTTTTATTGAGGCTTTTTGTGTCAATATTCATCAGTAACACTGGCTTGTAGTTTTCTTTTTTTTAATGTTTTTGTCTGGTTTTGGAATCAGGGTAACACTGGCCTCATAGAATGACTCTGGAAATATTCCCCTCCTCCTATATTTTTGGAATATTTTGAGTAGGATTGATATTAGTTCTTTTAAAAATATTTGGTAGAATACAGCAGTGAAGCCATGAGGTCCTAGACTTTCTTTGCTGGGAGACTTTTCATTATGGCTTCACTCTTGCTATTTGTTACCGATCTGTTCAGATTTTGGATTTCTTTCTGGCTGAATCTTGGTAGGTTGTATATGTCCAGGAATTTGTTCATTTCTTCTAGGTTTTTAATTTATTGGCATATGGATGTTCATATTAGCCATTAATGATTCTTTGAATTTCTGTGGTATCAGTTATAATATTCCTTTTTTTTTTTATCTGGGATTTATTTATTTGGGTCATCTCTCTTTGTCCTCATTAGTCTGGCTAAAAATTTGTCTGTTTTGCTCATATTTTGAAAAAACTACATTTTTCTTTCATTAATCTTTTATATTGTTTTCTTTTTGAAACTTTTTGATTATTTTAAAAAATTTTTGTAGGTACATAGTAGGCGCATATATTTATTGGGTAAATGAGATGTTTTGATACAGGCATGTAATGTGAAATTAGTACATCATAGAGAATGGGGTATCCATCCCCTCAAACATTTATCCTTTGAGTTACAAATAATCTAATTGCATTCTTTAAGTTATTTAAAAATATGCAATCAAGTTATTATTGGCAATAGTCACCATATTGTCCTATCAAATAGGAAGTCTTGTTTATTTCTTTTTTTATGTACATATGAACTTCAATTTCATTTATTTCTGCTCTGAAATAAATGATCTTCATTATTATTGTTTTCTCTATTAATTTTGTGTTTGGTTTGCTCTTGATTTTGTAGTTCTTCAAGACGCATTATTAAGTTGTTTATTGAAGTTTTTCTTCTTTTCTGATATAGGCACTTACAGCTATAAACTTATATAAACTTATAGTAGAGATGCATTATTGTTTATTGAAGTTTTTCTTTTAGATATAGGCACTTATATCTATAAACTTATATAAACTTATTATAGTAGGTGTAGAATAGTAGGCATTAATGTAGGCATTTACAGCTATAAATTTATATTAACTTATAATAGTACTGCTTTCTCTGTATCCCATAGGTTTTAATATGTTGTTTTTCTATTATCATTTGTTTGAAATTTTTCTCAATTTCCTTTTTAATTTCTTCATTGACCCACTGGCCATTCAGGACCATATTTGAAAATTTCCCTGCGCTTGTATAGTTTCCAAAGTTCCTCTTGTTATTTTTAGTTTTTATCCATTGCAGTAAGAGAAGGTACTGGATACAACATGGTTTTTTTTTAATGTTTTAAGACCTGTTTTGTGACTTTATATATGGTCTATCCTTGAGAATAATCCATATGTAAGGAAAGGAATTGTATTCTGCAACTGTTAGATGAAATATTATGTAAATATCTACTAGGTATATTTGTTCTATGGTGCAGATAAAGACTAATGTTTCTTTGTTAACTTTTTGTGTGTAAGATCTGTCCAATGCTGAAAGTGAGGTGCTGAAGTCTCCAGCTATTAATGCTGGTCTGTTGCTTCCTTTAGCTCTAATAATATTTGCTTTATAGATCTGAGTGGTACATGTCGGGTGCACGTATCGTTATAATTTTGGTATCCTTTTGCTGAATTGATCCTTTTGTCATTAATAGTGACCTTCTTTGTCTCTTCTTGTAGTTTTGTTTTGATATATGTTTTGTCTGATATAAGTATAGTGACTCTTACTCTTTATTCATTTCCATTGGCATAAAATATCCTTTCCAATTCCTTTATTTTCAGTCTATGTCTATCTTTATAGGTGAAGTGTGTTTATTGGTGTTTCTTGTAGACAACAGTTCATTGGGTCTTGTTTTTTTTATTTCATGTAGGTACTCTATGTCTTTTTTTTTTTTAAGTTCTGAGATACACGTGCAGAACATGCAGGATTGATACATAGATATAAACGTGCCATGGTGGTTTGCTGCACCTACCAACTCATCATCTACATTAAATATTTCTCCTAATGCTATCCCTCCCCTAATCCCCTACCCCCTGACAGGCCCTGGTATGTGATGTTCCCCTCCCTGTGTCCATGTGTTTACATTGTTCAGCTCCCACTTATGAGTGAGAACATGTGGTGTTTGATTCTCTGTTCTTGTGTTAGTTTGCTGAGAATGATGCTTTCCAGCTTCATCCATGTCCCTGAAAAGGACATGAACTCATCCTTTTTTATGGCTGCATAGTATTTCATGGTGTATATGTGCCACATGTTATTTATCCAGTCTATCATTGATGGGCATCTGGATTGGTTTCAAGTCTTTGCTATTGTGAATAGTGCTGCAGTAAACATATGTATGCATGTGTCTTTATAGTAGAATGATTTATAGTCCTTTGGGTATACCCAGTAATGGGATTGCTGGGTCAAATGCTATTTCTGGTTCTAGATCCTTGAGGAATCACCACACTGTCTTCCGGAGTGGGAGGCAACCTACGGAATGGGAGAAAGTTTTTGCAATCTAGCCATCTGACAAAGGGCTAATATCCAGAATCTACAAGGAACTCAGACAAATTTACAAAGTGGGCAAAGGATATGAACAGACACTTCTCAAAAGAAGACATTTATGTGACCAACAAACTTATGAAAAAAAGTTCATCATCATTGGTCATTAGAGAAATGCAAATCAAAACCACAATGGGATATCATCTCACACCAGTTAGAATGGCAAACATTAAAAAGGCAGGAAACAACAGATTCTGGAGAGCATGTGGAGAAATAGGAACAATTTTACATTGTTGGTGGGAGTGTAAATCAGTTCACTCTATGTCTTTTTATGGGAGAGTTTAGTTCATTCACATTTAATGTTATTGACAAGTAATGACTTGCTTATCAAAATAACTCCTATTATTTTATTATTTGTTTCCTGGGCTTTCTTTCTTATTTCCTTTTATCCTGTCTTTATCTTAGCAAAGGTAATTTTCTCTGGGGTATGATTTAATTTCTTGCTTTTATTTTTGTGTATTTGTTGTTCATTTTATTTGAGGTTACTGTGAGGTTTGCAAATACTATCTTATAACCCATCATTTTAAGCCAATAACAACACTGTTTTCATAAAATGTTAGAGACAGCTTGTTTTTAGATACTGCAAGGAAAAATTATCATTCAGATAAAAAGTTTTCTCAGCAAGGCAATTTTACATTCTGCAGAAAGGGTACTACTCATCAGCCATCTTGTTACAGAGTGCAATTAACAAAGGAAAGGCAGGCATATTTATTTTTTATTCATTGGGTCTTTACTGCTGTGTCTGATCTCTTTTGGTTGGAGCTAGACTTTACAATCTAAACTAAACTTGATTGGCTGCAAACTTAAAACTTTTTAAAATGGGTAAACACAGTGAAGAACAGGGAAAGGAGGAGGTCTAAATAAGGAATGGAGAGGAAGTTGCTTGTGAAAGGACTTAGAAAAGTAATAACATAAATATCTTGGTTAAAGAGCAAGAACATAGAATGTACTAAGTGCCTGGGAGCATGTCTAGCACTTGTACAAGGACATAGAATGTACTTATTCTTTTATATCTAACAGCTACATAGGATAGGACTTAACAAAGAGTTATTAGCAAAAAGCAAGAAGGCTTTGAAAAAAGTCTTTAAAAGAAACTATTATTTCTAACATTCATTATTATTATTCTTTAACAAGAAGGGAAACTTTGAAGAGGAAATTTTTACTTTCTACATAAACAAACAAGCAAGCAAAATAAAACTGACGAAGATTCTATGCCTTAACTTCATTCCCCCACCTTTTAACATTTTGTTGTTTCTGTTCATCTTATTGTACAGTCTATGTATTGAAGTTTTTGTAGTTATTATTTTTGATTGGTTCATCTTTAGTCTTTCTGCTTATGATAAGAGGAGTTTGCACACCACGGTTACATTTCTATAATATTCTGTGTATTTTTCTGTGTATTTCCTATCATCCATGAATTTTGTTCCTTCGGTTAATTTGTTTGCTCATTAACATCCTTTTCCTTCTGATTGAAGTACTCTCTTTAGCATTTCTTGTAGGACAGGTTCAGTGTTTAATGAATCCCTCAGCTTTTGTTTGTCTGGGAAAGCATGTATTTCTCCTTCATGTTTGAAGAATTTTTTGCCAGATATACTATTCTAGGGCAAAAATTATTTTTTTCCCCCTTCAACACTTTAAATATATCATGCCACTCTCTCCTGACCTGTAAGGTTTTAACAGAAAAATCTGCTGGCAGATGTATTGGAGTTCCATTGTATGTTATTTGTTTCTTTCCTCTTGGTGCTTTTGGGGATCCTTGCTTTTTCTTCAACCTTGGGGATATTCCTTTCAGGCCCAAGGGCTCCTCAAGTAGCCTGCAGTAAATGCTGCCTGACCTGGGACTCACTCTTCAAGGT